>JAQFVV010006412.1:1075898-1675898 GCA_028023455.1 Epiperipatus broadwayi
TTTATACAGTATAATTAATTATAAGTTCATTTTAAAAAGTAATTTAAAGCAAGATATTTGCTTTATTAAATTTATAATACTTTTATAATTATCAAGTGAAAATGATTCTTAGAAAAAGTAATTAAAACTCTTATAAACACATTGATTAATTAAGAAGATAAATATAAGATGTAATTTAGTCTGGTAATCTCTATTAAAAACAAAATTTTGTAAATGTCATGATTGAACAAACAATCAGTGGACCAAAATAAAAATCAGGAGTTATTTACAGCAAATACATCAATGAATAGAAATGACAGATGATGAATCTAATTTTGTTGATAAGTTAACTCAAGAAACTACAAATAGTTGTTGTAATTTATTGTGCAGACTTCTGATTGATTATTTCTAGGTTATATACATTGATTGATTTGAAGTATTATTGCTCATATACTTTGATTGCTGAACTATTATTGACTACTACTGAAGAATTATTGCTAAAAAAGACATTGATTGACTGATGCTGCATTGATCTCTTTCTCATTGTGCTTTCAGTATACTAACTGTGCCTGGTGTTGAAAAATCTAATGAAACAATAGAGACACCACAATCTGCTTCATTCTTGACTGCTGGCAGACTGCAGATCCATAAAGACATGTAGAAAGGAGCTATCAGCTAATGTCAAAACAGCATTATGTCCATTATATGCCTAAACTTCAAATATCTATTGCTATGGGAAGAATGTAACTGTCAATCAACAAGTAAACTACTATCAAATACTGCCTTATTAAAACCTATCACTGCTATAGCTATAGTTAAAAAAAAAGTCTGTTAAAAGTATAAATAATACCTGAAGTTTGAGATTGAAATCTGAGTGATGAAAAGGAATGAGTATGAACTTTAGAAATACTTTATTATAAATCTTTATTACTAACATTTGATATTTATTTGCAGTATTTCTATAAATTACTTTTATTATTGATTAGTTTATAAACTATTATCACAGAAGATAGCTATTTTACTTTATTTAATCAAGTCACATTTCAGATGGTGTAAATTTAAAAGAAAATTATTTTTTTACAAAAAGCAATTACTTATTATCACAATCTCTTGTCATGCTTTTACACACTTAGTATTTTAAAACCAGCCATTTCCACTACTTGAAATATATAAAAGGCTTCAAAGAGAGAATAAATTACTATATTTTTTAATATTTTAGTTTTAAGAAAACTATCCTGCAGATTTGAGAAAGAATACAGTGAATTCATGTAAGTGAACTGCTGTAACTTTATTTTGGACTGTTTGTTTATATATGAGATTTTTTGCATGTGTTTTAATTATTCATAAATGATTGTGATACTACTGGGATTACTGGCTACTTGCAGTTACCTTACTTAGAGCAATGGTGTGTGGTAGACATAATATTTCTACCATATATCATCTGCTTTATTTTTATGCATGTCTTGGATATGATTTTGCAACTGCTGTTCACTCTTATGCTTAATACCTTTACAATAGTTTGGAATAAATGAACATTCTTATTGTATAATGTATTTCTAGATTACATGTATTTATCCATAAATAATATAACTCAGATGTTGCTTTTACATTTTCTCATGTAGCATTTAGGTATTTACCTACATTGCAGCCTTAAAGTATTTATGATAGATAAGGTATTTAAATAGTTCATGAAATGATTTAACATTATTAATAAATTCAGAATATCTACAGACTCCACATTTATCTTAAATTTGTGATAATAATTACTTGTGAGCATCATTATTAATAAATTCAGAATATCTACAGACTCCACATTTATCTTAAATTTGTGATAATAATTACTTGTGACCATCTATGCAGCAAGTTTATATCAGTTTGTAAACAGTTTAAAACATATGGCATATTATATCATCTACATCTGTTCATAAATGAAGCCATAAATAACTAATCATATTAATTATTTATAAAGTGACAGGGCAGTCAATATAATTACATTTATATAAATAAATTATAGTGTTTCGGTATTTTTAGCATTTTTCAATATTTTTAATCAATAATTTAATAAAAATATGATAGACAGTCTAATGTGTTTAGCTGATCTTAGAAGGCTATAAAAAATGATTATTCCTTGATGCTGGAATGTGGAGATCTTATGAAAATTGTCCTTAGGTTATTTTCATGTGACTGTACACATTATGTCAGTTACAATTTCATGGTTATATAATGCATATAAAGTAGTTTTGAGACTAAACCATGTATTAATTTTTAACAACTTCACAATGTTTTGATAAAATAGCATGGTTAAGTTGTTGTTGTTTTTTTTTAAAAAAATTTAACCACCCAACATTTTGACAAAATGATTGTAAAGGTTAAGTTTTTTTTTTTTTTTTTAACAAAAAGAACTTAACCTTGACAATGGAAAATCCTATTTCAACAAAACAGTGGGAAGCAATTAAAAATAATATATGGTTTAACCCAAAAACTACTTTATATATATATATACAAAATTAAAGAGAAAATTATTACAGTTTAATTGATAAGTATCAAATGTGCTCCCCTAACAATATTGACACAAATCATTTAATGAAAGTTTATTAATTTTTAATAGTCGTTTATTTGACTAGATATTATCCAATAAAGAATAATATTTTTGTATTGCAATTTTTACTATACCACTTTTATGCGAGATAAGCACTTCACTTTTAACACCTTGTAGAGATATTTAATCATAAACATATGATCAAAGACATGTAAGATTTTTTCACATGTCAGGTGATGCCTATGTTAATTAAAGTAAGTTGATGGACTTAAAAGTCACTTAAGAAAAAAATTATTAGGTGCACAAAACAGGAAAATAAAAATTTTTTAAAAATTTTCAAAAAATAGGTAATAGAGTTTTTAAATATGTTTTTTGACATATATGTGTTCAAGTGTATCAGTGATATGAGATAGTGTGGTGAGTGATGGGTGATGTAAAAGTCTGTGTTCATATACCCTATACATTAAATATGTTTTTTTTTTATAAAATTCACTAAAACCAAACATGGTAGATAAATCATTACTGCATCTAGCAAATCAACAGCTTTTCTAAAATATATATTACTATAATCAAAATTGTACACTTTTTATAACCAAACTAACAAAAATTATTAGCAGAATTCATCTGAATCATTTTCAATTAAAAGGTAAAAATGAGAATAAATCTTCATCTATATTTACTGCTGCCTACCAAATAATTTGGGTACATGGTCTAAAATATGTTCAAGACAAAGAAATGATTTAATCATTTTTTTTTCAAATAATGAATAATTGTTTTCTTAGATTTACTGTTTATTATAATAAAATATTTTAAATTATTAGCAGAATTCATCTGAATCATTTTCAATTAAAAGGTAAAAATGAGAATAAAACATCATCTATATTTACTGCTGCCTACCAAATAATTTGGGTACATGGTCTAAAATATGTTCAAGACAAAGAAATGATTTAATCATTTTTTTTTCAAATAATGAATAATTGTTTTCTTAGATTTACTGTTTATTATAATAAAATATTTTAAATTGAGACATATAACATGATTAAGGTAATTATATTTATGTTTTTGATGATTAAATATATTTGTTGTAACTCATTCAGATAAAAAAAAATTAAACTCATTTCTTCAGAGTCAATTAGTTGTAGAGTTTGGCTAAATGTGTCACATATATTTTAAATCAACATAAAAATATTAAATTGCATATTCAATGTATCATACTGTAATGGTCAAATTTGTACATTCACACAACAAAATTCAAAGTTTTAGTAAATCATCCAAAGGCTGGTCAACATAAGATGGTTGAGACCACATGTCTAATGTAGCCCCAGTTCCTTTACTAATGCTCAAAGATTTACTACCTTATGGATGACACATATGAGGCCACAGCAGAATTCTCTTTAATCGCATGCTGGCAGTAGCACATCGGTAAAGCACAAAACTATGGGAAACTGACATATAAACAGTATAGCTTCATAGATGGCATGTGGTTTAAGCATAATTATCAAATATGGATTGTGATTCTTAATAGTTAATAGTTAATTAATCAATAATGACATAACAATGAGCAACATTGAAACACTAAAAAGAAGTTAAATTTAAATTAATTTAATGAAAGCCAAATATTTAAATAATAAAATGAATAAGTGAAAATAATAATTACAATGATTCTAAGATTGCTCACATGCAGGTGATTAAGTTAGGGACACAATTTAACAACAATTATGTTTTGGTTCACATGTGGGTGATGATTTTGGATATAAGCATTTATGATTTACTGAGATACAGGTAGTTTTGGTTTACATATATATATATATGACATTTTAAATCACTCACAGGTGATATTCATTTTCTAGTTACGAATTAGTTAATTTACTTTGGCTGTCATATATATGGATATCACTTGCAGGTGATGATTTTGGATAGAAGCATTTACGATTTATATATATATATATATATCATTTCAAATCACTCACAGGTGATTGTAGTTTTCGGGTTACAAATAATTTAATTTACTCTGCTTGCTATATATATATATATATATATATATATATATATATATATATATATATATATATATATATATATATATATATATATATACCATTCACAGGTGATGAAGATTTCTACATTTTAAGTTACAGTTTTCATGAGACTTATTAATTTAAGAATTATTTTAGTTTGCTCATGATAATCAATGCCTAGTTTATGCTATATAACAGGATCCAGATTTACTTTAGAGCTAGCAGAAATTATTATTAACATTGATAAAGAATATTTTACCAAACGTGAATTAATCAATATATTCTCTACATAGCTTATATGTCTATGAAATTAGATTGGGAGATCAATACTGAAATATACAATTATTATGGTGGGATGAACTGATAATTGGTAGTCAGACTTCAGATACCAAGGCATATAGAAAATATACAAGCTGAGTCCCTGTGTCTCAAATGTGTGCTTTGTGCTTTTTCATGGGATTTGTATCAAGTAACACCATACCCATTGCTGTGAAATAAAAAACCTTTTAGTCCGTGTGATCAAACAATTATTTTAAGCTGCTGGAGTCTCATGCTCCAGTTCTAAGGATGCAGAATGGGAGGCACTTACTTTACACTCATCTGAAGATGGTAGTTGTCCGAACTAAGAGTAATGGGGTAGCACTTACACATATTCCCATTAAAAATAATACAGCAATAAGTATATATGCTGAAGCATTTCTTAAGGACACATTTGCCCCACTGACTACATCATTATATAAAATTAGGATGCTAAACAAGTTTCCTTCCATGAAACTACCATAGATCTGTTCATTATATAGCTTCTATAATTATGCTATTAATGAAAGCTTATGAATCTAATTTTTAAAGCTATCTATATTGTAACACCACCGCCGTGCGGTTAATGACCCCAGCCGCACTTAATTATGTGATCGACTGGTTAACCACCGATGATGATGATTACCACAAGCAAGAAGCCAATATACACCCTAAAATCGAGTATATATTCTTAATTGAACACTGACATAATAAAATATCATCCCAGCATTATATTTCCCAATTAAACGCTTCTTCTCTGCTGGGCAAATTATTTTGTATCGAATTATTAGTTCTGCCCAGCGCCTGGAATATTTATAAAATTTCCCGGAATTGTCACGGTACAGCAGGAATATAAATTATAGCCCTTACTTCCATTACTTTATTTACAATACAGACTGGATTTATTTATCCATTTAGCTTACTTTATTTTATTTCTCAATTAATCAACTTGTTAGCTCACTGATTTAATCTTAATTCACTCTAAGTAGTTATTCGCTTGGTAGAGAAAAGAAAACGCAAATGACTAAGTACTTCCTTTTATAAATAAAATTTAATTTGCAATTCGCTAATTCTAATTAATAATAAAATCCTAAAACACACATATATATCCACACACTAACATAATAAATACATAAATATACAATAAAGAATATAATTCAAATGAAACATTAAATAAATTATCGTAACTCAATTGTTACCTTCTCATACATTAATAGATTACAATCATAAGTTCTTTTAATGATAACTGTTCGAAGTGTTGCGCAACTTTTTAATAATTTAGTTCTGACTGATTTCTTATTTCAAATTAATTCTGACATGCATGTATTAATAGTTACCTAGGTATGATTTTTCCAATGTCGGATCAACCATCGAGGGGGGAAAACCTTCCCTTCTTTTGCAGAGATGGTTGCTCGCTTTTCAGACATTCCAGTGAATGGAGTGAGAGTTTATAGTCTTTTGACGTGGGTTTGTTTCCTTTCTAATTCCACATTTTAGTCGGTATTCATTCCTTCAACATTCTACTTCGAATCTCCAGGCAGATCTGGTTCTGTAACGGCGGTCTCTTCTCGGCAGCATTTTAGTTGTTATAAGTAGTGAGCGAATGGTTAGACGGAGATAGACCGAGCAAACGCCCGGTGTTTGCCACTAGTACCCTTCTATTATTATTTTTGTTAAATTCTAGCCAGCAAAAAAAACACAACCGGTTACTTCTAAATCAGCTCTGCTTATTCTCTCGCTGTCTTGCTATCGAATGTCTCTAATTGCCTCTTTCCTTTTCATTCTTATCTTACCAATCTATCTGGAATTTTTTTTTTTTTTTTTATACAGTTTACATTTTTCCAATTTCTAATTACAATTTTCATTTCATTCTTTTGATACATTTAATATTGAATGCCACTAATTGCAACATTCCTTTTCATTACTTTATCTCGTACCAATCTATTTGGAAATTTGGTACAAGTTTACATTTTTAATTTTACAATTATAATTAATTTCTTTCATTCTTTTAAATATTGAATGTTACTAATTGCAACATTCCTTTCTCTCACTTTATCTTGTACCAATCTATTTGGAAATTTGGTACAAGTTTACTTTTTAATTTCACAATTATAATTATTCTTTCGTTCTTTTTACAAGTGATTTTCTTATTTAACAAAGAAAGAAAGAGACGCGTTCAGTTTTACACCCCTCCCCTTTCCTTTCTAATCTTTCATCATTATTTAGCTTTTCTAATTTCTTTTAAAATAAGTTTTTAGAATCCTTTTAACTAAATTTTTCTTTCTTTTTTTTTTTCTATTTCTTTTAACGAAACCCTTCTCTTTATTAATATTATTGAGAATCAATAATATATACATGCGAGCCTACATTTATGTAGATATCGCATTACACCGCTCCCCATTTTTTAAGAATTAAAATCTACTGGAGTTATTTTCTGAGGTCAAGCCATTTTAATTCTTAACCCCTATCTTCCTTTATTACTATATATTTTTTTTTTTCCTTCTTGATATAAATTTTAATGGTACCCGTTTAGTATGTATAACTTCCGTATGATGAGATTATCTTAGAGAGACAACTAGGTTAAACTATCTGCATTCCATTTGATTTATTTGAACTGCCCAAACACTTTTGATCTCCACCGAACATTATTCTGCACAGAGAGTTGATTTTTTTTTTTTTTTTTCAGTAAGACGGATCATGAGCCCAGATCTCTGCTGAGTCCTCATTCTATTTTTAGTTTAATTCTTGTATCTTTCCAATACCTTTGGGATTTTCACCCAGTACGACGGATAATGAGCCCAGATCTCTGCTGAGTCCTCATTCTATTTTTTAGTTTAATTCTTCGTATCTTTCCAATACCTTTGGGATTTTCACCCAGTACGACGGATAATGAGCCCAGATCTCTGCTGAGTCCTCATTCTAATTTTTATTTTTTTTTATTTTCATGTCTATCCTTATGTGTATAGACAAGATTAACACACACACTCCCTATTTTTTTTTCTTTTTATGAACGGCAAGACGGCTTGACCAAGCTCAAATGCAATCCCCGCATGATTCATACCTGCACACATTTGTCTCAAAATCCAGACCCTCATTCATATATTCGCTACTCTTCGTAGTTCACCCTCCCCCCTACATTTCCATTATCATGTGGATTATCGTGTTCAAAGTCCAGGGTCGGTATCCTTTAGTCATCAACAGGTGTTTGTCCAATTGCTTCTTTTCTTTTAGTTCCTATCGGGAGGTTCTTTCTTTTTTTGGACTAGCCTTAAAGACCGAGCATTGTATGTTCCCTTTTCTTCCACTCCTTGTCCCACAACAAAAGCATTATTCCCATATCGTTTTCTTATAGTGTATGGCCCCTCATAAATAGGTTGGACTTTCTTGAATAGATTTCGCTCTGGGTGACTCACAGGATGCACTCTTATTTTCAAAAATTGATTTACCGTTATTACGTTATTGCACCTGCTATCCCCCAAACTTGTCCCTCTCACATTTTTACCCTCTCGTTTTTCCTCCGCCACTGTAGAATCCCGCTTCTCTACGATTCCGGCTAGCTGGTTTACATCTATACGTATATTATCTACAATTTTCTCATTTTCCTGCCTTATCTCTTCCAATTTCTTTCCCTGCTCTACTTTAAACTCCTCTACTTTTCGACACACCGTTTCTATTTTATCCTCTAAATGTGCCATCCTTCCCTCTACTTTCATCACAACCTCTTGTTCTAAATTATTTACTTCTCCAGTGAGTCTCTGCTCTAAGTTCTCGAGTAACTCAGCCTGTCCGTTTAACCTTTCATTCGTGACAAAAATCTGATTTGAGGTTTCTTCAACCCTTTTACTTAACTCTTCATTTTTTATGTCGAATTTTTCAACCAACTGTTTTTTCCACTCGTCTATCATCTTTTTATTGTCTTCCTTTAATTCTTTCATAAACCTTTGCTGGTCTTCTATCATTTTCTTATTTATTTCATCTCTCTGCTCATCTCTTTCCCTTATCTCCTTTACAAACTGCCGTTGATCCTCCCCCATTTTCTCCATCATTTTCATTAAATTATAAATTTCTATACTAACTTTCGGCTCTTGTTTATCATCATTAATTTCCATTTCATTTCCACTACTGGTTTCTATTTCTCTTTCCCTATCTGTTTCTCCGGATAATTCCGTTTGTTCTTCACTGGTACTTTTCGTGGTTGCAAGTTGATCGTCCATTTTTGCTTTCGACCTCGTTTGCATTGACTCTAACTAAATATTATCACCTACTAAGTAATTATTTTCTCCCAATTATTATAAAATGCAATACTGTTTATCAACTCTATTTCATATTAGGTACGTTTGCTGGCCTGCCCCGTCCTCATCCATTAACTCACTTGTTTATGCTGCTTTACAGATCCCCTTAAACTCACAAGCTTTTATTATTCAAACAATAAAATCTTTTCCCTCTCTTGATTTTATTTATTTATATAATGTAGATCGTGCCTAGAAAATTTTACCCCGTCTCTTTCTCTCTTTTTTATAAAATTCAGTTGTCTTTTGCTCCACTTTCCCTCTCTCACCAAGCGATCTTTTATTATTATTCTATATTTTATCTAAACCTTAGGTCTATTCTACTGTCTCTACAACTACTATATAACTACATATATACGGTTATGCCGTCTAATCCTTATTTTAACACTTTTTTCTTTTAACACTATTTTGTCGTTTTTATATATATATTTTTATAATAACACATATAAATTCTTAATTTGAAACAAAACCCATTTGTTTTTTAAAAAAAACTTTTTTTTTTTTTTCTTTTTTTTTTTTTTTAAAAATATTTCTCAGTCTAAATTCGGTTTTCCGATTGTTTGACTTTATTTAACCTCGCTGTATAGATCACATATGTGTATATCTATTTTAACCAAGGCGCTATAATTTAATTCAATCTGCTTTTTTTTTTTTTTTTTTTGAATGTGACAAGATCCCGGACTGGCCCCCAAAACTGTAACACCACCGCCGTGCGGTTAATGACCCCAGCCGCACTTAATTATGTGATCGACTGGTTAACCACCGATGATGATGATTACCACAAGCAAGAAGCCAATATACACCCTAAAATCGAGTATATATTCTTAATTGAACACTGACATAATAAAATATCATCCCAGCATTATATTTCCCAATTAAACGCTTCTTCTCTGCTGGGCAAATTATTTTGTATCGAATAATTAGTTCTGCCCAGCGCCTGGAATATTTATAAAATTTCCCGGAATTGTCACGGTACAGCAGGAATATAAATTATAGCCCTTACTTCCATTACTTTATTTACAATACAGACTGGATTTATTTATCCATTTAGCTTACTTTATTTTATTTCTCAATTAATCAACTTGTTAGCTCACTGATTTAATCTTAATTCACTCTAAGTAGTTATTCGCTTGGTAGAGAAAAGAAAACGCAAATGACTAAGTACTTCCTTTTATAAATAAAATTTAATTTGCAATTCGCTAATTCTAATTAATAATAAAATCCTAAAACACACATATATATCCACACACTAACATAATAAATACATAAATATACAATAAAGAATATAATTCAAATGAAACATTAAATAAATTATCGTAACTCAATTGTTACCTTCTCATACATTAATAGATTACAATCATAAGTTCTTTTAATGATAACTGTTCGAAGTGTTGCGCAACTTTTTAATAATTTAGTTCTGACTGATTTCTTATTTCAAATTAATTCTGACATGCATGTATTAATAGTTACCTAGGTATGATTTTTCCAATGTCGGATCAACCATCGAGGGGGGAAAACCTTCCCTTCTTTTGCAGAGATGGTTGCTCGCTTTTCAGACGTTCCAGTGAATGGAGTGAGAGTTTATAGTCTTTTGACGTGGGTTTGTTTCCTTTCTAATTCCACATTTTAGTCGGTATTCATTCCTTCAACATTCTACTTCGAATCTCCAGGCAGATCTGGTTCTGTAACGGCGGTCTCTTCTCGGCAGCATTTTAGTTGTTATAAGTAGTGAGCGAATGGTTAGACGGAGATAGACCGAGCAAACGCCCGGTGTTTGCCACTAGCCTTCCATGTCAGCGTACCCTTCTATTATTATTTTTGTTAAATTCTAGCCAGCAAAAAAAACACAACCGGTTACTTCTAAATCAGCTCTGCTTATTCTCTCGCTGTCTTGCTATCGAATGTCTCTAATTGCCTCTTTCCTTTTCATTCTTATCTTACCAATCTATCTGGAATTTTTTTTTTTTTTTATACAGTTTACATTTTTCCAATTTCTAATTACAATTTTCATTTCATTCTTTTGATACATTTAATATTGAATGCCACTAATTGCAACATTCCTTTTCATTACTTTATCTCGTACCAATCTATTTGGAAATTTGGTACAAGTTTACATTTTTAATTTTACAATTATAATTAATTTCTTTCATTCTTTTAAATATTGAATGTTACTAATTGCAACATTCCTTTCTCTCACTTTATCTTGTACCAATCTATTTGGAAATTTGGTACAAGTTTACTTTTTTTAATTTCACAATTATAATTATTCTTTCGTTCTTTTTACAAGTGATTTTCTTATTTAACAAAGAAAGAAAGAGACGCGTTCAGTTTTACACTCCTCCCCTTTCCTTTCTAATCTTTCATCATTATTTAGCTTTTCTAATTTCTTTTAAAATAAGTTTTTAGAATCCTTTTAACTAAATTTTTTCTTTCTTTTTTTTTTTTCTATTTCTTTTAACGAAACCCTTCTCTTTATTAATATTATTGAGAATCAATAATATATACATGCGAGCCTACATTTATGTAGATATCGCAATATAGGCATTTATAATTCTAGGGAGGACTACAGCATATTTTGGGTAATTACGATATTAAGTTCTAGCTTCATGCTGTATTTTATGACCTCAGCTACATATTAATTATATATCACATTTAAAACAAATCTATCTTAATGTAGCTGTAAGCTTTTAATTATATCTTAAATAAGACATTTTATCCATTTCAGAATGAAGTTTCATTTGTGCATTAAAAAATGCAAAATTACATATATGTGTGAGAAGATTTAATCGCTTCTCACTAATCATTTAACTAAGAGTAAAAACTCTGTTTTGAACAAATATAGCATAAACATATACATAGTTGAAAATAATAAAATTGGCATAGATTTAACTAAAAAGAAATATAAGTTTAAAGATAAGATTTCATGTAAGTGAAATCTGAAATTTGGCTTTATTTTAGTTTAGTTTAAAAAGGGAATTGAACCAAAATGAGCTTAACTTGATTGATTCAGTTTAATATAGATTTGACCTATTTGCTAGAATTATTAATAAAGGCAACTGTTATAGTTATACTAAATTATGTAATATAATTTAGAAGTATAATTATCATTTAAATAAATCATTTAGAATTATACACTATAAATCATTTATGATAAATCATTGGGAATCAATTAATTGATGCATGTTAAAACTAATCAGTTTTAATAAATCAAAATCCCTTAGAATAAATTAGTAAATCAGTAAATAAATCAGAAAATAAGTCAATAAATCAGCAAATAAATCACTAAATAAATCAATCAGGCAACATTTGGGATTAAAATAAAGAAAACAAAATTTACATTTAACTTGTGAATTTAGAATACATTATTACTTTGGCTATAATTAATAGATTTAGCTAGCTTTTAGGAATTAATGAATTTTAGTTGAAAAGTTAACTTTAAGTTGAGGGAGGTTGGTTACTGCAATCCTCTCTTGGCTGGCAAGTTGGCTTCATGTTGAGGGATTCTTTTAGGTGGTACTGGCTTCTAATTCATCACTCTCCACATCTTGTAGCATATCTCAGGGTTTAGAAAGCAAGAGAATTGCCATTCTAGCCCACTATCATCAGCATTACCATTTTAAAAACATGCTGAAGTGTATAATTAAGAATAAAATTCTGATCTGAACTGCCCTGATCTGCCTTCAAAGATGGCTGAAGCAACTTATATACTAGTTTACCCTCTCTCCCCTGTCATAGTATTTTTAGATCTGTTTTACTCATTATCTCATTGCATTTTAGGAAGTAATGGAATCTCCACTGTCATTGATTTTTCTACAGGTGGGTTTTCCTTCAGTCGACCACATTTTTTCTTTCGGTTGACCAGAATAATTTATTCATACTCTATTTTAAAATCTATTTTTACTCATAAATTCTAATTAGGTTAATTTACAACAAGAAAAATTAAATTTATGAAATCATCCTTTTTTAGAAAAACAAATCCAAAGATGGCAAACATTTTGTTATATATGAAACTCAATTATATAATTTAGCTATATATGCAGAAAATATAATAATTTCAAATATTATTTTTAAAATAAATATTCTAAATAAAGAAAATTCTAATGTTCTAATTTTATTAACAATATTCTTTCCTGCATATATGTAGTCTCTTGTTACACATACAAAGCATTTTTCATTATTTAACTACTAGAAATATATATGTGTGCATTTACAGGTTTTTACATGTAATCATATGTTTTTCATACTGTATGCTAAATTATACACACACATACACAACTAGTATATTTAGGTTTAAAATTAGCATGATTTTAGTACAATATTAACATAATATAATTATAATATACGAGGATTTGGATATAAGTGTACATAAATAAACACTACTATAGTATATAGTAGGTGAACCAATAGGATAGACAGATATAACTGTTTCAATACAATTTGTATAACTTAAATTAGTATTTTATGAGTATTAAACAATTGATGATCATGAATAGCAATTATATAAAAAATACTAGTATTCTGTGACTTAATGTATACATTAAGCAATTCAATATTTGTCATAATAATACATAGATATTTTCAGACAGTCCAAAACATTGTATAATAAAAAATATTGATATTTTTTATATTGATGGAAACTATAAAATATATTAAAAGTTCAGGTTCAAAAAATGAAGCTCATTATTTGAATAATCAAATACAAGACAAATTTAGTTATTCTTTTCCAATGTTATTTAGAAAGAGTTTATAAGAAATAATGTTAGATTTTAAATATTTTTGTATTATTTAGACTACATTATACCAGAAAAATGATCCTAATAATATAATTTCTTTATTATAACAAAAATAAAAATATTATTGAATAACGTAAAAAAGAATTGAACTTTATTTTGATATTGAAAAAAACAATTCTTTTTTTACCTTTCTTTATCAATTCCTGATTATACTTTTTATACCTTTATTATTATTTTTTCTAATCACATTATTCAATCATAAACATTCAATTTATTCTTCATGAATTATTTTTAAAAATTGTAGTATTTTTTGTTTTATTTATTTGTTTTATCTAAGTAGAAAATTTACAGGTAAATTGCTTTTTGTTGATTGTTTTAATACCAACCACCCTTCATCAAGTTTTTTTTATAGATTTTAATTACCTACTCACAAGTTTAGTAAAATCAAAACCATATTCAAAGTCTATTAATATTTTAAAATGATTTTCAAGTTCTAATTTAAATTCATTAATATGCTTTTCAAGATTAAAATTATCATCTCAATACAATTTATTTATAATTTCCATTTCTATAGTTTCGCATCAACATTTGTCTATAATTGACTAATTTTGAATGAATTAAAAATATTGCAATATAGAAATACATACTTTCTGTTAGTCATGTGCTAATAAATTTCTACCATATCCTCATTTGATTTTTTCCATGTCCATTTCTGTTAGTCATATTTTTAAAAAATATTAAATTTATATACTTTCTCTGTGTATTCTACTAGTCTGTGGCCTCTCATTTCTATCATCATAACCCAAATTACCTACAAAATTTACCTTTATTATTTTATCAATTCTAAAATTAATGTCTGATATGACAAATGTTCATAAAAAGTTTTTAATTTTTATTACAATTTGAACATGTTGGGCAAAACGTTAAATTAAGTAATCATCTTACTCTATTGTATAATAAATCAGAATTTAATTAATTTTTCTTGACTTATTCTTCCAGTATAGGTACCTTTGTAATAGGGCTGCTATTTATTTTAAAAAAAACATTTCTTTATATTATCTTCTAACTTTACTGAGTCCACTATTGTCTCTCTTAATATTAATTATTTTAATTGCACATTGTATTTCATTGAAAAATGATCTGCAGTTGCAAGAACTGAAATATAATATCACAATAAATGACCTGAATAGTCATTCAAGGAATTTATAACACCCTGCATGTTTGGTCCTAAATACTCTCTTGCCAGTTTACTTTACAAGTTCATGAAAATAAAAGATGCTGAAGCTATATATATGCTTATATATATATATATATATATATATATATATATATATATATATATATATATGCTTCGTGACAATTTGTATTTAAATATTTTAAACACCACTTTAGGGAAAATTTATTTTTTAAAAAATTTATTATAGGCTTATAAGAATGGAATGTAGGAATCAGTATGTATGTATAAAATAAGTCAGCAACAATTAGCTAAGATTTACTAAACTCTACAAAATTCTTTAAAAGATTAGACCTGCTATGCTTTTTCACATTTATATTAGGCCATTGATAACTTTATAATCTTGTGATATGATAAAATAAAGTGTATACTGAAACTTGTACAAACTTAAAATAATAAAGTCATCTAAATGAACCACATGTACATATTTTCAGAAGACTTCCAAAGCTATTAGCAGTCTGAATACATACATGAAAAGGCATAGCAGCTCTAATACATGACAATAATTGCACAAGACTAAATCTGAAAAAGTACCTTTTTAACAATACTAAAAATATAATTTTTTACACAAAAATGTTAAATATGACATAGGAATATGCAATTCCCAAATATTACTTTAAATACAGATATTTAAGTCTATCATGAAATTACAAAATGATCACTAAAGCAAAATTGGAAAATAACAAATAATAATAATAATAAAATATTACTACATCTTTATCTAAAATATTAGCATGTCTTAATATTATATCTAAAATGTTATGTCTATATCTGGCATAAAATTACAAAATGCTTAAAATGAAAACATGATATAATAGATAACATGAATTGTTATGATGCTTAAACAATCATTTGTTTCTTCTATTTTATTTTAAGTGGATAAATAGAGACTTGAAAGTACTTTGTTTTTCAAAATGGAGACTTACTTAACCCATGATTCACACAAAAATAATTAATATCCAGCAGCTCATAATTCAGTAGTTTTATAGGCTTTTTAACAGTCCAAATAAATTGCTGATTTTTCTTCTACATTTTCTTTGATGGTTTCCATCAGAGTTGCCACTGTTCTATCACACGAAATCTCATAATGAAACATTCATTGGTCTTCTGCACAAGCCATCAAACATCCACTGTCCTGGAAAAAATTGTCTGGCTTGGTTATTTTTTTGGGCAAAAGGCTCTCCTCAATTTCAATGATTTTTTTAAGGCCTCCAATTTTATTTTTCTCACACTATCATTGCAGTACACAAACTTCACACATATAGTTGTTACAATCTATTACACTTTTATCAGAAAAACCAAGCTGTTTTCCCACATTATATAAATGTTAATAATTTCAAACCATGTTTCCTTATGAAAGCCTATTTCATTATTACATACTGGAATGCTACGATGCCACTGCTTATCCAAAGTCAGGGTGTACTTGATCTAATTGATCTCCGCTGTGGGTAAACCACAAAGTTCATCATTTTGTACTGTTTTAAAAAATAGTAGTATTAATCAGAAAATGAAAAAATTAATTAGTACTGCACTTTAAGAACTTGTCCGAATGAAATCTGGACAATTAAAGTTAAATTTTATACATTATTGGATAAGATCACATGAGATTGCAAAGTTCATTTAAGGGGATTACAATGTTAGATATTTATCATTAATGTGAAAATGGGTAGCATTTCTCCTGCATTGCAGGTCTAATATGTAAGTGCCATAATTAGTAATGTTGAAATGTATAACACATACTAGAACATTTTGGTAAAAAAAATAATTTACATTTAAGCTACTTAAATTCATCTAATATTAGATTTTAATAACATTTGTAAAGGCATGTTAATTACAAAAAACTAGGCAATTTTTTTTAAAATTAATTAATGAAAAGCAAAATAATATTCTTGGTATTATCTATTTTAAAGATAATGTCTACAATATTCAGCTTTTTGGTAAAAAGGTGTTTATTGATGCTTAATTTCATAAAGAATGCAAAGAGACAAAAGATATTTGGAATTTGGAAAATTTTTCTAATTAATAAAAGATAAAGGAATTATAATTAAGCTGATCAAAATTATTATCAGCTGAAATTTTGTAATTAAAACTAATCAAGATGCTTCTTGTTGACAAATAGCTTAAATACCTACATAGATGTGAAAACAGGGTATGTATGAAAAATTCATCAAGCTACTCATTTAATCAAAAGTTCTTTAAACTTGTCAACAATATCTCCATCTATCAAGTTTTAAGATCATTGATGATTTTGGCTGCTATTAACCATGTATAATTCTTACCTCTGAGTACAAGGGTGTATTTACTTCCCATTCACATTACCAGAATAGAATACGTTTGGAATCCTGATGTAGACTGCAAACAACTATCTATCTAAAGTCTGATGATTAGTGTACCTGTATGTTCTACAATCATAGCTGAATCCATCCTGATAACATGCCATGCCTCCATTCAAGAAAGAAGAAATTACTTAGTCAATTATGCCACCATCAGTCATATGCTATTTCATTGTACCAGACTGTTTTCATAATGCTAACTATTAACATCTAAAAAAAGGTCATCCAGGATTAAGTGAATGTGAGTTGCACCATGGAAACTATGCATCATTATATTTACATGCTGCCCTTCATAACTTGTTGACTTTTTTAAAAAAATATTTGTAAAAGTAATCACAGAAATGCGGAACTCTTTCCATGACATTTCTGCAATCCTATACTGGTAAAAAGTTAATTCATAAACATTTGGGAATGTCTCTCCTTTTATTATTTTTTGTTACATTTTTTAATATAATACAAAATAAACAAATTACATAAAAAACCTGCATTAAAGGGTAGCCATGCATACCAACTGGTTCCTCCACCACAAGAGGTTTCTTAACAACATTGACCCCACCTTCCCAATCTGCAAGAGTCATGATGATACATTTGACTACATAATTTGTTCTTGTACCAGACTTGGAAATATCAAACTTTTAATTTTCCAAAATACAAAAATTGATATTTACAGAATCCTCTCTCTAAAAGAATCTCTACAAAGTAAGCAGTTTCCAATTATAAGAATGTCAATATTTCTCACCCACTCTATCTGGAATGGAAGATGCAAATTAGTCTTCACAACTCCTCTGCCGGATCCAGACAGTCTATTCATATCTCTTTTATAGAAAATCAAGCATAAAGACATGACCCTTTCCTCCAAGTTTCTATTTGAAGAAACCTGAAATCTATTCCAAATTCCAAAGCCCAATACATTTCCAGATAGCTGATGACAATGATCTATAAGCCACAGGATTAATATCTTTACAAATCATCCACTATCAACCCAGTAGTAACATTATAGACTCCTGTTTAGTCAATGTACTTTAAGAAGTTAATGTATAAAAAAACAATATTCTCCCTAAATAAAATTATTTTAAAACTAAAGTGTACAAGAGTTGATAAACAATTTTTAATATAACCTTGATATTTTTCATATAGTTATATTAACCTGTATTTATTAAGAATAAACTAGTGTAAATTGCTACATGTGATCATTCTTAAATCATACATATGTGCTATATATAGTATTTGAGCAATCAGGTGATAAGAGGCTATTTTATAAATATGTTTTTTTTCTTAAATTCCTAGAATCATCTATTCACTCTAAAAAAGCTAATTAGTCAAAAGTACAGAAACATTTCAATCCTGATTCTTTACCTGGTTCAAAGATTTTGCTTTTATAATTATTTATGCATTTTTGTAAAATCTTATTCTTGCAATTATCAAGATTAAAAAACCAGATGTTAAAAAGCAATTATCAAGAATAGAAAACCAGATGTTTAATATAAAATAAAAATTGAGCTAATTTTAAAAACAATACTAAAAATGAAGTTACTTTATAACTTTTATAGGAGCATATACATGTGTCATTTAATTGGAAAACTAAATATATTTTAAATATTCAATCCTGATTATATCTCAAAATCAGTTTTCTTCAACTATCATATTATGTATTTCTTAGTATGTGTAAGTTCAATCTGTAGGGTAAGATTTAGTTTAGAACTGATTATTGAAAACTTTGACCATTTATGATCATTTATGTTGAATGAACTGATTAGGTATTAATTATTCAAGTAATGTAATGGGTGGCTTCTTGTTTAAATTTATGTGGATAGTGATGAGGCAGAATGAATGTGTGTGTAAATAATAAACATTTTTCAAATAGATATATACAATCATGATGGGGAAAAAATCATGGCCCTTATTCTCAGGGGGCTGTAAAGTCACCAACCAAGGTAGGATTGGTGGAGAAAGGCAGAAGGTGATAAGAATCCCCTGATTGTGAACCAAAGCTGCCATTTGAGTATAGACTTTTTATTTAGGTAGTTACAACTGCAGATCACTTTCAAATGACGGAAGATTGCAAGAATTAGAAGAAGAACTCTCTTATATTAAATGGGACATTATTGAACATAGAAAAAAGATGAAGAGACAATTGATTTAAAGAGTGTACATAAACACTTCTATAAAGGCACAAATATTGGAAGTAAAAGTGGAGTAGGATTCATTATAAATAAAAAGTCGAAAAACAATATTGTGGAGATTGATGGTTTATTGGACAAAGTGGTAAGATTAGTTATACAACTTAATAGAAGATAATTCAGGTTTAGGCCCCAACAAGTGCTCATAGTGATGAAGTAGTAGAAGATTTTTATATGGAGTACAAAAGGCTTTTCATCAGAGTAAACACCATTTTAAAATTGTTATGGGAGACTTTAATGCTAGAATTGATAAACAAATGAAAGATGAAAGTGCTGTAGGTAATTTTTCTTATGGTAAAATAAATGAGAAAAAACATAGACTTGTGGAGTTTGCAGAAAAAGAAAAACATTATATTATGAATTTTTTTTTTAGAAAAATCTTAAAAAAAATGGCCATGGAAGCATCCAAATGGGGGTAGAGCAGAATTGGTTTATATTTTGACTAACAGAAAATAGATATTTCAAGATTGTAATATTCCTAATAAGTTTAACACAGGAAGTAATCATCAATTAGTAAGATGTAAGATAGATATAAATGCAAAACTAGTGAAGCAAAATTAAGAAAAGCAATGCTTACAGTTGATATTCCTAATCTTCTGAAACATTCTAATGAATTTAAATTAGAACACACAAATCAGTTTCAAGTATTATTAGATTTTGACCATGATTCACATTTGAATGAAATTAATATGAAAATAACTGATACACTTTTAAAAACTTCAACAAAGATAGCTGGTAAAAAAGCAGCAATTGGCCAATAAAATTATACTGAAACTAGAGAATTTATGAAAAAAAAAAATAGAGAGATATACAAAAATGGTTCATTAAAAAAGATTGAATGTCTTGAATTTTGTAAAGTGATAGGAAAAAAAGTTGAAAATGATAATAAGAAAAGAAAATATAATGTGAACTAGCAAGGAAAGCTATGTAGAAAAGAAAAAGTCTCAGAAAAGAAAAAGTCTCAAGAGTGTAAAACAACATTTTGGTATTGGTAGTTTACTGGTCAAAACATGTTTATCCATCTAACATGAGCTGGAACTCACAAAATGTACTTTAAATCCAGTCCAGCCGAAGATTTATGTCAGGGACCAGCCTGGATTCGAACCCACTCTCTAAGCTCCAGATCTAACACCTAATAAATAACATAATAGTGATGGCACATGAGAATTAATTTTAATCCAGCCAACTAGCAAAGTGTGAGAAGACAATGAGACATCTATTACTATGACTAAACTAAATATATACATGCATGGCTGTACTTTTGGAAGTAGAAAAAAAGGAATTTGAACTACTCAAATAAGTTAGACAATAAAATATAGTTTAATATAATGATAAATTATTTATATACATTTATAAATTAATTATATACATTAGTGTGTGCGTGAATGAGCAAATGGTCTACCAAGCGATAGAGGATTACATAGTGTCATTCATGCTATTATTTCTTATATGCTCTTTATTAGCTAAAAAAAATATATTATAAATAAGCACACATCTTTGGGGGGTTCAATATTAAGATGCCAATCAGTTATTAAAAAGAAGTTACATAAAATTGCTATTAACGCTTTGATTTACGGTTCAGAAACGTGGTGAATAACATATATTTTTTTAGGAGCATTCCGAAATTCATTATACATATGATATAAACTATTTTCACGCCATTGAGGTTGTGAAAATAAACAAAATACATTTGAAAGATTATATTTGAATCTATGACAAAATATTTAATGAAAAATTATTTTAACAATAGTAAGACAAACGCCTTATTTTCCCCAACACATATATATACTCTTAAATACAGAAATAAGTTATGAAGTAATTGGCATATATATATATTTTAATCAGAGCACAATTTAATATTAGAAATAAGTTATGAAGTAATTGGCATATATATATATTTTAATCAGAGCACAATTTTAATATTAGAGCATTAAAACTGGGTCATGAAGCAAAAGAAATAAATATACGAAGAAGCTTGCGGTACTGATATTATAACCGAGAAATAACTGGAAAAGTCATGCTTTTGGATGAAAGATGAAGTCGATGGGCATGCCATTGTCACCTCCAATGTGCAGGCCTTTGATACAAAAAGAGTGAATGGGCATAGTGTGTGCCAGACTTAGGAATCACTGCCAGAGGCCTTTTTATATGAAGAAAGCAGATATGAATAGCGTGTGCCAAACTTATGGGATCACCGCCAGAGGCATTTTATATGAAATAAATGTGATTCCGGATAGCTCAACTATCTATGGAATGAGATATGAGAAGAAATCTATGGGTTCAAACTTGTCGCAACCCCCAGATTAGAAGACTAGAAGCATGTAATATATATATATATATACAAAGATATGCTAAATGTCAGTAATGCAGTATGACTGAATGTCCCTAACGACATGAAATATAATTTACTGCTTTAAAAATAAATGACCCTTGTTTGAATACCATAATTTAGACAAATAATACACTATGCAGTTATATATAGAGAGAAAGATTTTCCTAAATAAATATATGTTAAGATTTTATCTAGTAAAAGAAACATTAAGATTTACTTAATAACTAAAATAGTAAAATATTAAAATTTACCCCCTTCCCTTTCTGTTATTTAAAATAAATCAATCCCACCTTCATTTATTTTACAATAAATAGAATATATAAGTACTTTATTTGAGATTTTAAGAGTATGTAAAAATCAGAAGACTGGCAGTTATAAAAAATAACTATTGGGTCACTCTTTCTGAATTTAATAAAAAAACAACATTTTAAAAGGTTTCAAAGTGTTAATTAGCTTAAATTCTGGATTTACCCCGGGTAGAAAATCCAGACTTAAACAAATATATATTTTTATATTAAAACATAAATAATATGTTGGTTCATAAAACAATCTGGCGAGTGTACTAATTAATAATGCATTGGGTTTTAAAAGGGGACGTTAATAACTTGCTTCATGAAGGTTTACTTTAAAATGACAGAAAAGATTTCTATAAATTAAACTCACCAGTTTGCTTGAGATTGGAAAATTAATAATAAAAGCATATATATATAAAATCAAGTAATGAATAACTATAAATAATTGACTGCACCAAAGTTAAAGAAAGTTAGAGCATATGAGAGAAAATTAGATTTATAAAAATCATTTAAAATCAAAATCAAATTAGATTTATAAAAATCATTTAAAATCAAAATCATTTAAGAGCAAATTACATTTACATATTAATTTAAAAGTTAGAAAATTGAACAATATGTTAGAAATCTTGATATCAGGATTTGAGATTAGTGAGGCTAGATTCATTTTCAAATAGTAGCATAAAAGTTACCTTGCACAAATTTAATAATTCTATTTTCAAAGTACGGCTCATGCATGGCAAATTGAGGATCCAAATGAATTCTTCTTGGTGGCGGCAGCTTCTACTAGAACACTAAAGTTCTTAGGTCAGGCTTTTATTTTACTCTGGGGCAGTAGAATGGTACGGCCATGGAAGATGATGACCCAACCAAGCCAAGAAGTGATGGATTTATGGCTACATTATTTAAGTTTCACGTGACATGTAATATGTTTACAATCAGTTCTCTCCATAGTAGCTAATCTAATCTGTGACTCAAAATTTAGCCATTTTATACTTTTTCTTTATTGGTTGTTTTTGAAGATGCAACAGTAAGATAACATCCAAAAATAAATTCAAATCTATTTCCAGATTAGAAATAGATTTGACAACATGTTTTTAACAAAAGTATCTCTAATCTTAATCCCATTTTAAGTAAAAACTTTAATTAAAAATACCTACCCCAGATTAAAACAATAGTGCTTTCAACCCCTTTAATTATTTTTAGACAATTACTGTAGTATATTACATATTGGATTCTATAAAAATATACAGTTAATAGAAAAAGTACTTTAAAAAGAAAAAGTTTAAAAAATGACATATAATAAAATATTTACAAAAAAATCAATATTTTGTTAGTATTTTGGTCCTATATAAATATATATATATATATATTGTAAATATCGATGTCTATCTATATATATAAATATATGTATTGTTTTGAATAATATATATATATATATATATATATATTTGAGCCGCACCTATGTATTTTAATAAAAAGAATTAATAATCATAAAATTAATAATAATAAAAATGTTAATTTAAAAGTTAAAATTTTATAATATAGGTGAGCATCTCAAATGTATACATAAAATATACATATACATGACAAAAGGAGCGGGAAAAGATATAGGATTTAAATATAGGTTAGTAGGTAGAAACATGAAGCACAATCTTAAGCTAAGATTGACTGCTTCAGTAGGAAATTTACATCTGCAATATGAAAAAAAAATGGAATTATTACTAAAAAGAGAGATGACATCATGAAATGGGTAGAAAACTTTAACAACAATTATATAGTAATAACGAACAAGTAGTTACTATATCTATTGTATTTTTCATATTGTCCAGAATTTTAAATGAAGAAGTGAGACATGCAATTAAATTTCTGAATATAGGAAAGACTCCAGGTAATGATGGAATTATAATTGATATATTAAAAGAAGCAGGTGAATAAATTTTTTTTAGCAAATTTATATACCAAATGTCTAAATGGTAAAAATATACCAGATTATTGGAAGATTGCAATATTTATATTAATATATTAAAAAGGTAATAAGGAAAATATTAGAAATTACAGCTCTATCAGCCTTTTGTCAGTTTTATACACATTTTTTTTTACCAAGATAATTACATCTCATCTATAGAGAACATAGGATTTCCAAACCAACCAAGAAAACAAGCTGGATTTAAAAGTGCTTTAAGTACAGTAGATGACATCCATGAAATGAGAGAAGTTATAGAAAGGACAAATGAATATGAGTTGCCATTATGCTTTGGATTTGTAGATTATGAAAAGGCATTTGATTGTATAAACATTTCTTCAGTGATTAAAGCATTGAATCATCAAGGTTTAGATCCAGCATATTGTCATATTTTAAAGAATATTTATAAAAATGCAACAGCAACAATTGCATTACATAATGAAACTTGCAAAATCAACATTGAGGAGGGTGTAAGACAGGGTGAGTACATATCTCCAAAACCTTTGACAGCAATATTGCAAGAAGTATTTTGTGGATTAAAATGGAACTGGAGTGAAAGTAAATGGAGATTGTTTAAGTCATTTAGATTTTGCAAATAATGTAGTTGTTTTTGCAAACAATGCTTTGGAGCTGCAGGAAATATTGCAGGAGATATCAGATGAAAATAGGAAAATAGGACTAAAGGTAAATGTAAAAAAGACTAAAGTATTGTTTAATGGATTTTCTCAAAATATGAAAATAAAGATTGATTATGATGAGTTAGAAGAAATTAACAGCTACAAATATCTTGGTCAGATTATTAATACAGATGGAAACATGATGGGTGAAATTGGTCATAGAATTAAACTTGGTTTGAATGCTTTTGGTACAAATAACTTGATAGTATGTGATGGGAGTAACAAGAAAAAATCAAAATGCAATATATGGGTCATAGATCAAACAGGTGTTACTGACTTGATTGAAAAAATTAAAAAACTGAAGTGAGGTCAGGCTGGGCAGGTTTCTAAAAGAGATGTTAATAAATGGACAATTGAAATCTTTAACTGGATTCCAAGAGATTGTAAAAGATCTAAAAAAATACAACATGTGAGGTGGATGGATAAAATAAGAAAGTGTGAAAGGGTGATTTGGAGAAGAGAAGCCAAACATCAGAGAAGATGGATTGAACTTGCAGATAGTTTCATCGTCAAGTGGATTGATAATGGTTGATTGTGATGTTGACTGATGCTAGTTTTTTTTAATTCATAGGGTTTCATAATTAACAATTACTTATTGCTTTTTTTATATAAACTGCATAGCATGATTATTTATATATATAAAACTTTTAATGATTATGATGAGTTTCATAGTGCTATTTAGTGTTTGAAACTTTCTTCATGGCTGTCATATTTTCCCAATTTAATAATTACATTTCCCAAAGTGCTGAAAGAAAAAATAGCTAAATGTCCAATCTTGACTAAAATTTCAGAACTCAAGATCTACCTTTCTTTTCTTAGTATTCATGGGTTTATTTTTGCCAGAAAAATTAGCTTCAGGAAAGAAATAGAAAAAAAAATCAGTATAGAAAAATAAGAAACAATGAAAACAAATGCATCTGCAGATACAGTAATGTGATGAGATTTAATAAACAAACTAATTTTTATTAAATTATTGCTGGTAACAAGATATCTAACCATTGGCTACTAGTTATTTAATATCTTGATAATTGGTGTCCAATTATTAAGCTGATGGATTGGACAAAAATATCTTTCAGGCTGGATGGACCCACAGGCCTAGGATTTTTGACCTTTTGTATATAATATAGTTCATAATGAATTCCTTGTAAAATATTCATAAATGGATTTATACATAGTTACAAAACATTGTAATAAAAATAAAACTAATACAACAAACGAACATGTTTCTAAATTATTCAATAATTTATGTACTGAATTACAAACATAGAATTACATTATAAGAAAAAATCATATTAAAATTATATTTAACAAAAAAAGAAAACACTTAATAAGTAAATAGTAATGTGTTTATATATGGAAATATTATAAGATAGAATTAGTATTGTATTTGTGAAACTGTTTGAAGTGTGATTGTTTTGTTTTTATGTTTTGCTATATTTATATTCAATGAAATTGTAAATATGGAAAATATTTATGACGATTTATCTTCCATAAATGTGCAAGTAGGGCTTAGTAAAAAAAGGATATTTTGTGCAAATATATTTGTGTTTTCTAAACAAATAAAAAAAATAAAAATTTGGTTCATGCACACAAATGATAATCAAGGTAATTAAAAATATTTTAATTTGAAAATAAATAAATAAATAAATATGCCTGTCTTTAAGCTAATATCACATGTTTGATATAAAAAAAAAATTAATAGAAAGACATATCAAAGTGGTGAGATTATTAGTAACTATCACCAAATATTTAACTGATATTCATGAAGCTTGGATAACTAGGGATACAAATTAAAAGTTTATGTCATTTTTTAAATTATATTAATAAAATATGCTTACATTACATTAAAAACTTTTATACACAAATTGCCGCATAAGCACAATTTATTCTATAAATTTACTCCGTTTAACCACGTAAATGATTGAGAACTCTGAAATAGAACATGACTTAGTCTTATTATATATATATATATATATATACATTTTATTATTTATAGAAGTTATTAAATAATTATGACATACCTGTGTTTGGCTGCTTGGATTTACGTCATGTTTAAAAAGTAATTCAATTACAACCAAATTACCTTTAGTTGCAGCCATATGAAGTGGAGACAATCCTGTCTAAAATAAAAAATATTAATCATTGACTTTCTGCTTAATGAATCATCAGATATTTAATAAAATAGCAAATGTTTTTGATGTTTAATTGTTTGAAATCACTTTTAATAATCAAAACAAAGCTAACAACAAAGTGTACATATAATCAATAGAAAATATAATTTATTAAAATTAATGTACAACATTGAACAAATTATAGTAATGTGAGTAATTAACTAATTAATGCAATCATACAAAAATCAATAGATTTTGAATAAATTTATAATTGGATAAAAAAAATCATAAAAAACAAGTGTAAGAAAATATGATACTAATAAAAAAGTTATTCTAATATATATTTTCCATTCAAATAACAAAAATAGTAAACTATTATAAAAGATAAGGTAAAGCCAATGAGATTAATAACTGATGAAGAAAAACAACAAAGTAAAAGTTAAATGATAATTGACCATATTAAATATGAATTTAGTGTTATTGGAAAATAGTAAATAATTTGGTCATTATGTTTTTTAAATTATTTTATATTTAATGACAAATTGTTAAAAAAATAATTTTAATTTGTTTCAATAAAAGTGGGAATTTTTAAAACATAAAATGAAGTGATATATGTTTATGAAGAAAAGTTTAGTAAAACATAATTTATTAATATAAAAATACTGTATTGGACTATGATAACATGGTAGTTTTTCACACAACTCATTAATGAAGTATGCTGAAAATTTAAAAACATAATGGCACTTTTTCAAATATATTCCCGGTTTGTTTTCTTCATTTGTTGTATGAAAAATATTGTTTAATAGTCCAGAATACTATAAAATATAAATAATTTTTAATAAGAAAACATGTTCAGGTAATTTACTCTATACAAACATACAATGTGTTTTAATGCACTGATCATTGATTTTATATATTGAATTACAAAAGTAAGACTATAACATAAATGTAAGATTTGAAATACAGGCATTCTTATAGCTGGAACCTAATTGTAAATATAAAGGATTTGAACTCAGATTTTCAAGCAACCTTCAACTATCCACACTATCTCATACTAAACCACTAAACATCACATGATCACTATATTTTATACTAGCACATAATTGTTATTAAACAGGCAAAACTCTCCATACATTAGTCCCACCCAGTGCCAACCATAGTAATCAAGGGATGCCAGAATGCTTGTGCATAAAATCCTTATCTTGTGCCTAATCATCCAATATCCCAGATTAGTTTCTGGCTGCTGGCCATTGTCAGTGAGGAGCCTTGGATCTGAGAGTACTGCACCTAGATCTTAGGATCTAATGCAACCCTCCAGCAGCCACATTTTATCTCTACTTAATTATAAAACTGAGAATGAAATTGGAAACACAATAATATTTTCAATCTAAGCTCAATAGATTGTATAATCATATGGATCTGAACTCAGTTCAACACCCATACATTTTGGTGTCTTTGGCTTTTTAACAACCATATCCACCACTATCCTATTAAGCAGGATTGGTGGTAAAACACTAAATGTCACATGATCACTATCTCTTATACTAGCACATAATTGTTATTATAAAGGCAAAACTCTCCATACAGTAGGCCACCCTTTGCCAACCAGAGTAATCAATGGATGCCAGAAGGCTTGTGCATAAAATCCCTATATAGTGCCTACTCATCTAACATCCCCAGACTAATTTCTTGCTTATGGCCTTCATCAGTGAAGAGGCTTGGATCTGAGATCACTGCACCTAGATCTTAGGATCTAATGCAACTTTCCAGCAGCTCCCTTTTATCTCTACTTAACTACAAAACTATGAGAATCAAATTGAAAAACAACATTTTCAATGTATGTGCAATACCTTATATAGTCATATGGGTCATAAATCAACATATGTGCACATAAGTATTCTTATTATTTTAATGAAAAAAAATTTCACTGTATAGAACCAAAACCAACATATATACAGAAAAAAAGAAATAATGTTATAGATTTAAAGCATTACAGATTTTCTTTATTTAAATGTTATTATTAATGTTAATATAGAAATTATAATATTTCTGCAGACAAAGACAAATTATGCTTAAATGTGTTACAAATAGAACAAGTTGTTTACCAAGTTTTAGATTTGTTTTTCGTAAAAATATAATTTAATGAAATTAATCCTTCTTCCTCTATTTTGACCTATTTAAAGGTTAGAAGTAAAAATAGATTTTGAAATAAGTTTGAATAAATTTACCTGGTCAAAATTGAAGGATCAGCATGAATCCATCGATTTTCTTAGAATATAGCAAACTAAATTAGAAAAACAGATCTGAAGTAAAACTGGTAAACAAGTGTTGTCACTGTAAAAGAAAGGAAAGGAGGTTAGTATATAAACTTACTACAGCCATTTTGGAGGCACTTATTATATTATAATTTTGTGAGAGTATTGAAAAAGTAATCAATTCATAAAAAATGAAAATCATGGGGTAGAAAAGCAATAAACTTGCTTTCTAATGTTGAGAGTGGTCTACAAGATGTGGGGACACTTGAAACAACAGCCTGGTAGCAGCAACAGCAAGAAGATGCCCAAAATTAAATGACCATACCAGTCAACAGAACTTAAAGCAGTAACTGATTTTTGCAGACTTTCAAATAAACTTTTAAACTAAATCTTTTAACTTTTTAAAGCTAGCTAAAATACTGGAAACAATCAATATTGTTTAAACTAATTTATTTTAAACTTTCCAATTTACTATTTCATTTAAAAGTCTTGCCTGATATGATTTAATCTAATCTAATTTAAGATATCTTAATTTCATTTTATCATAACAAAGCAATATAAAGCCAAATCCTATATTTAATTTTATATTCTTTTAGAGTTATGTCTAGGCATATATTATTTTAATTATTTGGTTATGAATTTATGCTATGTTTTATTCAGAATGGAGTTTATTAATATTTAAATTAATTATTGAGAAATGATTAAATGTTCTCACCCTTCTATAATTTTGTGTTTATTAGTGCACAAACAAAACTCCCTTCTGAAATGAGTAAAATAATATTTATTGATATATGTAATTAAGTGATTATAAATGCCTAAAGATAGATTTGCTTTAAATAAACTATTTCATTAGTATGAAATACAGCATAAAGTTAGAATTTAATCTTTTAATTACCCCAAAATATGGGGTAGCCCTCCTTATATCTATATGAATACTTATATAAATATTTTAATAAATGAAATTCATTATATTTCTTTAGTAGCATGATTATAAATGCTAGTTTATGAACTGATTTACGGTGGTTTCATGGAATGAAACTAATGTTTTGCATCTCAATTTTGTTATATAATGATGTAGTCAGTGGGACGAATGTGTTCTTAGGAACTGCATCTGGGCCAATATTCCATGCTGTATGTTTTAATAAATGGGCTTGGTTTCTCATTACTGTTAGTCCAGACAACTATTTTATTAAAATGGGCTCTGGTTTTCATGGCCATGGCATTACTCTTATTTAGGATTGAAGCATAAAGACCCAGGTATATTATTAGTTGTTTGATCACCTGGACTAGATTTCTTTTATTCATAGCAAGTAGTACGGTCTAAGAGAACTGAGTACATGGTAATGAATCCTGTGAGCAAGCACAAGTTTAAAATACACAGACTCGGATTATGTATTTTATAAATGCTATGGCATCTGAAGTCTTTCTACCCAGCATCAGTTCATTCCACCATAATAATTCATGTTTCAACTTTGATCTGAACCAAAATCTAATTTTGTAAGTCCATAATCTATATAGGGAAATGTACTACTAGTTAAATAAAAAAAGTGTTATTTGTAATTAATGATAATCTCTTCTGCAAATTAACTAAGGCAAATGTAATTCTCATTGGCATAGCATAAACAAGGCATAGATAATCATGAGGTAAACCTGAAATCAATTTCTAAGACTGTAATAATAAACTTCATGAAAATTAAACAATTTGTAATCCATAAATTCATCATCACCTGTGAGTGAGATAAAATACCAAATATTTGAGTTAATAGCTTGTAAACCTGTAAAATCATCATCACCTGCGAGTGAGACAAATTTCATGCATTTAATTATTTATTTTATTTTATTTTAATTTTGGCTTATATTAAATTTGTTGAAAATATAACTTTGCTTAGGGTCTCAATTTTTGCTCATTATTCATTAGTTAATTATTGATTATTACTTAGTTATTCATGAATCACAATACAAATTTAGTATTATCTGTCGGTTGGGTCATGTCTAAAGAGCTATACTTTATGAATCTGCCAGTTTAAATCATAATCACGTGTTCCACCTATGTGCTACTGCTGGCATGTGAATTAAAGAAATAAGAATAGCCTCATATATATCATCCATAAGATAATAAATCTTTGAGTATTGGTGAAGTAACAGAAGTGAGATTGGATTCCGGATCTCAACAACCTCATTTCGATCAGCTTTGGGATGATTTACTGAAATTCTAGATTTTGTTGCACGAATGCACAAATATGACCATTAGAACACTATATTAAATCTTAAATATAAAATATAATGAACTAATAATAGGTTAGTTACATTTAAATACTGGTCTATTTCCATCATTTAATAGTTTAGTTGTTTTTATATATTGGACTATTTCCATGATCTAATATGTATATTGAATGTTTTTAGAAAAATTTAACTTTGTTCCAAAACACCCATTCAATAATTAGTAATATCACACAGGCTAGTATATGCTCAATATTTTAAAAGGTATTATACTGTCTTCTTCAGGTGTTGTTGGCCTGGATAATAACAGTTCTAGCATGACTATCGAACTTGGGTCCTTGGATTCTTGAATTTTAAAATATGGCTCTAATCAAATGAGACATTCTGCCAACGACAACACTCAATGAAAATTTCATACACTTATATTCTCCACTTTTTCCTAAGAAAATGTTGATTAGTGTTTTTCATATATTATGTATAGTCACAATATGTTGATTTATGCAATTGTTTGCCATTGTTATGTGAGCAGCTTCTGTACATTTTCTTCCTTGTACTTTTTTTCTTCTATTTAATATAATTTTCTTCCTTGTACCTTTTCTTTTCTATTCAATATTTTTGTATTTTCCCAATTGAACATTTGTTTTTTGATACATACATGATCTGCTATTTTAGACCCATCTGTTTTCAGAGCATTATCTTGAATTTTTGCAAGTGCTTTTCAATGTGATAGCAGGTATGACCAATATATTTGTTCTTCCACATTTATGGTATTTCATAGATGCAGTTTTTTTCTTTTCAGCATATCAAATTTAGGTGTGGTAAATGTTAGAACACTTCATAGTGTGGTATTTCTCTGGAATGCTGTTCTGATATTATTGCATATTTTTAAAAAAACTGTCTGCTCTTTTGGTATTGTAATGGTCTGGTCTACCATGTGTGCAGGGAAAAGAGAGTAGGATCACATCTAACTACAATCGGACCTAGGGCCTTTAGGTAGAATGCTGGAGATGACATGATGAAGTACCTAACCCATGATTACATCTACAATCAATAAACTAGCTCAAGGTTCATCTATTAAACCCATATATAATTTGGGTCAGTTCATTCACATCTCACCACTCTCTTTTGGAACCATTGCCACAGATTTTGAACTCAGGAAGAATTACCATTGAATTCCCTTGACTGGGATATACATATGCAGACTGTTAATCAATAACTGAATTAGCTCATCATATTTATTACCAAGAGATAACCTTGATTTCAGCCATTTTCATATAGACATTTATCCCTTGCAGGCTTCTTGGTGGTTCTGCAGTGTCACCTAGCAAACACAATATGCATAACTGAACACTACCTTTATTTACAAAAACCAAAATATATAAAAACATATAACAAATTGTCAATCAATGTAAAAAAATTCAAAAATATTTACAATTACATTCTCCTATACTTTTAACTTCAAAGTCTATGATGAGCATCTATCATATTGTTACTTAACAATTTAAAATTACTTATCCCCTATTTCCCATGATATATACACATAATATAGACATTTATATATCCAAAAGTAATGAAAACTTTATTAGTTAAAAGTGAGATTGCTAACTAACTTAATTAGAAATTTAAGTGCAATTCCAGATGCAGTATGTATTTCTAGGTATGGAAGTTGGTTGATCTAAAATAATCACCTTGCATATTTATATATCATAAAAAAATGTAATAAAGAAACAATATTTAATATGATAGCAAAGTAAATAGTAAAGAATATTAACTCAAAGGATTAGTCATTTATTCATTGAAAATATCTAAGGAATACTATTAGTGAAACATATAACACATAATATAAATGGTCATCTCATGGTGTGGCATTGGTTATTTTAGTTGATTTAAAAGAGAAAAACTCTTACCATTTAAGTATTAAGTTTAAGTACACAATTTCACAGTCATGGATGAAGATGTCAAGCATTATGACTTTTTAATCTTCCCTCCCTGCTCTCTTCACATTTTCTTATATTAGTCTGTTCCAAACTGTTAAATTAGACCATTAGTACTTCCAAAATATAAGACTGAGATAATAAAATAAAATAAAAAATACACATCTATACAAAAGAAAAAATAATATTTACAACATTTCATGAATCAAGATGATCAGGAACAATTCTTCATCAGAGTCCTTCTTACATAACAGTTCTTACAGTTTATGCATTTTTCTCATTATAAATGTTGATGACTCCTTATTGATTCTGAATAGCACATTCTGAACATATTTATATTGGTAGTGGGTGGTTTTGTTTTATTCCTCACATAGATTTTCATCATGCATGGACCCAGCTTACCAGGCTCTTCAATGTAGACAGATAGATATTAATTTCACAATGTCATAGTGGGAAAATGCTCCACCTGACCACAATCATTTTAGCCAAAATATATCATATTTTGCAATATATATACAGGTATAAATATGATCACTAGATGGAACTTTACCAAAAGCTCCTGATAAGCTTTTGTTTACATAAATGCTGAGAAAGAGAATTTAATATCTCTTTTGTTGTCTCCAACCATTAGACCATGGTTTCAACCTATTTGGCTCACCTCGGTAAAAGGTAGGAAGACCAAAAACTACATCTAAATACTAACTCTACAATCAGCATTTATGAAACACATTTCTATCAGTTTGAAAGCATGAACTTTCAGATACATAAATATCTCTAAATCCAGCTAAACAAACTAGACAGTTATATGGGTCTGAAATCAGTTCAGTTTCACCATATAGTAAAAGCCTCTGCAATATATATCATTGCAAATACCTTCAAGGGTACATTTATGATAAACAAAACAAGTTATAAATTTTGTAACTTGCTCTTAGCTTGCATTTTATGATCACTAGATGGAGCTTTACCAATAGCTCCTGACAAGCTTTTGTTTACATAAATGCTGAGAGAGATAGAATTCAATATCTCTTTCATTGTCTCCAACTTTTAGACCATGGTTTTGAGCTAGTTGGCTCATCTCAGTAAAGGATAGTGTACCGATCAAAAAACCACCCACACCAACAACCTGACTGAAATGGCAAAGTCAAATTCAAACTCAATCAAACCAAACTGAAGTCAAACCCAACTCATGAGCTCAGATCAAATCCATGGATAACATATATTAACAGTACATGGCTATGTGCCAAGAAACTATCTCAATGGATGATGATGATTTGAGACCCCTGATCTGACAGTAATAATAACTATAAGATAACTGAATATTTATGAATCAATTCATATATGTATGTTCAGGTTGCCAATACAGACAGCAAGCATTAATATTAAAATAATTATTTAATAAAGAAAGTTATAAATTAAATGTGTTAATAAAATGTTTAATAATAATAAATATTTGTTCAACTTTTATGATTAAGATTGAATATATATTACCTCTAGTCTTTAAATGGAATTTATAATTTACTATAGGAATGGCAGTCGTCATTATATGCCAATAACTATTATGCAATATTATAGAAGGATTATACATGTCTATGCCCCAAAAATTATGTAAAGGTAGATAAAGGTATTTGGCTTTGACAGAAATTATTATTCTAATTTTTAAAAAAATGTGAGATTCATTTTCACATTCGTGAATCAACTCACAAAGCGCATGATAAATATTTAGGGCATAACTTTGATATTTAATAGAAAACTTACTTAATTATAAATGAATATAAATTTATTTGACTTTAAATAAAATCAATTCATCACGATTTATGAGCATGAGAGTGGGCTTTACTGGAACTGAGAAGTAAACGGTAGTGATGACTTATGAGCTATAAAAATAAATATGAAAAATAATGGCAGGGTGACTTGTATTTGACAAGTCTTTGATGCCCTATGAAGGATCCATAGAACACAGGGAAAACCAGGCTGGGTTGTAGCCACAAGCATTTGGTGTTCCAATATAAATGAGCGAGGGAGGAAGTGCTTTTTTCCTATATAATTAAAATAACATGAAGATCACCGATGACAAGCTTATGAAGCATTAGATGGCTCATGTCAGCAACTTTCACAAAATGATGACTTGGTAATCATCATGTTTAAATAATAAAACCCATCTTATATAAAGAATGCTTTATGTGATGACCTGATCAAGTTAAATTAAAGTCAAACATGCTTTAATCAAAAAGTACTCAATGCAATTAGAAATTATATTAATTATATCCCAAACATCATGCCCTCCCTGAAAATTAATAGAAAGTATGAAATTCGAATTAGAATATATTCATTTACTTTTCTTTATTGACCTTTAATAAAACATTTTAAGATTATGAATAAACTAGATAAAATAGTCAGGGGCATAGGTTAAAAACAGAGCTAATAATTTATTATTAGCCATTAATAAAAATAACAAAATTGTAGAACTCCTTCAACTCGATAATTAATAGAACCGTCTTCAATTAGTTCCAATGGCAAAAATTACTAGAAAACTTGATATTATATTATTTTAATGAGGTAAGTGTAATGAAAGGAATTATTGTCAAGTTGAAGTTTTATTGGCATATAATAAAAGTGAATGGCATTAATAATTATTCAATAAATATATAATAGAGTTAGTAAATGAACCGCCATCGTAAAAAAAGAGAAAGTTAACAAATATTAAATTTAAAGACTAGAGATAGATAGAAATAGAGAATTACTTTTTTTTACAAATTAAAACATTATAACATGAGAAGAGCCTTTATAGTAGTTAATTTAAAAGGTGTTATAAATAAAGTTTGGAAACTGGCCAGAAAGTAGCAGTTCATTTAAGAAAGATATTACCATTTCTTCTTTGGCTGGTTCCTGAGTTTACACTGCAGAGTCCGATTGTGCTGAAACGTAGGCACACATTTTGTAAATTATTTGAATGGCATTTTGATTGATTATTTCAGGTTTTAGCAGCAAGATTGGTGTGGAAGAAGTTTAGTTTAGCAGCCACATTAAAGATTTTCTGGGGACTTTGGGCCCAGTGGTCAGATTCCCAAAATTAGCCCCTCACCATGATGGAGACACTATAAAGCTTCTTAATTTAATACGCATGTAGCTTCTAGTAGCTTCTTTCAAAAACAAATATGGCTTCCTTCTCCAAACTTTTCCAGGCTATTTATACTGTCCTCTGGTTTCCTGCCTATTTCTGATTGTCGATGCCTTAAGGCTAATGCTTCTTGCTTTATCAAAATTACAAATTTTGCTAATTGATTTTAGATACATTCTTTCGATAAGGCATTTAAACTCATTGACTTTGAATTCATTTTCTAATTAGAAAATGAATTTATAAATCTAAAAAACGATTTTAATTATCCTTACATCTTAAATTATTATCTTTTTGCTAATTAATAAAACTTTCCCCATTGTCTTTGGAAATGGACAATCTGAAAGCTTATCGAAAGAATGTAGCTTTTAATCACTAAAATTTGAACTGTTTAAAAGTAAAATAAAACACGCAATGAAACTTTATAACAAATATATATATATATATATATATATTTAAATATTTATAAATATATACGCACAATCCATGCAGTTATAATATATATAAATTCAGGAATAATTTTATCATGGATTCATAAATGATATTCACTAGTTTAAATATCAAACTAGTTGGTTTTAACATATTTTTGTATAATACTATTTTTTTAATGAAACTAGCGTGTATCGACCGTATAAAGCCCCATTGCATCGGAAATTCGTGGTTAGTACTAGGATTTAAAGTGGGATGCATGTGAGATATTATGAAGCTAGGATCGAATTTAGATCCGACTGCTCAGTAGGAAGACCAGAAACTAGATATAAATACTAACTCTACAATCAGCATTTATTTAGAATTATATATATGCGGTTCACATAAAAAAATAAATATATATATATAGAATACAGTTATTTATTATTTGCAATATTGGCTATATAACATATTCCTGTCATTAAAATTTTAACTGAATAAACCGTTCTAATTTTTTTTTTAGTTTTTTAAAAAAAAATCATACTACTTTTTTTTTTTAAGTTTATAAGTTATTTGAAACTTATCTGACAATTCAGCTTGTAGGAAAATCTTCTGTTTGCTTCCTTATTTTTTTTAAATGGGAAATAAATAAAAAAATTGGCAATTGTAAAGACACTGATTCAAAAAATGTCCATTTTGTAGAAAAATGTTATTATAATAACTGCTTCAACAAAGTTGATATTTCATATCAAATTCACAATTTTAAAAAAGACCGAGTTGTAATTGTTTTTCGTTTTATACCCAGTGTCATTTCCATTGTTTATTCACAGCATGTGCTTATTGTTGCATTATATAAATATTGTGATTATCGATTGATTTATTTTAAAAAAAAAAAATTATCATCCTTTTCTTATATTTGGTTACTTAGTACAATACTTGACCTTTCGTCCATTGCTATGACTGTTTTTTCCGTTCAAGTCATTGTTTACATTTACAATAGATGCACAAGATCTTCAACACAATACAATTGTTAATATATATATATAAATTTGTATGAACTTTTCCAATGTTTATATTTTTTATTAAACACTAAAATTAATTTTATTACTAATATATATATATGTAATTTTATGGTAAATGACCTACCATTTCCACTATTTAATATACAGTTGGTACACTGTCATAACCATTTATACATTTATATTTTTTTAAGAGTGTTCTAGAAAAACTTATTATTTACTTTATATTTATATTCTAATTAAAAGATAATCCAATATTTCAGGTGGCTAAGGTTTGTGTGGGTGCGAATTTAATATATTCTCACAGTATGTATAAATATACTATGTTTTTTCATGTCTATTCAAGATTTTCTTAGTAACAGCTGATGGATAAATGCTGGCTCTGGCTAAGCATTTATCATAAAGCTTGTAGAGGAATTGGCAATCCTCACTGTTTATTTCTCATAATAGTTTGTTTTATATAGATCTTTTCTTTTTTCAAATGGCTCATTTATAAACAAACTTTTTTTGCTCTGTCCCATAGTGATAATATAACTCTTGTTTTGGTGTAAATAAATGTATAAGCTAAAAATATTTCCTATATGTGGTTGTTTTTTTAAACTGTAGTTTTGATTTTGCCATGATGGGGTCTTATCACATGAACAATTAAGAGTGCCAATTTTTGTTTATGTTCTTAGTCTATTGTGAAATTAATTGAAAGGGGTACGTTGTTGATGTGTTTCCAGAAATTTTGCCGTAATGCAACACCATGTGACAATACAACAAATGTATCATCTACATAGTGAAGCCAAACTTTAGATAGATGTGGAGTAGACTTTACAGCTATAGTTTCAAGTTCATTGATTTAAATATTACTAATCCAGAGAGATAATCATGAGCCCATAACCATTTCTTGATTTTGTTGGAAGAATTCCATGTTAGATTGAAAGTATGTTGTTTTTATGTATATTAATAATTCCATTATACTATGAATAGGACAAGTTCTGGTTTGTAAGCTATTATCACCATTTATTCTTTTACTTATGATAGACAATGCTTCTTCACATAGAATCTTTCTGAATAAACTTTCCACATCAAAGCTTATCAGTAAGCCAGTTCTTTTGATTTTCATATTTTTAATTAATTGTACAAAGTGTCTAGAATCTTTGACAAAAAACTGTTTGTTGTGTGGCCCAGAAATTTTGATTAGTTTTGTCATGGTGAATTTCTAGAACTAGTAATATGACTTAATGGAACATGATCATTATGCATTGTAGGTAGACCATAAATATGGGGAATTTTCTTGAAACTTGATGTTATTTTACTTTTCCCTGAATCACTGAAGTACTTGTAATTATTTCTGAGTAATGCTTGTAACTTTGTTTCCATACTTGATATCATATTTTTTGCTACTTTTCTGTATTTGTCTGCTGTGAGGAGTTCTTGTCTTTTGTTGTCATAATCAGTTGTATCCATTACAACTGTTGCCTTTCCTTTGTCAGTAGGGATAATAATTATAGATTTATTCACTTTGAGAGATTTAATTCCTTTCTTCTCACCATAGTATATATTTGACTTCAATTTTTGTTGCTTGTTAAGTGTACATTTTATTCTACAGCATAAACCTGCTGCTGCTTCTAAAACAAGTTTTGTGTCACTTCCTCAGTGGTTGTCATTAATATAATAAAAAGATATTAGATGGTGTTATATTTTAATCTTCTTTTAAGAAAAGAATTTGTAGTATATGTTAGATGTATGGAACTGAGATTTTTAAGACATGAAGCTGGTACACTGCTTGGTACAGTATACTTTTTGATATGCTCAGGTAGGTTAGCACGTTTCTTCTTTTGGCATAGTTTTATTTTTATATAATGTGAAATATGATTTTCTTCATGCTCAAGAAACTCTTGTGAAGTCTTCATCATTAAGTTTATTTTTTATAAAATATTCTACATTATTAATGGTTGCAAGTTTTGGGATTGCAAGGTTTGCTTCTTAAAGAATCATTGAACATTTTTTTAACACAGCTTCACTGTCTAAATAATTTTGTCAGTTCTCTGAGAATGATTTGGAAGTTTCATTTTCAATCATTTAGAAATTATCTTTTCAGATTTACACTTACATAAGAATGTTAAATGATTGTCTAATTTGGCCAACTTAAGATGTAATTTTTCATAATGTCTAAATGTTGACCTAGTATTGGTGCCATACCAAATATTTAATGTTTCCTGAAGGTTTGTGATGTTGGAGTTTTAGTTGTATTTATATTTCTATCATGTGAGTATTCAATGTCTGCAAATAAAATTAACTTTATTTAAATAATTTAAATACATTCAACTGTTAATAAATACCACACAGGTTAATATATGCACAACATTTCAAGAGGCATTATTCTTCACTTTTCTTTGGGAATTACTGGCCAGACCAGTGACAGTACTAGCATTGGAATTAAACCTGGTTTCGTAGATTCTTGAGTATTGAATTTTAAGGTAATGTTCTGACCAACTGAGTCACCTTCCCAAAGGTAACAGTTAATAGAAATTTCATATACTTATCTATGAGATTTTTCTTGATTTCTTCATTTTTTCTTAAGAGCAAAGTTGATTAGTGATTTTCATACATTATGTACAGACACACTAGGTTGACTTATGGGATTGTTTGCCATTGTCATGTGAGCAGCTTCTTTAAATTTTCTTCTTTGTACCTTTTCTTCTCAATTTATTTTTGTACTTTCCTAATTGAACATATGTTCATTGGTAGATACATAACCCACTTCACACATCTGTTTTTTCTCATTTAATCATCAGTTTGTATTCTTGCAGGTGCATTTTAATGGGATGACTGTTTTCACCAATATGCATTCTTCCACATTCATATCTACAAATCCTAAACTTGAAATACTGAAAAAATAAAACATCTATGAAGTAAAATGTGAATGTGGAAGAATGTATACTGGTGAGATTAGTTATACCATTGAAATGTGCTAGCAAGATTACAAACTTATGATTAGAAGATAGAAGACAGAAGTCTAAGATGGCAGTCCATGTATGTACCAATGAACATATATCAAACACAAAAATATTGGACAGAAAAGAAAAGGTACAAAGACCAATGATTACAAAAGCTGCTCACATAACAAAGGCAAACAATCCAATAAGTCAAACTAGTGTGACTATGAAAAATGTATAAAGACTACTAGCCAACTGTGCTATTAGAAAAAAGTAGAGACATTAGAAGAAACCTCATAAATAAGTATATGAAATTTCCATGTAGGTTGCCTTAGGCAGGATGGCTCAGTTGGCTAGAGTCTTATCTTAATTCAATACATAAAAATCTAAGGGTCCAGGCCAGAAACACCTAAGGAATCTGGGAGAATAATACTTTTTAAACTGTGTGCTATTACTAACATATGAATGTATTTGAATTATTTAAATAAAAGTTAAATTTTTCAAAAACATTCAATACTCATATTAGATGATGGTAATACTTCAACTATATAAATACATCAAAACACTAACATTACAACCCTTCAAGAAAACACTATGTATTTGGTATGGATATGGTACTATATCAAACTTTAAACATTATAAAAAAATATCTGTAAAGCTGACCAAGGCAGAAAATCATTTAAGTTTCTTAGATAACTGTAAATCTAAAGGAATAGTTACTAATAGTTTGCAGCTAAACATCCAATTTACTTACAGGGAGCTGATAATATGATTGAGGGAGATAGTAATGCTCTGTTAAGAGAATGAATAAATGGTCAAAGGTTTTCTAAATATTGAATATTACATTCCATAAATAATATAGAATGTTTTCTAAAAAATAATCTTATTGTTGAAGACTTCACAATAGTTTCTTGTGCTGTAAGAAAATCAGATTCTACATAACATGGAAAAATAAAAGAATGCCAAAAAAAGAAATTTGTTAACCTATATGGGCATATCAATAAGCATAATATACCAAGCATTGTACCAGCTTCATCTGTTTAAAATCTCAGTTCTAAACATGTAACAGATACTGAAATTTCAGTTCTTGAAAGAGGATTATACTTTGCCATAATACCATCTAGTATATTTTTATTAGATATAACAACAGACACCTAGTAAATAACTCAAAAGGTAACATCAGAAGCAGAAGAATTATGCTGGAGAATAAAAGGAACTCTTGACAAGCAACAAAAATTTAAGTCAAACATCCTATGATGAAAGGAAAGCAATTTATTTCTGAAAGAAGATAAAACTATAATTAATTTTCCTGCTGACAAAAGTAATGAAACAGTTGTAATGGATACAATTGATTATGACAAAAAAATACAAGAACTCCTCACAGCATATTAATTCAGAGAAGTGGCAAAAAATCCAATAGCAAGTACAGAAACAAACTTACAAGCATTACCCAGGAAGCGATCAGAAAAAAGTAATATAACATCACATTTCAGCAAAATTTCTCATCTTTATGGTCTACCTACAATCCATAAGGATCATGTTCCATTAAGACTTATTGTTAGTTTTAGATTATCCCTTGCCAAAACTTGTCAGGATTTATTTTTAAACTTCTTAGTCCTTTGACATACAACACATAGACCATTTTAGACACTTTATACAATTAATCAAGAACATGAAAATTAAAAAAGGTGACACAGTTAAGGTTTGATGTGGAAAGTTTATTTACAATTGCACCATGTGAAGAAGCATTTTCTATTGTAAGGAAAAGATTAAATTGTGATAACAGTTTACAAACCTAAAGAACTTCCTATTGATAGGATAATGGAACTATTAACATTCTGCATAAAGAATTACTTTCAGTATAACCCAGAAATCTTCAAACAAAATCAAGTAATAGCTATGGTCTCCCCATTGTCACCCTTAGTTAGCAAAACTACTTCATATTCACTTAAAGTTTGGGTGTGCTATGTAAATGATATATTTGTTGTATGGCATATTTGTTGTATGGCCACATGGTGAAGCAATACTAAAAACTTCTGGAAACCTATCAACAACATATCCCATTCAATTAAATTCACAATAGAAACCAAACCAAGACCAATAATGTTCTTATGACAAGACTCCCTCATGACCAAATCAAAACTACAGTTTACCAAAAACCCACACATACAGGAAAACATTTAGGCTATATGTGCTATCACATCAGAAACACAAAACGTGGAGTTATACTATCACTATGAAACAAAGAAAAATGTAATTGTTTAGTAACCATTGATTTGAAAAATGAAAAGTTCTATATAGAACGAACTCTTGTGTAAAACAATTATCCAACAGCTGTTATTAAGAAAACCTTAATGTAAAAACAAAAAGAACCATCAAATAAAAAACAATTATTGGTACTGTAGTGTATATACCAAAAAAGCAGACAAATTAATGATAACTGGAAATCAGTATAATATCATAACAGATTTTCAGTGCCATAGCACATATCAAGAAATTCTAACATCTACAAAGCCTAAACTTTAAATGCTGAAAAGAAAAAACTACATCTATGAGAGACCATGTGAATGTGGACGAATGTATATTGGTGAGACCAGTTATACAATTGAAAAGTACTTGCAAGAACACAAATAAATGATTAAAAAAGAGAAAACAGATGTGACTAAGGTAGCAGACCATGTATGTACCAATGAGTATATTGAATCGAGAAGAAAAAGTACAAAGAAAAACATTTGAAAAAGCTTTTCACAAGATAATGACAATCTATAAATCAACCTTGTATGACTATACATAATGTATAGAAACCACCAATCAATTTATTCTTAGGAAAAAGTGGAGAAATCAGGAAGAAACTCATATATAAGTATCTGAATATTCTACTGACTATTACCTTGGACAGAAAGGCTCCCTTGGTTAGAGGGTTACTTTAAAATTTCAATACTCAAGAATCTACGGATCCATGTTTGGTTCCAATGCTAATACTGTCACTGGTCTGGTCAGAAACATCTGAGGAAGAAAGGAGAATAATACCTCTCAAAACATTGTTCATATACTAACATGTATGCTATTATTATCAGTTGAATATATTTGGAATATTTAAATAAAGTTAAATTTACTGAAAACATTCAATACTTATATTAGATGATGGGAATTTTCTATTGTAAAAATGCATCTAAAACATCATCATCACATACCTTCAGGAATGAAGATTAGGACTTATTCTTAATTCAAATATCACGTGAAAAGGTTTGATTTATTCACCATACATTTCTATCAATAAATTAAAACAATAATTATTTTATAAATTTCATTAGCACTTAATATAATAATACATCCCATGTTTAATGCCCTTTTATATTTCTGAGCAAGATCAGCATGAAGGACATTCAATTGAGATATTCTAAATAAATAGCGGACAATTGCTTAACCTTCTTTCAAAATTAGTAAAAGAACCTGTATGATTGCAAAATGCAAAAATAAAACAATAATTCACAATGATCATATGACTTTAAAGCCATAAAATAAATCAATTTTGTATGACTTTAGTCAATGATACTCTTTTATATATTTTTTAATGTTATGAATAAATCATTATGTAAATTTATTGAGACAGAGAATACTACTTCATGTTTTAACCTACATTTCTAATATTAATAACATTGCATTATTGCTAGATGTATAATTAATCTAATAGACAAACCTTATACACAAATAGGTTTGCTGCAGTAATACTATATAATGAACTTTTTGCAAAAATTTCATACATGGATTTATACATGGTTGCAAATAACTGCACTAAAGATGGAAGTAACGTAACTAATGACTACATTACTAAATTATTTAATAATGTATATACTGAATTACAAAACTCATCATATTGTAAAGAAATAAAAGATCAAATTAAAAATTATATTAATAAAAACTTTAAAAAAGTAAATAGCAATGTGTGTATATATAAATAAATAAGAAAGCAATTAATATTTTATTGTGAATAATTAAGATATGTTAGAAACATGATTGTTTTGCACTTATAATTTGTGTTATATTTAAAATGAAAATAATTGTAAATTTAGAAATTATTCATGATAATTTATCTTCCATATATATGCAAGAAGTGCTAAGTAAAAAAGATTATTTTATGAAAATATATTTAATCTTCATAATCAAATGAAATAAATAAAAATTTTATACATGCACAGAAAAATAATACAAATTTTTTTTCAAAAACAAATTTTTAATGAGCCTGTTTTCCATGCTAATAACACATCTAAAGTATCAAAAGAATGTAGTTTAATGGCATGACGAAATAGTGAGATTAATAGTAACTTTTAGTTTAAAAAAATTGAAATACAAATTAGAAGTTTATGTCATTATTTTCTAATATTAGTAAAATATGCTTATACTATAACAAAAACCCTTTTACATACATGGCCACTTAAATGCATTTTTTCTATAAATTTATTCAATTTAACCATATAAGGAAATGAGAACTCTCTTTGAAATAGCACATGATAATGGTCTTATTACATATATATTTTATAATTTATAGAACTTATTAAATAATTGTGACCTACGTTTGTTTGGTTGTTTATATTTGCTCCATGTTTAATAAGTATTTCAACTATTGGCAATTGTCCATTAACTGCAGCATAATGAAGTGGAGATAATCCATGCTAAAATAAAAAATATTAATTATTGACTTGCTGCTTGATGAATTATTAAATGTTTAATAAAATAGCATAGGTTGTTGTGTGGTTCAATGTTTAAAATCAAAACAATGTTAACAACAAATTGACTTGTAAACAATAGAAAATACACTTTATTAAAATTAGTGCACAAAATTAAATAAAATACAACAACATGAGATATTAGAGTGAGTAAAATGTTCAGAAATATTACCAAATTCATGATTTTCTTTATGTTGCACTATCTTATATAAATACAATTTATTCACTACATTAAACACTTTTTAGCAAAAACATTTTATGGACCTATATTTATGCAAAATGTTACATTTTGACTGTCCTACAGTTTTCTTCACAGCTCAACAACATAAAATAAAATATGTAGCTATATAAATAATACCATAAAAATGTAAATAATTAAATTAATAAAATAATAAAACATAATAAAACTAAAATATTATCAAACCAAATAAAATAATCATGCTAATATACATTAAAATATACAATATAAAATAAATATAAATAATACATGTGTATTCCTGACAGTATATATACACATTAATGAATAACTATTAACTTATATATATATGCCATTACATTAATTTAAAATAAAAACTAAGTTCGCAAATAAAAATACATTTATTAAAAATCTAAAAGCTAAAAAAATTAAAGAGTTGTTAAACATGTATACATATATATATTTGCACAGATGCAAAACTTTAAAAAAAATTTTTTTTAATAAATAAAAGTATTTGAACATACTTTGTTATAAAAAAGTACAAGAAAATGGAAGTGATTGCTTTATAAAGTAATTGAAAAGCAAACTTGCCCTTGGGGCTCTTATATACTGTAATTAAAAAGTCAGAGGATAAGATAGATAAGAGAATAAAAAGAATTAGCTTGACCAATGGAAGTACCAAGCCTCAGTCCGGACCCTAATGAAAATGATGGATTAGTGATGTTTTGTTGTTTGAATCTGTGTGGATACTATAAAAAGAGAAGTATTGAGATTCGTGACAGTTCCAACTTGAGTTTGTGAGAAGATGATAAGACACACTTGTCGTTCTCTCTCACTTATTTTAAAAATGAAATGACTGGGATACCAGAATGGAACCAGCTAAGGCTACCTCCAGAATATCAGACCGGTCTTCCATGAAAGTCTTCATGGAAATTGACAACAGAAACCGGGAGCTCTTCTACTGTAAGGTGTAAACGGAAAAAATTTACTACAAATAATTAAGAACTTTAAAGATTTAACAAGCTAAACATTTTTTAATGAACTTTAATCTGACTTTCCAAATTAATAATTAATGTTTAAATTTTATATAGTTAAGTTTGTAATAGATAGTTAAGTTTGCTAAAATCACTTCCATTTCTTTTTATTTCTATTAATATTTACTTGTACAAATTGTTTAAATGCATGAAATTTAAGTTGGGTATGGATATTGCATGAATTTGTTAGCGGTTATTTATGTTGTGGTTTTCATATTCAATTAGAATATATAAGTCATAGATTACAATGCGGCATCTTATGATGAATGCCATTGGGTTTCTTGTATTCCTTCTGCAATTGACATTATCGATGACTTTGTATTTTGATCGGTTATATTTATTTTGAAATGTTTTTGACCGTGGAATCTATGCAGTCGATCTATACTCAACATTATAAAACAAATTTTATAAAATTCATCTGTGCAAATGTATATAAATGTTAAATTTAAGTCAGGCAAGAATGGCTATATAGATTTGTAAAGTTATATATAGTTTAAGGGAGGGTAATCTTAGGTTATTTGTTTCGTAACTAAATTGGGTCAATGGATTGGATGTATTGATGTAATTAGTAAATGTAGCATGAGATCCACTATGGGCAGGATTGCATATATATGCCACACACCCCCTGTTTGCCTAATGGAATTGGATAGTAAGATGGAAAATGTGGTCCATTCCTATGGAGTTTTTTGTTGATTGTTTTTATTGCCAGCAGATGTAGCATTCCCGTTTGGTTGAGAGACAATGTCTTCTCTAACTCTATTTACTGTTCAGATGTACATTCCTGACAGTATAGTATTTTGTGCTGTTGTATTCATGCTGCATTGAATACATCAATGTATCAGATGGATTGACGCCAGTTTGGCTGCGAACTTTTGGCCTAAGGTTAAATAAGGGATAGAATATTTTCTTTTCAAATGCAAATCTATGTAGTCTATTCATACTCGACAATCTTAATAAAAATATTAAATTCATTCATACTCAACAATCTTAAAATAATAATTTAAATTAAAAATTGATATAAAAATCTAAATAATAAATGTTATTCCTCAAATTCTTAAAGATTATATATGTGTGTCAATAAATATTGTTTGTGTGTTAATTACTGGCAGTGGCTTTTATTTTTTTATATGTAAGATATAAATTAAAGATTTAGATTATTATATCTGTGTCTCCACTGAGCTAGTGACAATGGGCTAATGGTCTAAATATAAAATAAAGTGGGATCTTAACAGTGTGTATCTGCCTACTTTATAAATTTTTCTAGGTTTACATGCAGAGATGGCGCCCTTGTAGTGCAGATTACGGTAAGATTCGATCTTTGATTTTCTTTTGGATCGTTATTATATATATGTATATAATCCTCTAAGATAGTTTACTGATAAAACTAATGTGACTGCTAAGTGACACAATACCATCAAGAACCCCCAACAAGCCTGCAAGTGATAAATTTCTATCCAAAAATCACTGAAATCAAAAAATTAAAATGTCTATGGCAATGCAAATGGAACAAATCTTTCTAAAATACAAATAAAAAAACATGAAAACACTATATAATTCGAATTACAAAAACAGAAATTGGTGAAAATAGGTCAAATGCAACATCTCCACAATGAAGAATTTCTATTCAAAAATCACTGAAATTGAAAAATTGAAACACCTAATGCAAAGTAAATCAAATAAATCCTTCTAAAATACAAATTAAAAAAATTAAGAAAACACTATAAAATTTAAATTACAAAAGCAGAAAAACTGTAATACTAAATGTCAAAAAAATAACAATGCTTCATTAATGATGGATGGCTTGAATGCAGTACATTTTTAAAAAAATTTCATCTGATTTTCAATACTATTATGTGGGGTGCAATAATTCACAAACCTTAATAACAAATTAATACTTATTAAGTAATTAAATAAAGATAACAATGAGCTCATAGCTATTTAAATATAAAAGTAGCTATAAGTTACAAAAACAGAATTTGGTCTTTTATACAAAACACAATCCCCTCTCTGCATGATCAAAAATAAGCACTTTTCAAAAAATATACTAATTTTCATCAATATTTAAAAAATAAAAGACTTTAAATATTTGCAAATATGACTGTGTAATCAGATTTCAAGGCAGCAATTTATATAAGCTAAAAAGCAATAACAACTTTACAGCAGAAAGCTTGTAATGGTGTTCTTAAAACCTTATCAAATTAATTATTCTCTGCTTAGAAATTATGGCATATCATTTAAATATAATAAGTTTTTAAAATAGATTTATAGAGATCTGTGGTAAAAAAATATTACCAATTTTCTTCCAGCATAAAAATCCATTAAAAAGAATGTTATTATTTTGAGCCTTATTGGAGTACAATTAATTAGAGAACAGATTGCAGCACACTTTACTAATAACAGCAGATTAAATAATGGTGGTTATTTGATTTCAAAAATACAACAAAGATGGTAGAAATTAACAGCAGTCTTTAGAAAACAATTATTTAAAAGTCATTCCACAAGAAATAGGCAAAAAGAAGGTTCAAATTTTTAGGGTTTCAGTGCAAAATTATTTAAAAAAAGATTCAAATATTGAGGCCAGATGGAGCAAAATTATTTAGAGAAGTCTTTTTTCAAACAGATTGCAGCACTTTAATCTAATAACAGCAGATTAAAAAAATATTTAACACAAAATGTGGACAGATTACAACAATTTAGAAATTATAAAATTTACATTGATGGTATAGTAATGGCTTGTAATAAAGCTTCGAATATATCTTTATCAAGATGCAGTCATTGCCACACAAAGTTGACTAAGTATGAATCCAGGTGACCTCAAGCATTCCCCTCTCTCTTTTATTGTGCCATTTCAATAGCCCCCAAATTGTTTTTACATTTTACATATGCACCCCAGTAGAAGGATTGACAAAAATATATGTATGATTGATTTTGAAATGTTGTTAAACTGCAACATTCAATTCATCACTTTTGTAGGCCTTCCAACAGTCAGAACATATAGAGGATCCTGGTGTTATATGTTGTTTAATGGCATCTAGGAGAACAGATGCTGTCTGACTTGGAATAGCAACAATGAAACACTGTTTTGTTTGTCTACATAAACCAGCAAATAACCACTTGTGGAAGAATTCTTACCTCTTAGATTTTGCGTTTAGTGAAGTTTGTGTGTGTTTAATGTTGAATTCATCTGCATAAAAAATACATATTAACCCCATCAAAAATAAAAATAATCCCAAAACTTCTATTTATAGCAGTACAAAATACTTAATACATCATAAAAAAATTAAGCAGGTATTTCAAAAGACTAGTTCAGTCATGTTTTGATTAAATTTGTCAGCTCAAGAAAGTATATTTTTCATGTGAAAAGTCTACTACATCACATTTCATTTTGAAAGGACAAATTGTGATGTGTAATATATTACAGTGGATTATATTTCTCTTTTTAAATCTTTAATTGGTATATGTGTATGGATTTAATTCAGTATTTTTCTAAGAATCTCATATAACATACTTATATAATAAAATGTTTGCACAATTATTTACCAGTTTTTTTTTACCAGTTTTTAACTATTGCATGTAGGTAAAATGTTAATGTTAAAAATAAATTTTGTTTAGAGTAAAAGAAAATGCCCTCTATGCGGTACCATTTTCTTTTCACTTGGGGATCATCTTTGTTTTACTAAGATAAAAAAGCTAAGTTAAAAAATTTAACAATAAAGAGCTAAATTTTATAATTTTAAAGAAAAGTTGTAAAAGGTAATGGATTTTTAATTAATTTTATTTTTTGATAGTTAATGGATTTTTATGGTGGAAAAAACCTTTTTTTGCCTATTTTTGCAGAACTATTATTGTTTGCTAAAGTTTGCTATTATATTCTGCCATCTTTGTTGTATTTTTAAACCAAATGACTACTGTTATTTAATCTGCTGTTATTAGTTAAGTGTTCTGCAGTTTGTTTGAAAAAAGACTTCTCTAAATAATTCTGCTCCAATAAGCCTCAATATTTGAATGTTTTTCTAAATAAATTTGCACTGAAATCCCAAACATTTGAACCTTCTTTTTGCCTATTTTTTGCAGAACTACTTTTAAATAATTGTTTGCCAAAGCCTGATGTTAATTCTTCCAGTTGTTGTATTTTTTAATCCAAATAACCACCATTATTTAATCTGCTGTTATTAGTTAAGTGTTCTGCAGTCTGTTTTCTAAATAATTGTACTCCAATGTGGCTCAAAATGATAACATTCTTTTTAATGTATTTTTATGCTGCAAACATCAAGTGCTTACTACAATACTAGACAAGTCAACCTGGAAAAAAATTGGTAATATTTTTTAATTGCAGATCTCTATAAATCTATTTAAAACATTATAATATTTAAATGATATGCCATAATTTCAAAGCAGAGAATTAATTAATTTGATACATTTTTGGAAAAGACAATTAGAAGCTCTCCAGTGTAATATTCTTATTGTTTTTAGCATATATTAATCACTGCTTTGAAATCTGATCGCACAGGCATATTTGCAAATATTGAAAGACTTTTACTTTTTAAATATTGATGAAATTTAGTATATTTTTTGAAAGGTACTTATTTTTGATCATGTAGCAGGAGGATTGTGTTTTATATATTAGACCAAATTCTGTTTTTGTAATTTATAGCTACTTTTATTTTGGTAATACCTATGAGCACATTGTTATCCATATTTAATTACTTAATAAGTTTTAATCTGTTATTAAGGATTGTGAATTATTACACCTCACATAATAGTGTTGAAAATCAGAGAAAATTTTTTAAAAATGGACTGCATTTCTGCCATCCACCATTAATGAAATGCCATTACCATTAATAAAGCTTCATTATTATATTATATTTTTTCTGTTTTTGTAAATCAAATTTTATAACGTTTCTTTTTTCTAATTTTTTTTTAAAATTTGTATTGTAAAAGAATCAATTTAGACATTTTAAATGGTCAATTTCAGCAATTTTTGGATAGGAATTCTTTATTGGGGGAGATGTTGTGTTTGACCTATTTTCACCAATTTCTGTTTTTGTAATGCTAATTTAATAGCATTTTGTGGTTTTTTAAATTTGTATTGTAGAAGGATTTATTTGATGTACTTTGTCATAGGCATTTAAATTTTTGATTTCAGCAATTTTTGGATAGAAATTTATTACTCCCAGTAGGGTTCTTGGGGTTTTTTGATGGTACTGCAGTGTCACCTAGGGGCCACATTACACCCACCAGTAAACTACTTCTTCGAATTATTTCCATTCTTTATAAACATAAAGTTTAGTTTTAATAGCTCCCCCTTATTGAAATATTTAATTTTTTTTTTTATTTCTACATAATTCTTAGTTCAACCTTAAAAAGAATATTAAATGAATTAATATTTTTTTTATTTCTACATAATTCTTAGTTCAACCTTAAAAAGAATATTAAATGAATTAAGATTGAACTAAGATTTATATGGAAATAAAAAAATATTAAGTATTTTATTAAGGTGAAGATAAAGAATATATACATCACATAAAGAGGATGCAGTTGATAAGAATGAAAGTATATGGGGGAAGAAGGAAGAGATGCAGTAGATCACCTTAGAAGTCTGGAAAGATACTTTGAGAGTAATGGAACACCAGATGAGGTGAGAATGACAATAGCATTTTACCACTTAGAAGGACAGGCCATGGATTGGTGGAACTCATTGCTGCACCAGCCACAGACATTTTTAGATTACATGACAGCCCTGGAGAGAGCTTTCTCGAGTGAAAAAGGCAGTACAACATTAGATCCCAAATGATAAAAAAGAAGTTTCAAGAGGATGGACCAGAGGAATATGTGCATTTTTAGGCATCAAATTGCCACACTGAAGATGTTAGACATGTGTAATTTGTCAGAGAAACAGATTGTGAAGATAGTCTACCAGAACCTTCCAAAAAGTATAATATTGATGCTAGAGAAAGAAGGGGACGACTCAACTAAAGAAATAGACAAGATATTGAGTCAGATGGAAATAAGTGCAGAAATGAGATGGATCCAAAAGAAAAAGGAAGTAGACCAAGGGAGAGACAAAATATTCAGACAGCAACCAAATTCAAAACATCCGGGGAACCTAATTTGTTCATGGAAGGACCGCATATCAAGTTATGCATGCCAAATGTCCGAAAATACAGATAGCAGCAGGACAGACCAAGTGGAAGAGCTTATTGATTCAGAGAGTCAGGTCTCCATAGTAACAGAAAGATTGTATTATAAACTTGCCAGAGAACAATCAAATATACCTGTTTTGCCATTGAAAGCTGTACAAGTGGCAATGGCTAACAACAGAAAAGCCAAGGTTGAACGCAAACAAATATGGCTGAATGTCAAAATCCAGGAAGTTGTCCCCATGTAATCCTAATCATGAAAAATTTGATTTGTGATGTATTGTTGGGAACTGACTTTTTATACAAATATAAATGTAAGTTGAAGTAGACAAGCCATATGTAATGGAGAAGTGGTTGGATTTATAATGAATAGCATGAATAGTCCAATAGGGGATTTGCAAGTTGCCGATGAAAACAATGATGACTTGATAACAGAAAAAACAGACCAGGCAAAGATGGATTGGGGAGAAGGAAAAGAAATCCTAAAAAAATACTGAAGGAATACAATCAGGTATTTTCAGATGGCATTTTCAGATAAGCCAGGCATGATCCCTGAGTTTGAACAAAGGATTCAGGTAAATGAAATGCAATAATTTAAGGCAAAATCATACCCAGTTCCTCATCAATATAGTAAGCAGGTTAAGGAGCAGATAGATCAAATGTTAGAATGGGGTATTATATCAAAAAGCTTTTCAGCTTATTGTAACCCGATAGTCGTCAAGAAAAAGGATGACTCCGTACGGTTATGTCTCTATGCGAGGCAATCGAATAAAGTCACGGTTCCACATTGTAACATACCACCACCCATGCAAGAATCACTTGGGAGATTTAAAGGAAAAAGATTTTTTTCAATATTTGATCTGATGGCAAGCTATTGGCATATAAGGCTGCACCCAGAAGATCATAAGTATACTGACTTTAGATATGAAAGCTGTTCATATCAGGTTAACCATATGTCATTCGGCCTGATTAACAGTGGGGCTGGCTTACTATGATGTTTAGATCAGGTATTATCTGCTGAAGTTAAAAACTTTAGTTACAATGTATGTGAATGATGTATTGGTGGCGTTGGCTAGTGTGGGAGAACATGGCAAAGATGTGGACATGTTTTTAAAAGAATGTTGGAATAAAGGAATCAAGATAAACCTGAAGAAAAGTGTCATTTCAAAAGGAAGTTATATTCTTGGGTCACCTTATAGGATCACAGGGTGTCTGGACACACCCAGATAAAATCTGTCATCAAAGGGTTCCCAGCACCTAGGTCCAAGAAGCAGATATGATCCTTTTTGGGTATGTGTAACTTCTACAACCATTTTCAGGACCAGTTTGCTCAATATATGGAACCACTAGTTAGATTACCGAGAAAAGATGTAGGGTGAGAGTGGGATAAGAAGCACAGCCAGGCAATTGAGAGGGTAAAGCAAGGGTTCATGAAGCATGTAATGCTGGCTTTTCCCAATTCTGAGAAACCCTTTGTGGTGCAGACTGACAGCAGTGAGTATTGGCTTGGACCAACAGTATCACAGATTTAAGAGGATGGTCAGGTGAAAGTGCTGTATATCTTAAGTAGGCTGCTAAGGGTCCAGAGCATCATTACAGTGCCACAAAAAAGGAACCATTAGCCATTGTTTGGTCATTCCAAAAACTCCACACATTGTTGTTGGGATCGAAAATAATTGTGGTTACAGATCATAAGAGTTTAGAATTTATTAATCACAGTTATCTGACAAATAGACAGTTGTTGTGGTGGAGCCTTTACCTCCAAGATTATAATTATGTGGCAAAGCATTGTAAGAGGTCAGATAACATTGTGGCTGATGCTCTTAGCCATAACCCAGTCTGTTTACCATCATGTCATCTTAAATATGAAAATTTATATGTGGCAGAAATAAACTTAATGGTTAATGAGGGGATAGAAAATTATCGTAAGATATTGGCCCAGTTTCAGAGGGATGATGCCCAGCTATGTCAAATAATCATACAACTGGAAGGGAATAAAAGCAAAAATGTGATGAGTCCAGATTTTGTATCAACTGATACAAACTTGACCAAGCTGTTCTATACAGAACAAAAAGGGGACCGGAAAGTTGGAGACCTGTAATGCTTCAGCAAATGAGGAATGCGGTGGTGACTCACATCATTATGGGGTGTGGAAAACTGAATAGTGGGTTAGGCAGTAATTTTATTGGCCAAGCATGCATGAGACAGTCAAGGGGATGATCAGCCAATGTGAACTTTGTCAGAAAACTAAGCTTGCTAATAGGAATTATGCAGGCCCAATGAGCTCCATAATCCTAAAGAAGCCACATGAGATAATTGCTATAGATTATTATGGACCATTGGCTGCTTTTAATAGAAAAAAATATTTGTTGGTGGTGTATGATCTACTCAGTAAATTTGTGGCTGCATATCCCATGACTCAAGCAAATACCCAAAACACCATATGTCTTCTTGAAAAGGAATATTTTATGGTGATAGGAAAACCTCAAAGCATCTTCTCAGATCATGACACACTATTTACCTCTGGAGAATGAAAATCATGGGTTCAGAAGTCAGGGATACAACACATACTAACATCAATTAGGAATCCACATTTGAACCCATGTGAGTGGGTGGGGCATGAGTTGGGTAGATTGTTTAGGATGTACATCCCAACTAATCACCAACAATAAGTTAAAAAGATTCTAGAAATACTGAACTACATATATTGGGTGGTCAACAAGTCTACAGAGTTTTCACCCATGTGGCTGCAGTTGGAAAACATGCCCCTAAATTAATCAAGGCCAAAATACCAGGACCAAAGGAAATGCCAATAAATGTGGAGTTGGACCAAAAGCAAGAGTCAGAAAAAAAACAAACATACACTGGAGAGGCCTCATCGGTTTAAATTTGGTGATCTAGTCATGGTGAAAACCCCACATGTGAGCGAACCGAGGAAATTTATCTGAAAGAAATTTTGCAGTTTATATGAGGGACCTTTCCCTATTGTTAAGTGTCAAGGGGATAATACATTCTTGGTGAATACTGGGCAGTAGATAAGGGGATTATACAATGCTCATTCCCCCAAGCCCATGGCATTAAGAAAGATTCATGATATTTAAAAGCCATTCAAATACATAGATTGTATTTGAAGGCTTCTGGCAGGGGGGTATTGCAACAGGGCAGCTATAATCAAACCCTGTTGCGATAAATAGACAAATACATATTCATATACTTAACATATTATTAAAAAATATATATTATTACTAATATTTTAAAAAATATTACTTTACTAACAAAACTAAAATTTACAAGTTAATATATAATCAATGGTCATTTATGTGGTCATATTGTATTATAGATTTAGCTATTTTAATGAAAAAGCTTATAAAAGAAATGTATGGGGGTATACACATGCTCTGATTTTTTTTATTTTGCCAAACCCAGCTATACACATTTCTATGTATATGTACGAGTGTGTTTTGTATCAAAGAAATATGAAAATTCAAAAATAAAAACATTTTTGTTTGGTAAACTTTTAAAACTATATATATTAAAAGTCAAAGAAAGAACTATGAATGCCAAGATGGAAGACAGTAATTTACAGAACTGTGAAAGTGACTTTTATAAAAATATTGGAATGTTGATTTCTAATTGAATACTAATTAGAAAAAAAACATGTAAAAAGCTTTTATGGTGCATTCCAACGAAGGCACATGGAATATTAATGGAAATAGAAAAAAGAAAAAGGAATGAAAAGAAAAAATTAAGAGAAGGGGCGGAGTCGACAATTTCTGATTACAAAAAAGATAAAAATTTTAAGAAAATTATTATAAGTTTAGAGAGTGAAAAAGAAAGGAGGTTTTGAGACTTATGTACAGAGAAAATAATCCAGAGATCAACATAATACATTGAAAAATATGATGAGGCTGGGGTAGAAACTTCAATGTGCAAGGTGTTTAAATCATTCCCCTCAATGTATAGTAGCTGCCAATATCGAAGAAGAGACATCAAGCCTAAAAAATTGCCTCAATAAGTAATAATGTTGGATTGTCATGAAATGTGTAAAAAGAATAAATAAATAAATCAAATTCAGCAATGGAATCCGAACTTCAAAAGTTCATTCATCTTCCAAAGACTGGAGATTCTTTCTCATCATTGCATGTATATTTGACTTCGTAGTAAGCTTACTCAATTAGACTACATGTAATTAAAAAAAAACTTGTTTGACTCAATTGTGAACTTTTTTTTTCTTTTTGCATGGAGAGTTTAACTTATTTTTCACTGTTATTATTATCATATTAATTCTGCTATAATTATACCCTTGTTGCAATATACATGTTATAGTATATTTGAGTGTGTGTGGGCTTTGGTAAAGAAAGAAAAGAGTAAACTGGAGAAAGGGGAAAAGAAAATCTGGAAGCATGGAAATACTGGGTTATAGAAAATAGAAAAAAATCTATTGTATAATATGTCTATAATAAATGAATTTTAAAATGGGTTATTGAATATCGTGTGTCTGCAGTAACAAAAGGGACAACTGATAGGAATCTTTGATAAATAATTAAGAAAAAAATAGAATTGATTTGACTTACATAAATATTATTACAAATAAACATGTATCAAATGATGAATTTTTTTTGTGTATGTTTTTGAGTTTTTTTCTCTTTATTAAGATTAAAATAGATTAGATTTACTCATGGTAATTTTACCACCCGCCCTGAGAGAGCTAGCCACAGGCCAGGTCATTTTATCACCCTATTACTTACTTCCATATTGTCCATTATAATTCTTACCTGGCACTTGAAGTTTTTAGTTAGACATCCATAAATATACTGTTGTACGATACTGAAGAAAAATTTTTTTGGATAGGACTTTTTTTTGTTCATATGCGTATGTAGATATATACGCTCATACTTGTAAAAAATGAGTACTTCAAGAAACATAGGTAAAGAGGTGGATCCGTTAATGTAAATATCTGCAATCAGTTTTCTTAAATTTCTAAAAATTGAGGTCATGCCTAGATTTATTGTTTAAGTATCTTGTTTACATTTATTCTGTTTAAATTTAATATATATGTATAATATGCCCATCTTTTGAATCAGTGAATAATAATTGTTAACTAACTTACAATGGGGATGGTTCAAATATCCACTTTAAATATTTTAAGAATGTTGCTTGGCATATTAAATTGCTGTTTCAAAATAATAATATTAACTGATAATAAGTGATCGCTACACGCTCATTATTATCATGATTTTATATTTATTATAAATTTCATTACATTTTGCAAGGTTTGCTTAGTCAGTTTTTATATAAATTATGACTTTTGATATCTCTTAGTTAGAGGGGATACACTGGCAAGAGATAATATTAAAGTATATTTTTTAATGTTTATTAATGGCATCAAATATACATTTCCTCCTCAATTGCAATTATATATATATATATATATATATATATATATATATGCAATGAACTTTAATTAGGTTACAATATATATATATATATATATATATTGTAACCTAATTAAAGTTCATTCAAAAGAAAATATATTACCATACCTGAGTTGTCCATAGAATGATCATAAGTAAAAAATTAAATGATGATCAAAAGATATAATATCTGAGTAAAGGTTCAAAATATAACACTATCAAGAATTATAGGGAAATTGTTAATAACCAGTATTGTAACAATGTATTATAACTCAGGTATACAGACAGTAATCTTATCCACTTTCATTCCTTGGTTTGATGTTAAGTGCATGTTTAAACAAATACTAAGTGAATATGGTCTAGCAGGGCGCCACTAGATTATCTGAATCTAGACATGGTTATATCTAATAACCTTTCACATGTACCGGGTTTGAATCCCCTTTTTGGTACTTTATTTCTAATAAAAATGGAAGATTTTGCTTTTTGAGCCATATCACTATATGCACTAATATTTAGGTAAAAGTAAAACATCTATAAACCAAAGCGGAGTATATTAGACATAAATCATTTCTCAGATCTTAGCATAACAAATGTGTTTCAATGTTTTTATAAGTTTACTAGCTCAGATTATATATAACTAATTTAGGATGGCAATTCACTCATCCTTGCATGAAATAGATGATGGGATGTGGTTATAATAATACTAAGAAATCACTAAATATTATAAAATCAATATTTATTTATGGCCTTTAAACAGTTAAACAGCTCATTAATTAAAATGTTGATGATGATGATGATGATGATAATAATAATGATAATGACAAGGGTTTCAACTACAGCTCTAGGACTAAGCCTAAACATAAAACTAAATTTTATAAAGAAATGCATAATTATTGCTTAATTTTAGCATACTTAATTATATCTTAAATAACTAATATTCAACCATTGATGATGATGAATAATCACACTTAACCAAGACTACACTTAATGAAATATATACGCCTCGTTTAATAAAACAAACTAATATTTATTACTACATTTCTAACATATACAGAAAAATTTCTAGATAAATATGAAAATTGACATGAATAATAATAATAATTGATTATATAACAATCCTCAGATTAATTTTAAGTTCTTCCCCCTTTCCCTTCAAATGTATTTTGTGTTAAGTTGGACGTCACATTAACCATGATTTTCACTCCATGAGAAAAGTATTTAAAAAAAATTATTATCTGCTCATTAGCACACATACTTTAAAAATCCAACATATAAATAGAATAAAAAAAAATGTTAGTAAAATTGAAAGAGCAAGTTTTAGAAACAAGTTTTAAATTATTTTCTTCCCCCTCTCTTCTACCTCTGAAATGCTATACTTAATGAAACAAACTAATCTAATATTCTAACACTACTTGTTACTCCTCATTCAATCGCAATTATACACATATAAAATATCATTATGTATGTGTGTGTTTTATCCCATGATAACAAAATATTATTTAAAACCCAAAATAATAATAATATATTAGTTAAAACTAAAATCATAATACCATAAAAAAAAAATGTTTTACACATTAATATTGTAAAATTAATAAACAAATCATTTTCATACATTCAAGATCATTTATGAAGCTCAAAGTTATTATTAGTAAGACATTCTTGTTTTAATCGATCTGAATAGTCTTTAAAAGTTCTTTAAATAAAAATATACCACTTTATTGCTAAAATGTTTATTAAGACTGATATCATAAAGAAAATAGATATAAAAAGTCATATTACCGATCTTTTGTTTGTAGCGAATTTCCAAGGGTTCAAACTTGTCTATATTTCTGCAGCTACTATGTGGGAACAATCTCTTTCTTGAGGTGTATAACTATTTAATGATGATGACTCTATTGAGGTTATTTGCTTTAGTGGACAATGTGGAAATCATTATATTAATTTTTCTTCTCTTCCTGTCAAGCATGTGGATGAAATACAGCAGTTGTTTTCCCATTTGTAAATTTTCTTGAGTTTAAAATCAGTTGTTGTAACAATTAATTGGACTTGATGATTAATATTTCTCAGTAGATTAATTCATCTTCTTTGAATGCAGGTGAATGCTTTCTTCCTTCTATTAAAAACATCTTATTTATCTGATCAGTTGAAAGGTGTAGAATATTATTTAGACACATCTTTTCTTTCCTATGTGATGTGCAGCTTCTTCCAGATGGTCTGGAATCGATGGAACATACATATAATTTTTCTAGCCCGCCATTTCTTATATTTTTAACATTCAATTTGATAGTTTAATAATCTAAATCAATCACAATAACAATAATTCAAGACAGCTTTTTATATCCAATTTTTAGCTACCTTAACCAATCAGAGATAGCATCACTTGCTATTTTTGGACAAATTTGTTTTAATTAGATCTCTAATTTATTTTCAACCAAAGTATTTTTTAACTGAAAAGTTTAATCCTTTTTCCAGACACTTTTGTTTTAAAAAAAAAAAAATAGACTCAATTCTTATTTCCTTTCTTTTGTTTTTTTTTCTTTTTAACATCCAGGTAACACTTCAAATCTTTGAGCTTCCTTCTTTAGATCTTGATAAGACAATTTCAAAAATTAGAGTTCTGACTCATTATAAGATTCCAAAGTGAAACAATCATTTACAAAAAAAAAATTGCTACAAAGATCGATATCTGATTAAACAGATTTCCTCTTTTAACAAACAATTGTACAAAAAAAATAATTTAACAGATTTAATACTTCCTTTTCTTTCAATATTTAGGAAATGTAAAATTTTGTATGTAATGTACACACATTCTTCATTCTTTCAAATCATTCATAAACTAACCTTAAATAATATAATTGCTAGCTTAGTAATTATAATCCAATTATTTAATTAAATCTGTAACTTTTAAATCCCACTTATAATTAAAGAAAAGCAAAATAAAAGTATAGAATAAAATGTTAGAATTGATCAAGCATAGCTTAGTTTTAAAGAAAGTTAAAATGTTTAATATTTGAAATATAAAACAATTAAATAATTTACACATACATTGCCTATATGTATGCATTATAACTTTGCTTTTTAAAGAAAAATTAAATATTAAATAGTTTAAATGTGTGTATTACCTTTCTATCAACACACAAACAAGTAAAGCATGTAATTGTTGACCCATTCTTTCTCTGTTTAAAGCTTTTAGAACTGGACCTTGTAGGGTTTGAACTTGGATGCCCTACAGCTTCTTTTATGGTTATATAAAATTGTGATGATGATTTTTGGTTTACCTTTTCTACATGCACATTACTATAAATTTAGCTAGTGACTAAATTGTAATGGCACAATATATATATATATATATATATATATATATATATGTGCCATATACAATATAGTCTGCATATATATATATATATATATATATATATATATGCAGACTCAGGATTTTAACTAGATTATAATTTAATTTAGTTTGACAGGTAGAAGCTATCTGTTTTAGGTGCAGTTAATTAATAATGCACATATGTATTGGTTTTGTGTGTGTGTCATGTGTGTGTGTATTTATACAGTACACCTTCATGTGATTATGTTTTGCTGCACCTTTTAAATAAGATCTTAGTGACAGGCTACCCCATTCTTTAATTTGGGTAAGGCTATCTTTATTAGAACTGGAACATGAGAATCCAGATCATTTTTAAAAAGCTTATCCGAGTTCCTGAACTTATCTGTTAGTAATATAAATAGCAGCAAGCTGTCTGGTCTCAGGGCAACTGAGCATTTGATGCTGAAGCTCCTGAATAATTACTCTCAAACTTATTCTTTAGTGTTTTATATAGTGCCATAGCATATCTAAAGGTAACCAGTTCTTTACCTCCTTATTAGAATAATTATTCAGCATTAGACTGAAGTTTAAATCTTGGTTATCCGGTTGAATCTGCATGATTTTGAGCTGGTTATTTGCTCACACTATTAATATATATAACAGCCACCTTAAAGCTGTATGTATTCATCATCTCTGCTAGGCTATTAACTTATAACATTAGCTAACCATGAACAATAAGATGGGTATGTTATATAATTAGGCATGATTTAGTACCACATACTTTAATATGTTAATATGAGACAGCTGTGCTGATAACTGTCTCATTCGCTATGGAAATGCCTACATGTATTAAAGACACAAATTTAATGCTATGCAATGTTTGCCATTTTGGCTACTTTATTTTATATCATTTGTTATTGTTTTAATAAACATTTTTAAAATACAAATTTGATTCATATCTTTCTTGCTCACTTCTATTTCAAGCCAATCCACATTATCCTATCCCAATTTTTTAATGATCTTATATGCTGGGTATCTAATATTGTAGTTGAGATAATTATTGTGTTAAGTGGTCTATTCCACCCATTTTGTTAAGTCAGTATTTATCCCTCGAGTCTCATGTTTCTTCCTGTTCTATGCCAGCTCACAGGTTAAATTAAGACAGCGTAACTTCAGAAATGTCACTCATAAGGTGTTAAATCATGAAGTACTAGCAAATGAGTTGTAGTTTGGTTGGATTAGAGGTCTCACCACCTCACTCCCAGTCAGCTTTGGTGTACTTTGCCTGGACTCTGGATTTTGCTGCATGGGTGTACAAATCTGACTGTTACAATAGTGGTTCATGAATATGTATGTATACAGTCAAAAATACACATGTATAAATTATATTTATTTTATATCTATATTGTACATTTTACTTTATATTAACTGGATTAATTTATTTGGGTTTGATTATGTTTATTTCAGTTTTATTATATTTTTAAATTATTTTATTAATTTTATTGTTTCCATTTTTATGGTATTATTTATATAGTTATGAATTTTATTTTATATTGTTCATTGTATCATAGCTCTGAAACAGTTCTGCATGACAGTCAAAACACAAGATTATTCATGAATATACATCAATATAAGTTTTTTTTCTAAAAAGTGCTCAACGTAATGGATAAATTGAGTAAAATGTGAATGGACACATACAAAAATTAAATGATTTTGAAGAAATATATATTTGAATAAAAATCAATCAGAATAATTGAATTATAAAAAAAGTGTAATAAAATATAATATTAATATAAAGTTATTCTAATATTTATATGTTTTCAATTCATATAACAAAAATAGTAAACTGTTATGAAAAATAAGATAAAGTCAATGAAATTAATAGCTAATGAAGAAAATGAACAAAATGAATGTAAAATGATAATTGACTGTATTAAAAATGAATATAAGTGTTACCATGCTATAATCAATATTTTTCTGGAAGTTTTAAAATATAATGATGACACATTGTTTAAATTTATTCTTGATTTGTTTTTATTTGCTGTGTGAATAATATTGTTTAATCCAGAAAACTTTAAAAATAATTATATATATATATATATATATATATATATATATATATATATATATATATATATATATATATATATATATATATATATTTAATAGATCAACATATTTTGGTAATGTACTCTATGGGATGCATACCATTTGTGTTTTAAAGGATTGATCACTGATTTTATATTTCAAATTACAAATAAAAAACTTATAAGTTTTAAACTGTCATTTACTTATTGAAAACATTGTTGGAAAACACAAAATAATGACTATGTATTTTTTAAAAAATAATATATTAAAACTATAGTACATCACTAAAATCATGATGTTTTATGACTTTTTCACTATAAAGTACACATACTGATGGCATTTTTTTATACTCTTAATTGCATTTGTAAAAGGTAGTCAAGATGAACACTTTATAAAGCCTTCTACATCTATTTACAAATGTAAGGAATTTATTATATAGCAATGATTTTAAAAGTAGTTATATTCCAAAAAGTAAATTTCAAATAGAATTAAAACTATATTTTGTTTAAAATAAAAGTATTGCTATCCAAAATAAATATGATTAAAATAATACATAACTTTCAATAAGATGTAACAAGTAATATAATAAAAATTTGCTTGTCATTTCAATGAAAAATAAATAATTATTGAAAAAATGTCCATTGCAAAATTTCTAATTGACATTAACAATTTTATTAGTTTCAATGAATCTCAAAACTGGAAAACATTTGTTTTTATAGTTTCTATACTTGAAATTTAATAATCATTAATACAATAATTTGATAGGGATATTATTAGTAAATTGAAAATGTATTTGTTTTCAAATACTTATTAAAAGACATTTCTAAAATAAAATAAGATCAATTTTCAAATGCTTTCTATTTTGTATAGAATTTTTTTAATTTCTAGGTGATTTTATTATTTATTATACGAGTCAATTTTTTATCTCTTTTTTTATAAATTATGCAGCAATTACAACATTGGTTTAATGATTAATTTGTTATTATATATAAATATCCAATTTTACCTTTCACATTTATGCACCAAGCAATCTTTTTCATTACTTTTTTAAAATTATTAGAAATTTTTGAGTCTATTCTTTGAAACCTATGTAAATTCATAAATTTAAAGATGAAATTTTTTTATTCATCTCATACTTTTGCGACACAATATAAATTTATATATGAAACACTCAGGAATTGTTAGAATTTTATTTCAATGAACCAAAAAATAGTTTATTTTAAAATAGTAATTTTGTTTATAAATTATGGGAAGGGTTATTCATGAATCTAATAAGAAATATCTTCTGCTTCAATGGTTCCTATAAGCTACATTGGTAAAATATTAATAATGCCATGGTTTTTAAATGAAGATAAATGTGAATATTATATACATATGGTAATATATAGTAATGGGCAGATTCGTATGCCTCGCTAACATGCTGCAGAATTCAAACCTGATATGAAACTCAACATTCTAGGATGGGTTACTTCCCAAAAATCCCAAGTTCAAATCCAAAGTCTATGATCCACAGTGCCACATATTTGACAATGCATCTGATGCTACTAATACATAGTTTCTTGACAGTGCTGGTGGCCAGGGAGAATCAAGAGACTCTATATTAAAATACATCATTAGGTTTACTAACTAACATCTATGGATGGTTCCCGATATATATAATGTGATATAGAAAAAGGTAATGGTGTGGATCACAGAAAATAAATAAATATAATCAAAATAAGTAAAATTTAGTATTGTTTATTAATTTAACAATTATAAACATGGGCATTGTCTGTATAAGCCAGATCGTGCCATTGATTCATTAAAATATAGATTTAAACAAAGTGCCATTTACATTTACAATAATGGCTTGTTAATATTATATAATGTCTACACCTCATGCTAACACAATAGAATATTATTGTGAGAGTATTAAATCTTTACCCACAGCAACCTTTATCTATCTGTAATAATAGGTAATGTGTAGTCACAGTCTATGCCTTGCCAAATGGATATAAGTTTGCTAACCTGCTATTCATCAAATCAAAATACATAAATAAATATATATGCATATGTATATAGACACAAAGTATCAAGATTGTATTAGGTAACTAATTATTAAGTTGAGCATTACTCTATCTCACATATGTATTAAAATTAGCTAAATAAATGTTTTAAAGTTATGTTAAATTGATAAAGTCTCTTTGGTTTATTATACCGATCATTGCTTTCATCAATAAAGCCTTTGCCTTAAATATATATATATATATATATATATATATATATATATATATATATATATATATATATATATTTACACACATACTTGCCACCAGTCTAGAGTTGACTTAAAGAAATGTTAAATGAATGTAATATTTTAGTAATGACTTTGGTAATGTAATTCAGGTTATTAGTCCACATATGTGCATCCCTGTTAATGGAGTCAAAGGCGAATTCTTCCTGAGTTTGAACTCTGGATGAGATATGGATGAACTGACCCAAATTGCATTTCAGTTTGATATGGAAGTAGTGAGAGGTTCTTGTGGAAGCAGGTGCAATCATAGGTCATGTACTTTATTGCATTGTCTCTAGCATTAAGATGTCTTATTATAAATGTTTTAATTATGTATCTCCTCATATATTATGCTTGTTATGTTACTATTCTCTTTAATTTCTGTCAAGGATTGTTAGTATATCAGGCACCTGTTCTTATGCCTTATTTTCACATTATCATTGGATACCTCTGCCTAGCCCATCATAACTTGGTTGGAAAATGTAATTAATTGCTTATCTCTTTGATTTGCAATTATATGGTCAAAGCATCTAAATATTACAGGTATTAATGTGATGGATATAAACTCTCTTAAAAGTATGTTTGCTATTAGCAATTGGATCTCTCAAGTTTTGCCTCATATCACTTTCTTCTCTGAAACTTAATTTTGTACAATGTCAGATATTAATCTTATTAGACATCTGGGAAAATTTGGGTTTTTACAATTTTCTACTTCAAGTACTCTAGCTGCAGTGGTAGGACTTTTAATTAATAATAATTCACTATTTGAAATATTTAACATTCTACATCTTTATTAAAAATGATTATCATTACTTTTCACCATGCTGCATTTACAATTAATATATCTTTATTTAAGTAACAGACTAACCCTCATACATCATTTAATATAAGATATTAACCTTAATCTTTAATCCAACCCTTTTTCTAGCCTTCTGTTTCATGACATTAATATGCCCTATAGTGAGTTTGTGGCTAACTACCTAACCTTTATTAATTATAAATTTATGAGTGGTGTTGGCTTCTCCAGTAATCCCTTGTCTTTTTATACATTGAAACACTCAACTCTCATTGATCTTTTATTTTATTTGCCTGATCTGCATTTTATAGGTAATCTTTTTTTGGAACCAGTAGTTTTTCATATGACCTGGCACTACCTGTACAAGTAGATATTGATTTTTACACATAAGCTGTTCATAGCTTCTGCAATACAATAAAAACATTATTGAGAGCTATATCTTCAGAGGCAGTAATCTCAGAAATTTTTATTTATTTTAAGTAGACATTCTTTCTCAGCCACCCACCATAGCTTGGTTTTTATTTATCATCATCATCCAATCAGTCATTAGACACTCCACCAGACCTTGATGCTATTAACAGCAAGTTGAAAGTCCTTTCCTGTGACCTCGCTTCTATTCCTTCAATTATGTTGTTTAAGCATCGATATAAACATGCCTAATATATCTTAGCTGAATATCTTAAACAGGCTAAAATATTTCTGGCTCAATATCATAACTTGTCATAAGGCTACAACTGGTAGACTTTGACTTATAGAAATTAAAAGTCAATCCAATCCTCAATTATAATAGACAATCATCTCAGCACAAGTATTAACATGTTACCTATTTTCTACCACTTTAAATTTAAATTTCAAAATCTCAGCTGTCCAGAACTACTTGTTTCTGCTTTCAGTGAAAGCTATCAGAGTCATTGTACAATTGGTAAAATAGCTTAACAGATAACAAACAGAAAGTAAAAAAAAAATTGAAAATTGTTTATCTGAATAAGACAGGATGATTAAATTAGTCAATTTATGTACATTAAAGAGAAAAATAATCAACATTTTTTTTCTATTATTATTTAAAACTCTAAAAATAAATTTAGAAATTAGAAAGTCATAAATAATTTATCTAATAGTCTTCTAAATTCAAAAACAATATAAATCAGTTGAGGGAAAGTCTGGATAGTACTTCAGAAATAAATTGTTTTTTTCATTGAGATAGAAAAGTGTCTTAATGTTAATATATTTATTGAGGACAAAAATGATTTCATCATTCTCCCAACTGATCATTTATTTACAACTATGACTTTACTTATGCCACTTCACAACCTTGGAAAAAAACTCAAATGTTAATATTTTAAAAAAGTTAATTTGTTTTTTTTTTAATCAAGAAATTTTATTATGAGCTCAAAGAATTACATTATAGCAATAGCAGAGTTATGTTATGAGCATACACTATAATAAAAATTACATAACCAAATATCAATGGTCTGGGCATAAAAAATCAACTGTTCAATCACAAATTGTCCATTGCCACAAGGTTTCATGTAGCATTGTAAATGTATGTTGGAGCTAATTTTTCATCTCTGTTTTTCATGGCTTGAATTTTTGCCAGAATTAATTTCTTATGGTCACCCAAAGTAGGGCCATAAATGAGTGCACACCTAGTTAACCAATATGCAAACAGCAGAAAGATTATGATTCTTATGGATGGAAAGATCCTGTTGAATATGCTAAAAATCAGTCCAGTGAGGAGAGGCAGTCTTGTTTTGTATATGGATGCAATAAAGTCTCTGTCCCATTGGAATGACATACAATGGCTCAGAATATGTATTATTGTGTCATCATCATGTTTACATAAAGGGCAGACCAGATCCAAGCATGAGAAACTCTATGATAGACCAGAAAATGGCATGTGGGCAGAACATTTAGGTTTAATTTAATAAAAAATCCAAAACATTTTGGTTCAAGATTTAAAAAAAAAAAAAAAAAAAAACATTTTTAATTTAAAGATTTATATCAATATGGTTTTAAATCATAAATCTCATAATTATTTTACACATATAAAAATATCTTCTCATGGCATATTCATAATAATTTATTTTTAAAACAGGCAAAACTCTCTATACATATTGCCACTCAGTGCAAGCCAGAGTAATCAATGAATGCCATTTTAATGGATGTCATTTTGATAACAGTTAAGAGCAAGCATACAAAATGGTGATCATGTGATGTTTATTGGCTTAATAATTTATTTTGTTTGTCTAATTCCTGTACTCAATATTTGTTTAGCTATTTAATATTTGTATATAAATACTCTCAATTTACACATCCATGTATGTGAAACATTCATTTGTAATAAGCATTATACTAATATATAATAATAAAATCTTGAAGATTATCATTTTTCTGCTAAATTTAATCTATTTTTTTTATTCCTAGACTAATTTCATGACAAGTTAGTAGTAATTCATGCATTTATCCTACATGTTTTTTTGCATGTTTTTTTTACAAACTTTTGGGATCAGGTTTAAAACTTCAACTGCCTATTTATTGTCATATTAATTTCAATTCATTTATATTTCAGTCTTTGAAAGCTTTCACTGATGTTAGACATAAGTGTTTGATTTCTTAGCTACATATTTCATTTTCAATCCCTTCTTAATTCTTATGTGAAACTTTACTGAGTAGTCTAAACTCTTAATATTTCTAATTTCTTCGACATTTAAGCAAGAATAATAAAATTAATAACATTCTTTTTCAAACTTACTAACATAAAATGTTTTAATATTTATTTTTAGTAAAAATCAATCCATTCATATTCACCTCTGTGATAATTTCATCATTTATATTTGTAATAATAAACACCTAAGCTATATGCAGTTGTAAATTTCTTTTAATTTTTGGTTATCAATCAATATTTTTTCACTTGGAACAAATTATCTACCAGACCTAATTTTAAAATTTTGGATCTTTTAGGTTAAAAACTTGATATTCTACCTAATATTTTGTGCAATATTTTTTCATTCTTTGAAAATTATTGTGACAAACAAACATATCATTTGTGAAATATAGATGATTTTTATAATTTCTATATTAATTTAATGAATTAGTTTCACATTTTAATACACAGAATATTCATAAGAAGTCTGCAAGAATTTGAGATATGGAGTAACTTTGTAAAACATTTACCTCTATGTAAATATTTTTAATGAAACCATGTAATGTAATAACTATTGTTGCCTTTTTAGAAGTGCTCTTCAGATTATGACAATGTGTCAAGTATATTTTAAGAGCCTATTGATTGATACCAAATAGAACTGTTTATAGAATGAAATTTGTAATCATAATCTACAATTCGAAGGGCTGCTACTATTTTACAATTTCTGTCACTTGTTGAATGTTGTTAATGTTGAACTTACAAAAAGCATGGGAAAAAAAAGCAGTTAATGTAGAATGCTTTTAAAAATACTTTATATTTTTTAAAGATAAATACCCATTTGCTAGTTTTTTTAAGAAAGCAAATGGGATTTACTATAGAAGAATACTACACATGTATCTGAATACACATTTTTAATTATTTACAATAATCGGAAAAAGTAAACTAATATGAAATATATTGAACTGGAAAAAAAGTTTCATCACAAAAATAAAACTAACTTTTGTTTTTAATAAAGTTTTAAAAGAAAACTATTTAAAAGTTATGTATTATGAATAAGTAATATCACAACAAGCAGTGATTTTTATTTGCAATAGTTTTTATCTTGTAAAATCTATTTTCTTTTGACAGTTTTTTTAATTCATTTGTAAACATGTTCTAAATAAAACTTTTAATTTGTTTTTGAGGAAGTTTTTAATTTTGGAAAGTTGTAATGGCATTCCTGTTTATTCTAAATAATCAATTTTTAATTTATTTTAACTAAAGCTGAGATTTATTTTTACATTTTTAAAATTAATTATAACTAAGTTTAACCCTGGGCAGGAACTTTAATTAAGATTAGGTCTGAGATAAATATTTGCCCTGGTCAAAACTACTAATTAAAAGATGTTACAGAAGATAAGAGCTCATATAAGTAGTCCTAAAATTTCAGACGAATTATTCTAGAGAGCTATTGATGTTTATTCCGCTAGTTTAGTTTTGCTTCAACTTTTAGTATGCCAATTGTGAGATTTCATTGAATTGCCATGCTGCTATAAATTTTCAAGGTCACTTTCCATGTCTGAGAACCAATGCCAAAACTATACACTTTGAAGAATTGCCTCACTATCATGCCAATACTAAATCGACTTAAAGATAAAACCCAGATCCCAAATCATCCCTGCAAAATCATGACTTAAAAGCTCAAATGGGAACTTATCCCTAACATTACCTACAGCCTCCTAAACAGAAAATGAAAACTTAAAGCCTTCACTGGAACTCTCTAGGAAAATGACCTATGTTTGCCATGCTGAAAGACATCAGCTAGTCTTTTAGCTTTATACCTCAAGGTAACATGTTTTCTTATTCTTACCAGTATTTTAAAGACTCAACTTAATTTTAAAAACTAACCTATTTTTATATATTTTGCCTATTAAATTTAAATATTTTAAGCATTAATTCTATGTATTTTCTTATGGCATTTATAGTGTGTGTTGGAATCTTAGTTTTAAGATTCCATGGTTGTTTTAAATTTATTTGTCAGAGCATGTACTTACAGTTTATTTCGTAAAGCTATTTACATTTATAATTATGTCACTTTCTTAATAACCTTCATTTGTGATTTGTTTTAAAACTGTTTGAATAAGGAAACCAGAGTTTCTTAGGTGAATCTTAAGCTAAAATAAAATTCTTCTGTATTTTTTAAAACTTTTTTAGAAATTTGGCCTGTCTGCTGGAGCGTTTGATGTTTTATTTTTGTTTGTACATACCTGATAGAATTTAATAAAACCATGCTTATTTTGTATATATATCTCTATACCTACAAAAATTTTATATTAATTTTAATAAAGTTTAAAATTATATTAGCTAACATTTGTCCAAGTTTTGTTTTTTTCAATTGTCTTAACAATATTCACGAGTTCTTGATCTCTCTGGGTCTGGTTGGTGCAAATCATGATGATCATTAACTTTTGATCATGGTAAACAAATTTTCTAGGTACACAGTAACCTGATTAAATGAAGAAAGAATCATCCAGTACAATATATATATATATATATATATATATATATATATATATTGTATGGATATATATATATATACATATATATATATATATATATATATATATGTTGATACAAAGATTTTCATGGGTTGCATATATGAAAGACATATTTTGTGGGTTCATCTGTGTTAAAATATTTTAAATATTGGTATACTGACATTTTGACTTGGTCACACAAGTCATCCACTCAGTGATAAAAGGTAGAAAGATGGCTGTAGAGGCGCTACAATCACTGATTTGAAAAAAAAGCATTAAAGTTCCACCAATAGCAAAAATGTTAAATTAAGAATGTTTTTTAAAAAAATCTTTCCAAACAGGAGAAAGTTTGCTTAAATCATCTCACTTATTGATACAATCTGGCCTTTTAAGTATCTCAATGGCTTCTCTAATTTGGAAAGATTTTTCTTAAAAAACACTCTGAATTTAACATTTTTGCTATTAGTGGAACATTAATGTTTTTTTCAAATCAGTGATTGTAGCGCCTCTACAACTGTCTTTCTACCTTTTCTCATCCAGTGGATGACTTGTGTAACCAAGTCAAAACATTGGTATATCAATATTTAAAATATTTTAATATGGATGAACCCGCAAAATATGTTTTATATATATATATAAATTAGTAATCAATATCTGTATTACAATTATAAACAAATATATATATAATTCTTTGAAAAACAAAACAATAATTAATACAGTAAATAATATTTTAAAAACAAATGTCTACTATAATTTAATAGAAGTACTTTTGACTATCTAAGTAGTTGTTATCAACTATATTCAAATTCAATTACCAAAAAACCATTATAAATGTATACAAAAACAATTACATCATACATCAATTTTCCCACAATTCATTAATTTTTATATTAGCAGCTTGTCTATTTATCAAATGCTGCTTTCCATTTCTTATTCACATACCTTCTTTAATTTTACGTTTATTATTATTTATTTCAATACATAAAAGCTTACCTGTATTAAAATCAAAACCATATATACATGTAACATTATGATCAAAGAATACTGAAAGTGATATATCATCATTTTTAACACTGTCTTGTCTTGATTTTTGCACATGTTTATATAGCAATAAATGCTCCTTTGACCTTTTTTCCAATGTACACCGAGATTCACCTATATATGCTTTTCCACAAACACACCACCATTTATATACTGCACAACTTTGATTTCAAATACATTTATTTTTTTAATACTGAAAGTGATATATCATCATTTTTAACACTGTCTTGTCTTGATTTTTGCACATGTTTATATAGCAATAAATGCTCTTTTGACCTTTTTTCCAATGTACACGGAGATTCACCTATATATGCTTTTCCACAAACACACCACCATTTATATATTGCACAACTTTGATTTAAAATACATTTATTTTTTTAATTATTTGTCAATCTATTTATATTAGGAGTAGTATAAAATGCAACTCTACATATATTTTTATATATTTGCCTTATAAATTTCACTTGTTCATTACAAATAAATAGTACTGCTATCCAAGTATATTTTATTTTATCAATATCTATAGCACTTAACATATTACAATTATTATTAAACTTCCTAAGTAACCATTTATTTGTAATGAACAAGTGAAATTTATAACCAAATATATAAAAATATATGTAGAGTTGCATTTTATACTACTCCTAATTTAAATAGATTGACAAATAATTCAAAAAATAGATGTAGTATTTTAAATCAAAGTTGTGCAATATATAAATGGTGGTATGTTTGTGGAAAAACATATATAGGTGAATCATGGTGTACATTGGGAAAAAGGTCAAAGGAGCAATTATTGCTATACAAACGTGTGCAAAAATTAAGACAAGAGAGTGTTAGAAATGATGACATATCACCTTCAGTATTCTTTGATCATAATATTACATGTATATATGTTTTTCATTTTGATTTTAATGAAGTTAAGCTTTTATGTATTGAAAGAAATAATAATAAATGTAAAATTAAAGAAGCTATGTTAATAAGAAACGGAAAGCAGCATTTGATAAATAGACAAGCTGGTAATATAAAAATTAATGAATTGTGGGAAAATTGATGTATGATGTAATTGTTTTTGTATACATTTATAAGTTTTTTGTAACTGAATTTGAATATCGTTTATAATGACCACTTAGATACTCGAAAGTACTTCTATTAAATTATAGTAGATATTTGTTTTTAAAATATTATTTATTGTATTAATTATTGTATTGTTTTTTGAAGAATTATATAAATATATGATAAACAAAACAAGTTATAAATTTTATAACTTGCTTATGATCACTAGATGGAGCTTTACAAATAGCTCCTAACAAGCTTGTTTACATAAACACTGAAAGAACTAGAATTCAATATCTCTTTCGTTGTTTCCCAATTTCAGACCATGGTTTTGAGCTAGTTGGCTTACATCAGTGAAAAGTTGGAAATCTAGAAACTAGATCCAACCCTTCACTGATGTGAGCCAACTAGCTCAAAACCATGGTCTGGAAGTGGGAGACAACAAAAGAGATATTGAATTCTATCTCTCTCGGCATTAATGTAAACAAGCTTATTAGGATATATATATATATAACCAAAAACTGTCTAACACTGTACTAGCAAAAATAAATATGCAAAACCATAAAACAATACAATACTAGATCAAATTCAAAATCTTACCAAAATCCTTACACAACCATGGTTTCATCTACTACAAATAAACCTTCTCAAGTGAAAATCAACCTAAAGGAAAACATATATATATATATATATATATATATATATATATATATATATATATATATATATATATATATATATATATACAAACTAACAAACCTTCCCATAATTCATTTCAAACTCCACCTTCCCTTAATATCAAAATAAGTCTTCATAAGATTGATAGCCTCAGAATCAAGGAGTTTTATCATCAAAGTCTCTTTTATTTATTTTTTTAACTCATTTTTTTCATAAAAAATAACCAAAGCATTGTTAAACAATATTCTATGACCTGTATTCAATTCATGAATATATAAAGCTGAGTTAAGATACCTATGTTTAACTCTACTTATATGAACCTTAACCCTTCCATTAAGGCTAAATTTACTCTGGCCTACATAAAATTTACCACAACTACATGGAATTTTATAAACAATACCAGGAATAGACCTACTATCAATAGACTGCTTTGAACCATTAAGTAATGAATTCAAATCAGAACCTTTCCTCCATGCAACCTTCATTCCACCTAACAAATGATTATTCCTATAAACCAAATTATAAATTGATGCTTTAAATGGTAAAGGCATATAATCATCATCCTTACCAACAAAATTCTTATCATCCAAATCATGACTATAAACATTATTATTAAATACCACTTTTTAAATAAAATCATGACTATAACCCAATTCTACATATTTAGCAGCAAATTGACTTCTTTGAATATCAGCATCATTATTAAAATTATTAAGCCTTCTATTCCGACAACAAAAATTCAACAGACATTTTTTTATGTATAAAAGGCTGATAACTATCAGGTCTAATCATATTTCTCAAATTTTTAGGTTTTATAAAATGACTACAAAACAAAACATCATTAACCTTCTCAACATTTAAATCTAAAACTTTAATTTTACAAAATCAAAACCATCCCCCTCAATTGTAAACTTAATACTAGAATCAAAATCATTCAATTCACATAAAAACTCTTCTAATTTCTTTTTCTGAATAACAAACAAACAATCATCAACATACCTAACAAATAATTTAATAGAACCTGAAAACATATTAATAATACTACACTCCAAATAATCAATATAGACAGCACACATCAATGGAGAAATGACATAACCAATAACCCAACCTTCTCTAATCTTATAAAACACATCATTAGACATAAAATACATTGAATCCTCTAACAGCAAAAGCAAATCATGAAAAACCTTAATCTTATCTGCAGAAAAACATTCTATTTTTTTTTTAAATTGAATGAAAAACATCAATACTTTTTAATCTATTAACCGATTGGTACATATTTTCAATGTCTAAACTACCAAAAACACAATCATCATCCAAAACAAAACCATTTATTTTCTTAAAAGCTTCAAAAGAAGAAGAAACACAAAATTGACCCAAATTTTATATAATCCTAAAAATTACCTTATAATAAATTTTGATATTTTATCAACAATTCCTCCTGTAAAATCAAAAATACATCTCAAAGGAAAATTATCTTTATGAGACTTCAAATTAAAGAAAACCTTGGGCACCCTTGGTCTCCACAAAAACACTAGGGTAACAATTTAAATAAGTAGCTCTATCAAAATCTTTTTATTTTCCATAACTTTCATAATCTTAATTAATTTAGATTTTATTTTTTTACCAGGATCAGAATCTAAAATAGCATATTTTCCATTATTTAATTCTAAAGAAACTTTACTTTTAAAATCAATGTTATTTAACAATATAAACTGGCCACCTTTATCTTCTTTTAACAATACTACATCATTGGCTTTCAATCTTTTTTTAACAAAACAACTTTCCTTAGGGGCAAAAACAAATTTTTCTCTTTTAAGTAATTGACTATTCAAAATAACCCGTAAAGACATTTTATTTTCCATCAGAAATATTACTATTACGAAACTTCCGCTTTTGGCAGCCATCTTTGCAACTGGTCTTATTAAAAGCGTCCCTTTGCGATTCAGTTTCAAGAAGACAGGGACAATTGTCCCCTTACCTTTACATCTTTTATTCAAGGTAAGTCGGTTTTGAGCATTATTTATTATGGAAAGTGATAATATAATCGATAATTCTCAAATTAATGTTAATCCCGATCTCAGCATTCAACCTAGCAATGCAGCCATCGGTCATAAATATTATAGCCTTAGATCTAATCTAAATGCAACTAAACTAACTTCTACTACAAATAAAAACCCACAAACCAATAAATCAAATGAAAACACCATCGCAAATATTAACAAAAGTTTAGAAAATATTCAACTTACCCCTAATATAAACAATAGCATAAATATCTCATCAAGCGAAACTATTGAAATCCTTAACAATACAAGCAAAAACCAATCATCTCCTCTCCGAAGATTTTACACTCCCACAGAAGACTCTAATGAGCAATTTTCTTTGCCCTATAATACCCCGAAAACCATAGCTGAAAATAATAGACAAAATTTCCAACAAGATGATATCGGCGAATTTTTTAAAGTTAAAACTTTTCCACCAGAGGTCGACAAAACCAGCGCTGTCACATTACAGTTTGTCAACAGTAAATTTAAAAATCAAAAAGAAGAAATAAATTTTAAAACTAATAAACCTCATTCCAAAACAAACAAAGATTATAGCACAGAACAATCCATTGCTACATCAGCCAACTTGCAATCTAAACCAATTTCCTCATTTCCAATATTGGAAAATTCCACTACGTATGTAAATATCGTAAGGTCTAAAAATTCTGAGAGAATCTCCGAAAATATTAAGGCCGATAATTTCAATGAACTATATTTGAATATCTCAGAATTAGACACAGAACAAGAATCAAACACTCTAGAAAATGTCTCATTTAATATAAACGATCTTAATGATGACATGTTCCTAAAAATAAATAACGAGTTTAACAAAACGATTCCCAACACACTGTATAAATCGTTTACAAACTACTACAACGATAAGTCGTTAATCTTAGCCATAACAAATCAACAATGTGCGTTATATAAGTTCCCTCTAGAACAATTATACAGTCTAATCAATCAAAATCAATTAGGCAGAGGCATTCACATGATCCTTAATCATCCCAATGACCGCTATGTTATCGTTGAGTTTAAAACGTGGGCGGACCGTATGAACTTTAAAAATAACTACCGATCTTTGGGAAATTATATACTTTGCTCCATAGATATGAACCGTCCAGTTACACTATCTGGCAGAATTCAAAACTGCCTTGCCCATTTGAAAGAACAAGAACTACAAGACATCCTTATTAATTATGGTTCAATTAGTAAATTTAAACACTTACTAAACCCTCACTTCGAAGATCAAATTCTGTCCAATACAGTTGTCTTCACACTTACTTTAAAGAAAAACATTATACCCACTGACATACCCACCATTATTACTGCAAGAGGCTCTCCTATGGTTTTGACCTTCAGGGAAGTACAGCCACAATGCTTCTTCTGCCTTCAAAGAACACACCTTATTAAAGATTGTGCAGCAAGAATATGCATACACTGTGGTATTAAAAAGAATAAAGTTCACAGATGCCCTGGTAGACCTATTAATACGGCTATCACATCCTTAAATAAACAATCACCACATGGGACTAATTCAAACAGCAACCTCACAAACCCAGACAATCTGACTCAAATAAATCCTCCAACAAACCATCTCACATCCAAACCTATCTTTCAAAATGAAAATCTTCAAGAAAGAACAAACACCAACCTCTACACTAATAGTAGTGAATCAGAAAACCAAGCAATAACATATACTGCTACTAAACCAATCTCTGAAACCAATAATACTCAAGATCATTCATTAGATACATATTGTACTAATCCCCGAGAAACAATGCTAGGCCAAACTCTTTCTACAAAAGAAGACAATATGACCAAACCATCTAATGAGAGCAAGGAAAACCCAGGCAATGAAGAAAATATACTTAAAAAATTTCAAAACAATTCATCTATAACAACTCCCACCCAGCTTAAAACCAATGATGCTTCATCATTCGTGCCAGCTAAGTCTAATAAACCTAAACAAAGTGATCCACAAACTGTCCTCAATTCTTCAATGCCTGCAGTAATCAACCATCCAGATGAAAAGACTTATCAAACACTCAACCCAAAAGTCAGCATAATTAATGTTTCACAACAGTTACAGCAAACCGAAAATGACTCAGATCTAAAATTTAAACCAAATTCTTATAACAATAAAAAAACACTTTCATCAAAAGAACAGGAAAAAGAAAACAACACTACTAAACTTAAAAACCCCCAAAAACCAACACAACAAATACCCAAAATACAAATAAGAAAATTAAAAGAAAATCAATTCGCTCAGATAAATCAAGCTCTGATGATGACAGCTCCCATCCAATACATTATTCACCACCACCCGCTAGCAAACAAATCTCAGATATATCCAGCACAAAGCTTCACAAATCCATAGAAAAAAAGAGGAAAACCATGGATCCTATAACCATCGATACCATTGATCCATCTGACGAATCTCAGACAGATTACACTACTTCATCAGACACTGAAGACTTCATGGATGCGTTTCCTCAACCAACAAATATATCACCAATCCATCCACAAGTTCAATCACAAGACTCTGATTTCCAAACAACATCAGAACTCATTAACATGGAGATGCCCCACATTGACTTGGTACACTTTGCTGAGGACGGTTTGGATTAATCTATCATGTTCTGCAAAATTGCTGGCATTAATATTCACGGCATCAACTCAATTGATAGAGTTCTAGCTATTAAAAACTGGCTCTCGCTCTGCTCCCCTCATATACTTCTTATGGGTGAAACTAAATATCACCATAAGACTGATCATAAAATATTATCTCTTCTCTCAGCTCTCGGATTTACTAGACTTTCCATAGGCCATTCTGCTTCAGGTGGAGTCGGTATTCTTCTCAGCAAGTCAACACCACCAAACAGTTTTAGCATTCTATTCCTAGATGCCAATATTATTGTCATAGAAATAGACTATTGGGGTTATCCGATCATCATAGCTTATATATATACAGCCAAAGACACCTCTCAATATCTAAAAATAATCCATATCCTAAATGCCATCAATGCTAACAGAGCCTCTCCTACTATTCTTCTGGGAGACTTTAACACCACATACAATGACTTCAACAAGAGATTTTTGCATCTAATAAATCGCAGATTAATGTGTGGAGAGGGTTTCTTCCCTCCTGAAGCCTACTCTTTCTATACTAAAACTAAAAAGTCCCTGATTGATTTGGTTTTCTACACCCCAGACCTCCATTTCAACCTTGATGCAGCCTTGGCCCCTGTTGCTTTCTCTGATCATATGGCTCTAATCTTACAACTTACACCTATTGCAATCCCTACACCTATTGATGGACCTGGTAAAACCATGCGCATGATCACCCAATCAAATATGACCGAAGCGATAGTGTCTGAGGCATACATCCTTTTCCAGAAAATAAACATCCTTTCCCTGCCTGCTGAGGAGGGCTGGTTTTCCTTCATTGGAATACTTCAGTCCATATTAAATCACCACACCAGGAAAATCAAAGGACCTAATGGCCTTCTAAATGACCTAACAGACATTAATATACAACTTCAAGCATCACAGCAAAACTTCACAAATACAGAAAAATCAAGCAAAAGTCCCTTGCAGAATATATATCCATCAGAAGAGCCAAATGTTTCTTAGCACAACAACACTGCTGGACGAGAGACTATCTCAGATGGGCACTGGGATACAATAAAAAACAAATCACTCCCTTATCCATTAATACTAATGGAACCAATCTTATAAGCTTTCCAATGATGCAGCACATCAGCAAACAATTCTGCCAATTAATGCAAAAAGATGGAGCTCCTCCTATAAACAGCTGGTTAGATGCTGGTGACCCCGGCAAACATGGCATCATGGAAATCCAAATCAAAAAGAAGATAACATCTCTCCCTGATGGCGTTCATCCTGGCCTTCATGGCATCCCAAATTTCCTTCTCAAACACCTCAGTCAATTCACTGTGCCAATTATTAAAAAAATGATTGATCACCTAGCCTCCGGCAACAGAAACATAACAGATCTTTACCCAGTGGTACTCGTGCCTTTAAATTAAAAAAGCAAAACCACTAAACGACATTAACAGTATCCGGCCAATTTCCATGACCCCATTGCTTATCAAGATAATTGAGTCAGTCATTAAAGATCAAATCCAAACTCAAATTCTTAGCCATATCTCATCAAACCAATACGGAAAAAAGGGATCATCAACCTCGCATGCTATGTCCAATGTAACTGCACTGTTCAATTACATCAGAGGACATCGTAAATCAAAACCTATTGCTGTCCAGCTGGATGTTGCGGCAGCATTTGATTCAGTCCAGATAAACATCCTTCTGGATATTCTGTTGGAATGCGACATTCCAGCTGGGATTGTACAGACGATCAGCAATCTGCTCAACAACAGAAAGATTTTTCTCTCTCTTGATGGCAAGATCACACCAGGTTTCAAGCCATACAAGTCGATCCCTCAAGGATCACTGCTCAGGGCCCTTTTCTTCACAGCATACATCAACCCTCTTCTGATGGATATAGAAAAAAACCTCCCTGGGATTTTCCTTCCCTCTCTCAATAAAAGCTTCAATGTATTTGCATATATTGATGACATCATGGTTGTGCTTCCCACCATTAAATACCTTCCTAATCTCATGAACATATTAAACAGAAATACAGCGAAACTTGGCCTACAAATAAATTTTAACAAATCTTCCATCTGGAAGATAATGTCTGGTAAACAAATTAACTCTCCCTTTTCTGCAAAACCCCAAAGATACCTAGGTTTTCCAATCTACAAAACTCCAACTGCAATGGCAAGAGAGATTCAAGATGCAATCCTCCATTCAACTGAAGCCATCACCACTTCACTCTCTAGAGTATACCTTTCATTATATGGAAAGGTCGGCCTCCTCAACATGATCATAATGCCAAAAATCTCATATTATCTTCCATTCGTTAAAATGTCTAAACAGTTTCAAAATAAAATTAACCGATTATGCACCAAACATCTCTGGAGAGGAAGGACAGTTGCTATTAGCTTGCGAGGTATCCAATGACCACACAGGTTCAATGGACTGTCATTCCACTCAATACAAGCAATCATTTTACAGAAAACCCACAACACTCTACATAATCTGATCCTCTCCTGTGGATACTCTAACATTACTAAAAAAGTTACACCGACAGATCGTCCTCCACCCTCTTCCAGTTCATGGATAGCATCCCTAATACAACAACTACAAATTTATAACCCGATAACATCCTTTAACCTTAACCAAAAAATCACCTTATGGGAAGCATACAATATAATCAACTATAATCAACAACCCATTAAAACCAGCCTAAAAATAACCAACCAAAGACTCATTACACACTTCAAAAGATGGAGTCTGGAACCCAAATTCCTTGACTTCATCATTAAAATAAATCTTAATGCGCTACCCACGAATTGGTTTCTTTATCACCGAAGAGGTTTTACCAGCATTGACCCTATATGTGGTCTGTGTGCTCGTGAAGATGAAACCATAGACCATATTATACACTGGTGCCCAAGACTTAAAACTCTAAAAGATATAATTATAATCAATTCCAACATAAGACCTGATATGATTTTCTCACTCGAAAATGCCATTCATAATGGGTTTTTTTCAATAATAAGGCTTTCTACCATTGTCCTTTATTCCATATGGATAGTGAGATGCAAAAGTCTCATGGAATTACCCCCGCCACAAATCATACCATTGTTCTATCAAATGCTCAAAAAAATCAAGAAACGTGACCAGCTCCTTGCCTCCAGTAAAGTCTTTGCTGACACCTGGTCTTTAATTGCTCTTTCCTTTTCCTGATTATCAATTCTCACCTACCCAGCATTATAGAATAGTCATTTATAAAAGAAAATATTCATGTTTATATTAAAAATGCTAATACCATTAAACAAGTTCTTTGAATCTTTTCACTATACCTAATCACATAAGAGTATAACATTGTGCTCTCATAACATAATCTAGCCAGATGACATATAGAACATTATATAATCATATTATTGTACAATTTATTCATTTATTTATCCTTTATTAGTATGTAATCACTATTTATTGTTAATAAAATTTTTATTGAAATGAAAGACCTCTTATTTTCATCAGAAATATTACTATTACTTTCAATGGCAGAAACAAAATCAAAAACTAAACTTTTATTAGCAAACGGTACAAAGCCAGGATCCTTAGCTAAAATAGCCAAATCAGATACATTCAAAACATAACTTGACAAATTTAAAACAGATGAATCATCAGGCCTATTTTTATAAGACCCAAATCTAACCTCTTTACCTTTCACAAAACTTTTACTTTCAGCCTTTCCAATCAACCATTTAAATTTCTTGAAATACTTATTATTATAAGTGATTTCACACTTACTCCTAAACCACTTTAAAAAAGAATTTAAAACAGAATAATTAAAATTCCTTTTAAAATCTAACTTTCTTCTAAACATTTTATAACTATCAATTAAATTAGATAAACTACTCATAATCTGCATAATAAATTGTTTAAGAATAAATCTTTTAAAATTTAGAATGAAATCACAATCAAAAAATAAAAACAATTTCCTATCCAATTTAATATTACATGAATTAGGAAACACATTGCAAAACCTACAAGTCTTTAGAAAATTAACCTGAGCCTTTAAAGATTCAATTCCATTAGACACGTTAATTAACTTTTTTATTTGTAAAATTTCTACACAAGAAAAATTATCATACAAAATCTGCCACATACTGAAAGAAAATTAATAACTATACAAATACAAACGAATAAATAATAATAAACAAATAATACAATATAATACAAATTAATAATACAAATACACAAAGCAAAGCAAATAAAATATGAAATTCACTAAACTATAAAACCCTATTCAAAATATTAAATAATATACCTAATTAGAAAACCAAAACTGCCTAACACTATACTTATCTTATAAAAACAGCCACATACTGAAAGAAAATTAATAACTATACAAATATAAACAAATAATTAATAATAAACAAAAAATTACAAAATAATAAAACTAGTAATACAAATACACAAAACAAATAAAATATGAAATTCACAAAACCATATATCAGTATTCAAAATAATAAATAGTATACCTAAATAGAAAACCAAAACTGTCTAACACTATAATAGCAAAAATAAAAATGCAAAACCATAAAACAATACAATACTAGATCAAATTCAAAATCTTACCAAAATCCTTCCACAACCATGGTTTTATCTACTACAAATAGACCTTCTCAAGTGAAAATCAACCTAAAAAAAACATATATATATATATTCAAACTAACAAACCTTCCCATAATTCATTTCAAACTGCACCTTCCCTTAATATCAAAAGAAGTCTTCATAAGATTGATAGCCTCAGAATCAAGGAGTTTTATCATCAAAGTCTCCTTTATTCTTCTTTTTAATTCATTTTTTTCAAAAAAAATAACCGAAGTGTTGTTAAACAATATTCTATGACCTGTATTCAATTCATGAATATATAAAGCTGAGTTAAGATATCTATGTTTAACTTTACTTATATGAACGTTAACCCTTTCATTAAGGCTAAATTTACTCTGGCCTACATAAAATTTACCACAACTACATGGAATTTTATAAACAATACGAGGAATAGACCTACTATCAATAGGCTGTTTGAACCATTAAGTAATGAATTCAAATCAGAATCTTTCCCCCATGAAACCTTCATTCCATCTAACAAATGACTATTCCTAAAAACCAAATTATAAATTGATGCCTTAAATGGTAAAGACATATAAGCATCATCTTTACAAACAAAATTCTTATCATCCAAATCACGACTAAAAACATTATTATTAAATACCACTTTTTTAATAAAATCATGACTATAAACTCAATTCTACATATTCAGTAGCAAATTGACTTCTTTGAATATCAGCATCATTATTAAAATTATTAAGCCTGCTATTCTGACAACAAAAATTCAACAAAGACATTTTTTATGTATAAAAGGCTGATAACTATCAGGTCTAATCATATTTCTCAAATTTTTAGGTTTTATAAAATGACTACAAAACAAAACATCATCCACCTTCTCAACATTTAAATCTAAAAACTTTAATTTTACAAAATCGAAACCACCCCCCTCAATTGTAAACTTAATTCTAGAATCAAAACCATTCAATTTACATAAAAACTCTTCTAATTTCTCTTTTTAAATAACAAACAAACAATCATCAACATACCTAACAAATAATTTAATAGAACATGAAAACATATTAATAATACTACACTCCGAAAAATAAATATAGACAGCTCACATCAATGGAGAAACGACATCACCAATATAAAAAAGTGGTATTTAATAATAATGTTTATAGTCGTGATTTGGATGATAAGAATTTTGTTGGTAAGGATGATGATTATATGTTTTTATCATTTAAAGCATCAATTTATACTTTGGTTTATAGGAATAGTCATTTGTTAGGTGGAATGAAGGTTGCATGAAGGAAAGGTTCTGATTTGAATTCATTACATAATGGTTCAAAGCAGTCTATTGATAGTAGGTCTATTCCTGGTATTGTTTATAAAATTCCATGTAGTTGTGGTAAATTTTATGTAGGCCAGAATAAATTTACCCTTAATGAAAGGGTTAAGGTTCATATAAGTAGAGTTAAACATAGGTATCTTAACTCAGCTTTATATATTCATGAATTGAATACAGGTCATAGAATAGTGTTTAACAATGTTTTGGTTATTTTTTATGAAAAAAAATGAGTTAAAAAGAAGAATAAAAAAGACTTTGATGATAAAACTCCTTGATTCTGAGGCTATCAATCTTATGAAGACTTCTTTTGATATTAAGGGAAGGTGCAATTTGAAATGAATGATGGGAAGGTTTGTTAGTTTGTATATATATATATATATATATATATATATACAAACTAACAAACCTTTATATATATATATATATACATATATATACGTGTGCTCTTGTGTGTGTTTTCCTTTAGGTTGATTTTCACTTGAGAAGGTCTATTTGTAGTAGATGAAACCATGGTTGTGTAAGGATTTTGGTAAGATTTTGAATTTGATCTAGTATTGTATTATTTTATGGTTTTGCATTTTTATTTTTGCTAGTATAGTGTTAGACAGTTTTGGTTTTCTATTTACATATACTATTTATTATTTTGAATAGTGATATATTGTTTTGTGAATTTCATATTTTATTTGTTTTGTTTTGTGTATTTGTATTACTAGTTTTATTATTTTGTAATTTTTTGTTTATTATTAATTATTTGTTTATATTTGTATAGTTATTAATTTTCTTTCAGTATGTGGCAGTTTTTAGAAGATAAGTATAGTGTTAGGCAGTTTTGGTTTTCTAATTAGTTATATTATTTAATATTTTGAATAGGGTTTTATAGTTTAGTGAATTTCATATTTTATTTGCTTTGCTTTGTGTAATTGTATTATTAATTTGTATTATATTTTATTATTTGTTTATTATTATTTATTCGTTTGTATTTGTATAGTTATTAATTTTCTTTCAGTATGTGGCAGATTTTGTATGATAATTTTTCTTGTGTAGAAATTTTACAAATAAAAAAGTTAATTAACGTGTCTAATGGAATTGAATCTTTAAAGGCTCAGGTTAATTTTCTAAAGACTTGTAGGTTTTGCAATGTGTTTCCTAATTCATGTAATATTAAATTGGATAGGAAATTGTTTTTATTTTCTGATTGTGATTTCATTCTAAATTTTAAAAGATTTATTCTTAAACAATTTATTATGCAGATTATGAGTAGTTTATCTAATTTAATTGATAGTTATAAAATGTTTAGGAGAAAGTTGGATTTTAAAAGGAATTTTAATTATTCTGTTTTAAATTCTTTTTTAAAGTGGTTTAGGAGTAAGTGTGAAATCACTTATAATAATAAGTATTTCAAGAAATTTAAATGGTTGATTGGAAAGGCTGAAAATAAGTTTTATGAAAGGAAAAGAATTTCGATTTGGGTCTTATAAAAACAGGCCTGATGATTCATCTGTTTTAAATTTGTCAAGTTATGTTTTGAATGTATCTGATTTGGCTATTTTAGCTAAGGGTCCTGGCTTTGTACTGTTTCCTAATAAAAGTTTAGTTTTTGATTTTGTTTCTGCCATTGAAAGTAATAGTAATATTTCTGAGGAAAATAAAATGTCTTTACAGGTTATTTTGAATAGACAATTACTTAAAAGAGAAGGTAATCAAGTATTTACCTTGCAATGACGTATTTCACCTGAAGGCTCACCACTGTAATTATCCGATATTTGCGTCGTCGGAAGAACACATCAACGTTGTCATGGCAACGAAGACACTGACATGACTAATTCTAGAAATTTTATTTTTTGTTACATTACTATTACGTCATAAGCCTGAAGGCATACCGCTGTAATTATCCGAATTTACGAGATTTTTTTTTTGTCTTGACCCGCGAGATTTAAGAGTGTATTTTTTCCTATTTGTTGCATCGTTTTATTGAGTGTAGCAGCGTTTTTTTGCATACCATTTTCAGAGCTTTAATTTTCAGTGATTTCAGAAAACTTTTTTAATAAATCATTACTTCCTCAACAATTGTAAATAATTTACATGTTATTTCTTCTATGATATTAAGTGGGTGTATTTTATATTTTATTAATTTCCCGGATTTTCTGAAAAAAAATCCCATAAGAAAAGGCACGTGGTTTGAAGGCTCCAGAATATCCTTCGTTCATTTTCAGTGTTTTAATAGTTCAGCAATTTTTTTACCATTTTTAAAAAAGAAATCATTACTTTCTCAACAATTGTAAGTAATTTACATGTTATTTCTTCTATGATATTAAGTGGATGTATTTTATATTTTATTAATTTTCCGGATTTTCTGAAAAAAAATCCCATAAGAAAAGGCACGTGGTTTGAAGGCTCCAGAATATCCTTCGTTCATTTTCAGTGTTTTAATAGTTCAGCAATTTTTTTACCATTTTTAAAAAAGAAATCATTACTTTCTCAACAATTGTAAGTAATTTACATGTTATTTCTTCTATGATATTAAGTGGATGTATTTTATATTTTATTAATTTTCCGGATTTTCTGAAAAAAAACTCCCATAAGAAAAGGCACGTGGTTTGAAGGCTAGTTCAGCAATTTTTTTACCATTTTTAAAAAAGAAATCATTACTTTCTCAACAATTGTAAGTAATTTACATGTTATTTCTTCTATGATATTAAGTGGGTGTATTTTATATTTTATTAATTTTCCGGATTTTCTGAAAAAAAAATCCCATAAGAAAAGGCACATGGTTTGAAGGCTCCAGAATATCCTTCATAACGGCTCTCCATTTTATATATTGTTGGTCCAGAGAATTAACGTCTATCCTATTTTGTGCTGACCAGTTAGAAATGGCGGACAAGACTGTGATTGACTGGAACAACTATCTCCGCGAAATATGTGCATGGAAGCTGTTACATAATGAAAGGCGGAAAATCGGAGGCCCTAACACAATTGTTGAAATAGACAAAACTCTATGTGGAGGCGTACCTACAAAGATGGTCATTTTGGTGCAATTCTACAACATATAAGCCAGCTCAGTCCACCGCAGTAATCGTTATTTGGGTAAGTATGCATTTTGTTGTGATATTCATCTTTTATTTTCCTTATAAATTACAATAGTAGACTTGCAGTTTTCACTTTATGGTAGGTTTTTTTTAAGATGACAAAATTATTATTTGAATACTTGCAGAATTATTAATTCAGGACTCGCACTTTAAGATACGTTTTTTTAAAAAAGAAAATTAATATTTGTAGACTTGCAGTTTTCACTTTATGATAGGCTTTTTTAAGATGACAAAATTATTATTTGAATACTTGCAGAATTATTAATTCAGGACTCGCACTTTAAGATACGTTTTTTTAAAAAAGAAAATTAATATTTGTAGACTTGCAGTTTTCACTTTATGATAGGCTTTTTTAAGACGACAAAATTATTATTTGAATACTTGCAGAATTATTAATTCAGGACTCGCACTTTAAGATACGTTTTTTAAAAAAGAAAATTAATATTTGTAGACTTGCAGTTTTCACTTTATGATAGGCTTTTTTAAGACAACAAAATTATTATTTGAATACTTGCAGAATTATTAATTCAGGACTCGCACTTTAAGATACGTTTTTTAAAAAAGAAAATTAATAGTTGTAGACTCGCAGTTATTTGTAGATTTGCAGTTTTGCTTTATGATAATTTTTTAAAATTTATATAGTACTTTTAAGATGACTTAATCTTTCATTTGTAAAATTTAATATTAGTTATGAATCAATCTGTAAAGTTCTTACCTTTTTGTTAATTGTACCTTGTTCTCTCTATATATAACTTAGCTGTAATCTCTCCTACATTAAACCTCTCCTGAATAATTATTAGTTCTTAATTTCATGTCTATGCGGCAATATTTTATTTTCATTATTATATTTTATACTTTCAGATACTAAATTATATGTCGATAATTTCCCCCCAGAATCGCAAATGCTTACGCTATCTCTTTTAATAAAAGAAAACCCTCCTTATTTTTCAGAGGGTAATTAACCTAGTAGTTTTTAAAAACAAATTTATTATTCTTAGCATAGCGGGTGCCTGCCAGTCTGGGGAAATAAAATCAGAATTTGATAATTATTGTACAGTGTTATTTTCAAAAAGTAAAAGTAAAAATCTATTTTCTTAGAAATGTGTTTTTTTTTTGGTTAATTAAATAATAGCGCTAACTTCTAAAATCTGCAAATAGATTTATACGAATTAAATTAATATTAATTTCTTGAAATCAATAGCCACCACTGACTTTATATATAATTATTCATGATGTATATATTACCATTATTTTTAATCTTTTTTTGCCGCATATCACTATTTTGTGTCCTATTTATTAATTTTTTTTTTCATGATTTGTGGACTCGCAGTTTTTACTTATTAATTTTGTAGTGATATTTATCTTACATTTTCATATTTTGCGTCCAATTTTAGTTAATTATTCATGATGTAGATATTATTTTTAATCTTTTTTTGCCGCATATCACTATTTTGTGTCCTATTTATTAATTTTTTATTCATGATTTGTGAACTCGCAGTTTTTACTTATTAATTTTGTAGTGATATTTATCTTACATTTTCATATTTTGCGTCCAATTTTAGTTAATTATTCATGATGTATATATTATTTTTAATCTTTTTTTGCCGCATATCACTATTTTGTGTCCTATTTATTAATTTTTTTTTTCATGATTTGTGGACTCGCAGTTTTTACTTATTAATTTTGTAGTGATATTTATCTTACATTTTCATATTTTGCGTCCAATTTTAGTTAATTATTCATGATGTATATATTATTTTTAATCTTTTTTTGCTGCATATCACTCTATTTTGTGTCCTATTTATTAATTTTACCATTTTTTTTTTTTTTTTTTCAGGATGGACGCCGCCGGCATTACTCTGTACCACGTGTTTGTTTCTCCGTTTTGACCTCATGAACCTGTACCACGTGCCTTCACCCAGCTCTTCATTTCTATGACGACATTGCCCTGAGGGCATACTATTCTAATCTACCGATCTTTGACGTAACGTCACCATGTGATATGCCACAAAATTTTTGCGATTACATGTGTCGGCAAATCACTAGGTGACGTTATCTTAAAAATCGGGTGGTTAGAGTAGTATGCCTTCAGGCAAATGACGTCATAGCAAGGTAAATACGTGACTACCAAAGAGAAAAATTTGTTTTTGCCCCTAAGGAAAGTTGTTTTGTTAAAAAAAGATTGAAAGCCAATGATGTAGTATTGTTAAAAGAAAATAAAGGTGGCCGGTTTATATTGTTAAATAATATTGATTTTAAAAGTAAAGTTTCTTTAGAATTAAATAATGGAAAATATGCTATTTTAGATTCTGATCCTGGTAAAAAAATAAAATCTAAATTAATTAAGATTATGAAAGTTATGGAAAATAAAAAGATTTTTGATAGAGCTACTTATTTAAATTGTTACCCTAGTGATTTTGTGGCTCCCAAGGTTTTCTTTAATTTGAAGTCTCATAAAGATAATTTTCCTTTGAGATGTATTTTTGATTTTACAGGAGGAATTGTTGATAAAATATCAAAATTCGTATTTTTAGGATTATATAAAATTGGGTCAATTTTGTGTTTCTTCTTCTTTTGAAGCTTTTAAGAAAATAAATGTTTTTGTTTTGGATGATGATTGTGTTTTTGGTAGTTTAGACATTGAAAATATGTACCAATCGGTTAATAGATTAAAAAGTATTGATGTTTTTCATTCAATTTAAAAAAAAATGGAATGTTTTTCTGCAGATAAGATTAAGGTTTTTCATGATTTGCTTTTGCTGTTAGAGGATTCAATGTATTTTATGTCTAATGATGTGTTTTATAAGATTAGAGAAGGTTGGGTTATTGGTTATGTCATTTCTCCATTGATGTGTGCTGTCTATATTGATTTTTTGGAGTGTAGTATTATTAATATGTTTTCATGTTCTATTAAATTATTTGTTAGGTACGTTGATGATTGTTTGTTTGTTATTCAGAAAAAGAAATTAGAAGAGTTTTTATGTGAATTGAATGGTTTTGATTCTAGTATTAAATTTACAATTGAGGGGGGTGGTTTTGATTTTGTAAAATGAAAGTTTTTAGATTTAAATGTTGAGAAGGTTAATGATGTTTTGTTTTATAGTCATTTTATAAAACCTAAAAATTTGAGAAATATGATTAGACCTGATAGTTATCAGCCTTTTATACATAAAAAAATGTCTTTGTTGAATTTTTGTTGTCGGAATAGAAGGCTTAATAATTTTAATAATGATGCTGATATTCAAAGAAGTCAATTTGCTGCTGAATATGTAGAATTGGGTTATAGTCATGATTTTATTAAAAAAACTGGTATTTAATAATAATGTTTATAGTTGTGATTTGGATGATAAGAATTTTGTTGGTAAGGATGATGATTATATGTTTTTACCATTTAAAGCATCAATTTATAATTTGGTTTATAGGAATAGTCATTTGTTAGGTGGAATGAAGGTTGCATGGAGGAAAAGTTCTGATTTGAATTCATTACTTAATGGTTCAAAGCAGTCTATTGATAGTAGTTCTATTCCTGGTATTGTTTATAAAATTCCATGTAGTTGTGGTAAATTTTATGTAGGCCAGAGTAAATTTAACCTTAAGGAAAGGGTTAAGGTTCATATAAGTAGAGTTAAACATAGGTATCTTAACTCAGCTTTATATATTCATGAATTGAATACAGGTCATAGAATATTGTTTAACAATGCTTTGGTTATTTTTTATGGAAAAAAATGAGTTAAAAAGAAAAATAAAGGAGACTTTGATGATAAAACTCCTTGATTCTGAGGCTATCAATCTTATGATATTAAGGGAAGGTGGAGTTTGAAATGAATTATGGGAAGGTTTGTTAGTTTGTATATATATATATATGTTTTCCTTTATGTTGATTTTTACTTGAGAAGGTCTATTTGTAGTAGATGAAATCATGGTTGTGTAAGGATTTTGGTAAGATTTTGAATTTGATCTAGTATTGTATTGTTCTATGGTTTTGCATATATATATATATATATATATATATATAAATGCAAAATATAAATATATATATATATATATATATATATATATATATAGTAACTATTTACCTACATTGCTATATGAAACATTTTTTTTATAATAATAATGTGCTTCATTTCATTGAATCTTTTATTTTTCTTTTCACATGTATAATGGTGGGAAAAATCAAAGTCTTACCATATTTGCCATACAAGGCGCCACCAGGCATTTTGAACCTTTAAAATTTATATAGTAGGCAGATACGTAAGTTAATAAATTAAATATATATATACTTTTATTCCGACCATCAGCCCAATGCCACTAGCTCTGCAGGGCAGTAGAGATTAATAATAATGATATATATTATCAAAATATATTAATATTTAAAGAAAAAGAATAAAATAAGCCACTGCCAGTATTTAACACACAAACATTTATTTACGCACATATAAATAAAATTGAGGTATAAAATTTATTATTCTAGATTGGCTATTAATTTTTAAATTTAAATTTTTAGTTTGAACAATCCACACAGATTTGTTTAATAATATTTTTAAGAGTGTCGAGTATAAATAAACTACATAGATTGCATTTGAAAAGAAAATATTCTATCCCTGATTTAACCTTAGGCCAAAATTTGCAGCCAAACCAACATCAATCCATCTGATATATCAATGTATTCAATGCAGTGTGAATACGACAGCACAAATGCCATACTGTCAGGAATGTACATCTGAACAGCATGGTTATAGAAGACGTTGACTCTCATCCAGACAGGAATACTACATCTGTCTGATGAGAAGAGCAATAAAAAAACTCCATAGGAAGGGACTGTGTTTTCCATCTTACTATCCCATTCCATAGGCAAAAAGAGTGTGTGTGGCATATAATGCAATCCTGCACATAGCGAATCTCATACTACATCTACTAATTACACCAATATATCCAATCCATTGACCCAATTTAACTACAAAACAAATAACCTAAGATTACCCTCTCTTAAACTAACATATATAACTTTACAAATCTATGCAGCCATTCATGCCTGACTTAAATTTAACATTTATATAAGTTCACACAGATGAATTTTATAAAAGTTTGTTTTATAATGTTGAGTATAGATAGACTACATAGATTACACGGTTAAAAACATTTCAAAATAAACATAAATGTTCAAAATATAAAGTCATTGAGGGAATTGCAGAGGAAAATTTACAAGAAACCCATTGACACCAATAACTTAAAAGACACCTGAATAAATACATTTTTTTAGATATTCAACATAAGATATCATATTTACCGAATGTCTATATATTGTAATCAAATATGAAAATGAAAACATAATTAAACATTAATGAATCCATGCGGTCATCTATACCCAACTTAAATTTAATGCATTTAAATAATGTATACAATAAATATTAATAACAATAAAAAAATGGAAATATTTTTTAGCAAACTCAAATGTATAAAAACTAAACATTAATAATTGATTGAAACGTCAGATTAAAGTTCATTTTAAAATAATTAGGTTGAGCTTATCAAATCTTGAAAGTTCATAGTTATTTTTTAAAAAAATTTTCAGTTATATCTTTTACAGTAGAAGAGCTGCCGGTTCCTGGTGTCATATTCCCCCGAGGTCTTTATTTGAAGACCGGTCTATCTGAAGGTGGCCTTAGCTTGTTCAATCCTGGTATTACAGTCCTTTCATTTTTAAATAAGTGAGAGAGGGTGACAAGTGCATCTTATCCTGCCTCTCAAAAACAATCAAGTTGAAACTGTTCTTAATTTCAATAATTTTCCTTTTATACCGATCATCCGAATTCACTGAGCAATGGTTTCCTGTTCCAAATTTTCATTACAGTCCGAGCCTTCATTGCTGCTTCTATTGGACATCTTATTTATTTTTGTTCTCTTATCTACATTTCCTCTGACTTTTTTATATAAGTGCCCCAAGGGCTAGTTTGTTTTTCATTTCATTTATAAAACAATCATTTCCATTTACTGAGACTACGTAAGAATTTTTTAACAAAAATATTTTATCTTTAGATCTTGTACTTTTTTTATAAAAAAAATATGTTCAAATACTTTTTTTTATTTAAAACAAAAATACTTTTAAAGTTTTACATCTGTGTGATATATTATATACGTTAAACAACTTTCATTTTTTTTAGGTTTTAGTTTTTATTTACAAATTTAAAGAAAAAGTTTTTATTCTAATTTTAAATTAATGTAACAGCATATACCATTACACATGATAATGTGAAAATTCTAAATAATTGTTTTTAATATAAAGATTCTCAAACATTAAATTATTTAAATAAAAATTTGATTATTTTTATGAGTTATAAGTAATTGTAAAAAAGAGAAAAAAAATATAAAAGAATGTAAACAAGTTCTTATTTAAACTCTCTTCAATAATTATAATTAATGACTAATTTATGTTTAACACTGGAAATGCATTAAGAAAAATTTTTTTCTTTTTTTTTCATGTGTCAAAGCATTGGCCAGGAAGTGAACTTGCAAACCCAGAACAACTGCTTATAAGGCAAGTGTGCTGGCCTCTCGACCACCAACACTTGACAAATTTTTCCTCTTTAATAAGTTACTTTAGAAACTTTACTTCTAACTTTAAGAGAAATAAATAAATAATGTTTTAAAAAAATTAGAGTTGTTTTTTCTTCTTTTCTGTTTATTGTTTTCAAATATAATCGGCAGTAATTATCAAATCAGTATAATTAATTGATTATCTTATTTCAAATTTGCAATTTTTTTTTAATTAGAATGGAATGTCAAACATTTCATTATTGTAATTTTTGACTTGATTTTCAATGTCAGTGATGCAGCAAGAAAATAATTGAACCATTGTATTTATAAAAATTGATTTAATTTGTCATTACAAATTGTGTCACATCAGAAACAAATTGTGGTTGTTTTGAAAACAGGGTTGTTTCAAATGTAATTAGAAGTGTGGGATTGTTAGAAAAAATAAGTCTCTTGTGATAGGCAATCATTTTTGATCCAGCTGCTTAAGCAGAAAACAAAAAAAAGTTCCTGACACAACTGCTAAGGAAGGAAAAAACCTACTAAAGAAAAAAAGTATTATCCAATCTGCTGAAGTTTTAAGCAAATATTTAGAACATTATGCATTTGTTTATAAAAATGGTTTCTATAGTAAAAATTATGTGCTAAGTTGACTAAATGCTAGACATCATTATTTCATGTTAGTCGCCTGTTTAGAACAATGTAAAGAATAAGATGTTACCCTTGGAATCATCTAAAATCTTGTCTCTAGCCAATGACATGAGGCCCTCTGTATATTAGATCTAAAAAATTTATTGCAAATAAAATGAATAAATTGTTCCTGTTCGTTAACCTGAAGATAAGAACACTAAGAAATGACAAATTAATTATGTGTAAGCCTTCAAAAATAAAATGAACAAACACAGGAAAATTATAACTGTAAATGAAATCAATGAATATCAACTTTGTATTTTTAGTAAAAAGTTAAAAAAATATTTTTTAAATTAAAGTAATAATTTAATAAAAATAAGAATTGATAATTTAGGATGATTTCATGATTTCTTGTGAAATAATTTTTTAATCTATTCAATTTTTCTTTTCAAAATTGTGAAAGTTTTCTTTGGAAAACTTATTTTTTTTGGCTTGAAATTTTTTTTTTAAACATGTTTTTTTTAATTCATTTATTTTTGTCCCCGAACCTAACAAAAGTTAAGCTAAGTTAAAGATTATCATTGATTAGAGATAGGTTGCTTGCCTCATTTGATATTAAAAAATACCTCAATGAAAGTAAATTTAATTAATTTAATGAATAAAACTCAACTGGTTAAATATAATTTTTATGAAGCAACATTTTTTTTTGATAAAATTGTTTAAATTTTCATACTATCATGTCATTTATTTTTTACTTTTTATTTATTGTTAATCAGTTAATTATTTAAATTATTGTTTAAAAAATATTCTCTAGTTAATTCCCTTATTCATCAAGCTAATAAGATTATTCCTATATATTTTCAAATCCATTTTTATAGTTTATGATGGAATTTGAAAATATAATAGTTAAGTTTGTTTATCTTGATTAAAAAATAACTCTTTTCAATTCCCATTAATTGAAACCAATTTTTATCAAACATTTTTTAATGCTTAAAACTGTCATATCTGACCTTGCCTTTAGAAGTGGATTAATCCAGATTCCTTGCCTGATTGGCTAGCACTGAGTCACTATTCAATGGAGATAAATCTTTCATTGGGGTCTGTGCATATAATCTGAGTGTTTCCAGTAAGATAGGGAATCTGCCAGTAAATAGCCAGCCTTTTGGAGGCAAGGCAAAAAGCAATTACTTCTATCAACCTGAATAACTGACTGTGCTCTCCAATAAACCCTCTGCCATCAACACAGGTATTTTCTTTTGTCAGTATCATGACATCCATGCAGTAAGGCAAGTCCATGTAAGGACTGGTTAAGGCTATGTCTGCAACTGACTTGAGGCAAGCTGTCTATGTGCAGCTGGAAGAGTCTGGACTAAAGCTGACTCAAGGTAAGTTGTCTTCTACAGCTGAAAGTCTCACTTGAGCTTATGAGACAGGTTACTTATATAGCTGGAAATGAGTTCTATTATTCTGCATGAATACCTCAACATTAAATTGTATAAACTATATTTATATGTTTGATTAACTAACATGTATTTATTTTTGGAACTAATAAATTATACATATTAATTGTTGAGTAGTTTGTCATTACTTTTTCTGTTGGTTTGGAACCAAACCTATAAATCAAGCCAAACACAACAAAAACAAAACGAGATTGTAAAATTTAAAATCAAAGTAAATTATAATAATTTTCATTTATCAAAAGTAGTTTTCATTTTAAATTTTTTTACTCAATCCAATTAAAAATACATATGAGAATTTTATAGTGATTATCTATTATAAATAAAAAAAAGCTTGTCATAGATTTTTTTTAATCATCAAAATCGGAACTTTTAAATAATACATTATTATTTTACCATTAGTCTGGTATTTTAGTGTATATATATATATTGATATATTTTAAGTAAATATCTACCACATACGCATATATATATATATATATATTGTAACAATATAAAAATATGTCGTTACATTAATTTAAAATAAAAACTTAAAACTTCGCAAATAAAAGTAAAAAACTAAACGCTAAAATTAAAATGTTTGTTAAACGTATATACATTCGCACAGAGGCCAAACTTTAAAAATATTTTTTTTAAAAAAACAAATAAGTATTTGAACATACTTTTTTATAAAAAAAGTACAAGATTTAAAAATAAAAACAGGTATTAATTAATGTAATCTGTAAATGGAAATGATTGTTTATGAATTATCGAAAACCAAACTGGCGCTTGGGCTCTTGTATAATTAAAATGATCTGATGAAAGATAGATAAGAAAAGAAAGAGAAATTAGCTTGACCAATGGAAGCACTAAGCCTTGGCTTGGACCCTAATGAAAGTGATGGATTAGTGACATTTTGTTGATTGAATCCGTGTGGATAATATAAAAAGGGAAATACAGTTTTTTCTGACAGTTCCAGCATTTTGTGTTTGAGAGATGTGGTAGGACACACATACCACACTCTCTATATATAAAAAAATGAATAGACTGTGATACCTTGAACCAGCTATTGCCATCTCCAGAACATTATCTTCCAATGGAGGCATCACGGGAATTAAAAGCAGAAACCTGGACTCTTCTACCGTGAGCTATGAACTTTACAAATTAACAACAACAAAAAAAAGTAATTAAGAACTTTTGTCATTGTTTTTTTTAAAGATTCAGCTAATTTAAATTTTAAAATGAACTTTTATTTGATTTTCAAATTAATAATTGATTGTTTAAATTTATACAGTTAAGTTTTGCTAAAATCATTTCCATTTTATTATTTTTATTTGTAGTAATATTTATTGTAGAAATTATTAAATGCATTACATTTAAGTTGGGTATAGACGTTGCATAGATTCTTTAGCGGTTGATTATGTTGTGGTTTTCACCATCGATTAGAATATATAAGTCAACAATGTCACTGCAGTGTCTTATGATGAACACCAAAGGGTCTCTTGTATTCCCTCAGCAATTGACGTTATCGATTGACTTTGTATTTTGATCGGTTGTACTTAATTTGGAATGTTTTTGACCGTGGAATCTATGCAGCCGATCTATATTTGTCATTATACAACAAATTGTATAAAAATAATCTGTGCAAACGTATTTAAATGTTAAATTTAAGTCAGCGTGAATGGCTATATAGTTTTGTAAAGTTATATTAAGGGAGGGTAATCTCAGGTTATTCATTTCGTAGTTGAATTGGTTTAAAGGATTGGATATATTTGTGTAATTGTAGATGCAGTATGAGATCCACTACAGGAAGGATTATATATATACACCACACATCTTCTGTTTGCCTATGGATGGGTTTGTAAGATGGCAAAGGACTGCGATCCATTCCTATGGAGTTTTATGTTTATTGTTCTACTTGCCAACAGATGTGACATTCCTGTTGGTGGAGAGACAATGTCTTCTCTAATTCTACTTACTGATCAGATGTACATTCCTGACAGTATAGTCTTTTGTGTTGTCGTATTTTCATGCTACATTGAATACATAAATGTATCAGATGGATTGGCGCCGGTTTGATTGTGAAATTTATTGACTAAGGTTAAATCAGGGAAGAATATTTTCTTTTCAAATGCAGATGTATGTAATCTATTCATACTTGACTCACTAAATAAATATTAAACTCATGGTTGTAATTTACATAAATGTAAAACTAAAGATTAATAGAAAAATCTAAAATGTTGAATTTATTCCTCAAAATTTAAATGTTATTTTATATGTGCGTAAATAAATATTTTTATGTGTTAATTTCTGGCAGTGATTTTTATTTATTTATATTTAAGATATAAATTAAGATATAGATTTTTATCTCTGCGTCTCCACTGAGCTAGTGACTTGGGCTAACGATCTGAATATTTAAATAAAGTGGAATCTTAACAGCGCGTATCTGCCTACTCTATAAATTTTCTAGGTTTAAATGCTTAGATGGCGCTCTGTGGAGCAGAAATTATAGTTTGTGGTTAGATTCGATCTTCGCTTTCATTTCGATCGTTATAATATATATATATGCACGTGCACACATTACTATTGAAGCAGTCAATCTTAGCTTAAGATTGAGTTTCATAGTTCTATCTACTTACGAAATACTAACCTATATTTAAACTGTATGTCCTATTCCGCTCCTTTAGTTGTTTATATATATTTCTGAGATGCACGCCTAAAAATTATAAATTTTAATAACATTTTTTTTTATTAATTCTTTTTTATTAAAATACATAGGTGCGGCACATATATATATATATATATATATCTATATTACAGGAGCAAACATACTAACAAAATATTAGTTTTATAAATATTTTATTATACTTTATTTATAAAACTTTTTCATTTTAAATTGTTTTTTTTTTATTAAATTGTATATTTTGTAAAATCAAAGATGGCAGATGCAACTGTTAATTGCCCAAAAATAACCAATGAGTTGGAAATATAATATTGTTTAAATCTTGGGCAGGAATTGTTTAATTAAAGTTTTATTAGAAATAAAATGGGGAATCAGATTAATAGAGTTTTCTTTTGTAATAAACATTGTTGTCAAATCTATTTTCAATCTGGAAATAGATTTAAATATACTTTTGGAACATTATCTCATGATTGCATCTCCCAGAACAATAGACAAAGAAATGTAAGATTTTGTTGGATGAGAGATTAGATTTTGGTCTAGAAGAAATTAAAAGCATTCCACAAATACCTGAATGGGGTATAAAATGGGCTGATTTTAAATACCAACAGGTTAGCTGCTATTGAGCAAATAACTCACACTAGTTTGAAATTTTAAAAAAATTATGATTGAGTAGGAAGCCCACCATGTGGAAGTCTTCTTCCACTACCATACCATCCTGCCCTAAAAATGAAGTAAAAGCCTGACCTGAGAACTTTAGAATGCTGATCAGTAGCTTGCAGTTACCTAAGAACTCACATGGATCCTTGAACTGCCATGCATGAGCAGAGAAATTGTGCAAGATAATGATTTTCATGCCACCTGAAAGTAAATCTAGTCTAATCTCAAATCTTGCTATCAAGATTGTTTAATTTTATCTCTTCCTACTATGTAAAAATGTAATTTGCTCTCAAATAACATCTATAAATCTAATTCTCTCTCATATGCTCTAACTTTCTTTAACTTTGGTGTGGTCATTTATTTATATGTATTTATTACTTGATTTTATATATCTATTTTAGTTATTATTAAAATGCCAGTCTCAAGCAATCTGATGAGTTGAATTACTAAAATCTTTTCTTTCTTCTTTTTAAGTAAACCTCTATGAATTAAGGTTATTATCGTCCCCTTAAAACACAATGCATTATTAATTAATATGCTCACCAGATTGTTTTTATGAGTAAACATTTTGTTTATGTTTTAGTATAAAAATTTGTTATTTGTCCAACTCCAAATAGAATAAAGTAATATTATCTGGGGTGAATCTAGAACTTAGACTAATTAGCACTCTGAAACCTTATTTATTTTATAAATGTTATTTATTAAATTCCAAAAAGATGACTTATTAGTTGTTTTTTACAACTGCTAGTTTTCTTTTATTATTTAAATATTCTAGTTATTATAAAATCCCCAAAGATGGGATTGAATTATTTTTAAATAGCAGAAAAAGGAAGGGGATAAATTTTAATGTTTTCTTTTACTAAACAAAATCTTGTGTATGTATATATTATAGCGGCATAGCATGTTATTTGTCTAAATTATGGCATTCAAACAAGTGACATTTATTTTAAAGCAGTAAATCCTATTTTATGTCATTAGTGACATCCATACTGCATTACTCACATTTGACTCATCTTCATGAATTTATATATGTACTTCTAATCTGGGGGTTGTGACAGAATCAAACCCATAGATTTCTCCTTATGTCCTGTCCTGTGGATAGTTGAGCTTCCTCTGATTTATTTCATATAAAAAGGCCTCTGGCATTGGTGATTCCAGTAAGCCTGGGCCACACAATGCTTAATCACACTTCTCTAAGCACTGCTCTAAACTGGAGGTCTTAAACTTCATTTTTCATCTATAAGCATGATCTTTTCCTGTTATTTCTATACCACTATGTAAGTACTGCTACTTCTTTGTTTATTAATTCTTTTGCTTCATGACCTAATTTTAATGCTATAATATTAAAATTGCACTCTTGCTCAAATATATATATATATATATATAATGGGATTTGCCGATTTCCATATGTATTTTATGCACATATATATAATCTTGAAAGATTGCATATATGTATATATAATGATACACGTATATGTGTATTTGTTTTTAAAAAAAAAAAAATTCTTAAATTATTCCATTTTATCACCCAGCATATTCATTAGCATCACTTTATGACCTCAAGCACCAATCCTATATTTCTATAAGAATTATGCTGGAATAGCTGGACTACCAATATCGAAATGCCCCTGGACTAGCTCTGCTCAGGGCTGGTGGTAAAATTTACCAGCAGTAGATCTAACCCTTCCTTTTTTTTTCTATTTAAAAAAAAATTCATAACACAAAAACAAAACCATTCATTTTATACACATTTATTAGCAATGATATTTACATATCTATATAAAAAAAAACATACATTTACATATCTATAAAAAAAAACATACATAAGTTGAATTAGTGTCTCTTTTCACTTTTAAATCAAAAATTCATATCAGTTTTTTTTTTGTTTGCTCTTTTCTCTCTTTGCCAAAACTCCCCCACACACAAATTTGATATGTATTTTGCACCGAACATTTAATTGGACTAATTTATACACTAATAAATTCCATAGAAAATAGTTTGACCTCTCCGGGCAAAGAAAAGAAATTTTAAGTTCACAATTATGTCAAATAACAGTTTTCTCAATTTCATGGAGTAAGCTGACTAAAAGTGACATATATATGCAAATAGGAAAAAAACATACCTGTGTTTCCCTGGGTAATTGATCGAATTCACCTGGTGAAAAGGGAATCTCTGGTCCTTTGTCGGTGAATAGACTTTGTTTTGTTTTTTTGAAGTTCGGGTTCCATGGCTAAAGTCCATTTATTTATTTATTTTCTTCCTCTTGTGGCGATTCAACATTGTTGCTTATTGAGGCGAATTCTCCAGGCTTGACGTCCCTTCTCCAATATCGGCAGCTGCTATACATTCGCAGGAAGGATTCAAACACCTCACATGTTGAAGCTTCTACCCCAACCTGACCATATTTTATCAACATATAATCTGATTTCTGGGTTCTTATTTCTGTATGTCAATCTAACGTCTGTCTTCTTCTCAGTCCAAACTTATACTAATCCTTAATTCTTTTTTATTATTATCAAATTTATCTTTTCATTCGTTTTCAATTATATTTCCATTCACATTCCATATGCTTTCTTGGAATGCACCACAAAAGCTTTTTACACCTATTTCTTTCCAATTAATGTTTAATTAGAATTAGACATTCCAAGATTTTTATAATAATTACTTCCATTGTTCTGCAAAATCAGTCTTCCATCTTGACATTTATAGTTCTTTTGTTGAGTTAATATGTATATATTTAAAAAGTTTAGCAAACAAAATGTTTTTTTTATTTCTCTTGTGAATTTTCATTTTTAATGGTTCAAAAGTGCACTCACACATATACATAGCGATGTGTATAGCTGGGTTTGGCAAAAGAAAGAGAAAAAAATAAGAGCAAGTGTATAACCCCCCATACCTCTTTTATTGTATTTAATAATTTGAGTTTTTTTTAATTAAAATAAGGAAATCAATTCAATATGACCACGAAAATGACCATTGATTGTACATCAACTTGAAAATATTAGTTTTGTTAGTAAAGTAATATATATTTTTAATAATACGTTAGTAATAAGATATATATATATATATTAATAATGCATTAATTAAGTATACGAATACGTAGTTGTCTAATTATTGCAACAGGATCTGATTATACCTGCCCTGTTGCAATACCCCCTCCCAGAAGCTTTCAAATACAATCTATGGATTTGAATGGCTCCTAAATATCATGAACCTTTCATAATGGCATGGGATTGAGGGAACAAGCATTGCACGATCCCCTTACCTCCTGCCCAGTATTTACCCAGAATGCATTATCCCCTTGACACTTAACCAATAGGGAAAGGTCCCTCATATAAACTGCAAAATTTTTACAGAGAAATTTTCCCGGTTCACTCACATGTGGGTTTTTTACCATGACTAGATCACCAATTTTAAACCGATGAGGCATCTTTAGTGTATGTTTGTTTCTTTCCTGACCTCTTCAAAAGTGTACAATATGCCTGCTCTTGGTCCCAAATGTGATTTTCTTTGGCCCTGGTATTTTGGCCTTGATTCATTTAGAGGCACGTTTGTCAAACTGAAGCTGCACAGAAGAGAACCCTATGGACTTGTTAACTGCCCAATTTATGTAGTTCAGTATTTCTGGAATTTTTTTAACCCATCTTTGGTGATTAGTTGGGATGTACATCCTAAACAACCTACCCAACTCACATATCACCTGCTCACATGGGTTCGATTGTGGATTCCTAATTGATGTCAATATGTGTTGGAGCCCTGACTTCTGAACCCATGCTTTCAATTCTCCAGAGATAAATGGTGTGCCATGATCCAAGAGGATGCTTTGAGGTTTTCCTATCACTGTAAAATATTCCTTTTCAAGGAGACATATGGTGTTTTGGGTATTTGCTTGAGTCATGGGATATGCAGCCATAAATTTACTGAATAGATCATACACCACCAACAAATATTTTTTTCTATTAAAGGTGGGCAATGGTCCATAATAATCTATCACAATCATCTCATGAGGCTTCTTTGGAATTATGGTCATTTGGCCTGCATAATTCCTATTAGCCGGCTTCATTTTCTGGCAAAGTTCACATTGCCTAATCATTTTCATGACAGTCCTATGCATGCCTGGCCAATAAAACCACTATTTGAACCGCTTTTCAGTTTTCCAAACCCCATAGTGTCCATATATTTGGTGGACATGAGTCATCACTGCATTCCATATTTTCTGGTGTATTACAGGTCTCCAACTTTTCGGTCCCCTTTTCATTTTGTATTGGAGAACAGCTTGGTCAAGTTTGTATCGGTCGATCCAACTTCTGGACTCATCATTGTTTTTTCTTGTATTCCCTTCCAGTTGTGCAATTATTTGACTTAACTGGGCATTTTCCCTCTGACACTGGGCTAATCTCTTAAGATCATTCTCTATCCCCACATTAATCCTTAAGTTTATCCCTGCCACATATATATTTTCAGTTTTAAGATGACATGATGGAAAACACACTGGGTTACTGCTAAGAGCATCAGATACAATGTTATCTGACCCCTTACAGTGCTTTACAACATAATTATACTCTTGGAGGTATAGGCTCCACTGCACTAACTGACTATTTTTCAGATAACTATGGTTAACAAATTCTAAACTCTTATGATCCGTAACCACAATTATTTTTGTTCCCAACAACAATGTGCGGAGTTTTTGGAATGACCAAACAATGGCTAAAGCTTCCTTGTCTGTGGCAGTGTAATGCGGCTCAGGACCCTTGAGCAGCCTACTTAAGAAATACAGCACTTTCACCTGACCATCGTCTTGCATCTGTGATACTCTTGCTGCCAGCCCATACCCGCTACTGTCAGTCTGCACCACAAAGGGTTTCTCAAAATCAGGAAAATCCAGCATTACATGTTTCATGAACCCTTGCTTCACCCTCTCAAATACCTGGCTTTGCTTTTCACCCCACTCCCACACTACATCTTTTCTCAGTAATCTAACTAGTGGTTCCATATTTTGAGCAAACTATTTCTGAAAATGGTTGTAGAAGTTGCACATACCCTAAAAGGATTGTATCTCCTTCTTGGACCTCGGTGCTGGGAAACCTTCAATGGCTGAGTTTTATCTGGGTGAGGCCGCCCTCTGATCCTACAAGGTGGCCCAAGAATGTAACTTCCTCTTGAAAGAGCACATTTTTCTTCAGGTTTACCTTGATCCCTTTATTCCAACTTTCCCTTAGAAACTTTTCCACATCTTTGGTATGTTCTTCCACAGTAGCTGATGCCACCAATACATCAATAACATACGTTGTAATTATTTTCTTGACTTTATCAGATAATACTCGGTCTAAACATCACAGAAAACTGGCCCCAATGTTAATCAGGCCGAATGGCATATGATTAAACTGATATGAGCAGTCATCATACCTAAAGACAGTATACTTACGATCTTCTGGGTGTAGCCTTATCTGCCAATAGCTTGCTGACAGATCAAATGTTGAAAAAAAATTTTTCCCTTTAAATCTCCCAAACAATTCTTGCATGGGTGGTGGTATGTTACAATCTGGGACTGTGGCTTTATTCAATTGCCTCACATCAAGACATAACTGTACAGAATTATCCTTTTTCTTGATGATGACTATCGGGAAGCTGAGGAGCTTTTTGATATAATACCCCATTCCAGCATTTGATCTATCTGCTCCTTCACCTGCTCCTTATATTGATGAGAAATAGGGTATGATTTTGCCTTAAATGATTATGTTTCATTTACCTGAATGCTTTGTTCAAATGCTGGGATCATGCCTGGCCTGTGTGAAAATACCTGATTGTATTCCTTCAGTAACTTTCTTTGTATTTCCTTCCCTTCTCCACAAAGCAATCTTTGCCTGGTCTATTTTTTCTGTTATCAAGTCATTATTATGTTCATCGGCAACTTGCACAGCCCCTATTGAACCATCTGTGCTATCAATTATAAATCTAACCACTTCTCAATTACATGTGGCTTGTCTACTTTCGTAGTTCGACTTGCATTTATATTTGTATACAAAGTTAGTTCCCAATAAGACATCACAATTCAAATTTTTCAAGATTAGAAATACATGGGGGCAACTAACTCCCTGGATTTTGACATCCAGTCATATTTGTTTGGGTTCAACCTTGGCCTTTCTGTTGTTGACCATCGCCACTTGTACGGATTTTAATGGTAGAACAGGTATATTTGTTTGTTCTCTGGTGAGCTTATAATCTTTCTGTTATTACAGAGACCTGACTCCCTGAATCAATAAGCGCTTCTACTTTTGTCTGTCCTGCTGCTATCCATATTTTCAGACAAGTTTGGCATGCATAACTTGGTATGTGGTCCTCCCATGAACAAATTAGGTTCCCCATGTGTTTTAAATTCGGTTGCTGTCTGAATATTATGTCTCTTCCTTGGTATACTTTGTTTTTTTCGAATCCATCTCATTTCCGCACTTATTTCTATTTGACTCAATATTTTGTCTATTTCTTTAGATGGGTTGTCTCCATCTTCCTCTAGCATCAATCTTATTCTTATTGGCAGGTTTCAGCAGACCATCTTCACAATCTGTTTCTCTGACAAATTACATGCTTCTAATGTCCTGATTGTGGCTACTTGATGCCTAAAATATGCACATATCCCACTGGTCCATCCTCTTGAAAGTTCTCTCTAATCAATTGGGATCAAATGTTGTCCTGCCTTTCTTTACTCCAGAAATCTCTCTTCAGGACTGTCTTGTAATCTAAAAATGTCTGCAGTTGGTGTAGCAATGAGTTCCACCAATCCATGGCCTACCGTTCTAGGTGGCAAGACACTATTATTGTTCTCACCTTGTCTGGTGTTCCATAACACACAAAGTATCTTTGCAAACTCCTAAGATGATCTACTGGTGTCTCTTTCTTCTTTCCCCCAAATACTTTTATTCTTATCAACTCAGTATCTTTGCAAACTTCTACAGTGATCTACTGGCGTCTTTCTTCTCCCCCCCCAAATACTTTTATTCTTATCAACTCCCTCTTTATGTGATGTATTTATGTATTTTTTCTACGTGCTAGGTTCTGAACCTCCAAACCCCCAAAGCACAGTGCTGCCCCCTTCCCCGACTTTCTTACACCTTCAATATTTCTTAAATATATATATTTATAATTTTACTGTGGACCGATTGATATTTCACTATGTTATTTCGACTTACTCTTATTTTCCACCTTAGTAAAATTTTGCTTTGAAAACTAGTACAGATAGACTATTGTTATATCAAAACCTTCGTTTCAAAGTTAGTTTCAAATTCAGAAATTGTCAAAATGATTATAAAACTAAAAAGTGTAAAATATATTAAAATCATAGCTACTGTGTAGGTGTAAATTAAATATAATTCATTACTCAAATTTCTTTTAAAATGACATTAATTTAATATATATATATAATATTTTTATCTGGTTATGACATCTTATAGTAATAAGTGACAGAAAGCCAAATAATTATTTTGTATCTCATTAAAATGGATTAATTATAAAGTGTTAACCACTTAAACACTCGTTTGTTTTTTTATTTTAAAATATCTGTATTACTTTTTTTTTTTTTTAAAAAAAAAAAATCAATCGCGAACAAGAAAAACATTTACATTCGTTATTAAAAAAAAAAATCCATAACAAACTGAAAGTTCTTTAAAAAACAGTTTAACCTAAACTGATTACTTTATGAAACCCTTTTATATTCTGCACTAAGTTGGTATTTTTCATATAGCCTAAAAGGGTTTTTTTTTCTTATAAACTTAATATTAACTACATCCAACTCTGCCAATATAATATAACTTCCATTTTCCTAATTTTTTTTTTAGCTAAAACAATTAATGATCTGACAAAACCGATATGTATAATTTTATTTATTTTCTCAAAAAAAAATTCATGCTAATTTTTTTTATTTTTTTTCTTACCCTCATTGACCTACTTCTCTTCGATGCCCTTTTGTTGGGTCGCCATTATAACAGGATTTGCCATTTTCCATATATATTTTACGCACGTATATATAATCTTGAAAGACTGCATGTATGTATATATATAACGATACACGTATATGCGTAATTGTTTTAAAAAAATATTTATTTTTAAATTATTCCATTTTATCGCCCAGCATATTTATGAGCATCACTTTATGATCTCAAGTGCCAATCTTATATTTCTATAAGAATTATGCTGGGATAGCTGGAATACCAATATCGAAATGCCCCTGGACTAGCTCTGCTCAGGGCTGGTGGTAAAATTTACCAGCAGTAGATCTAACCCTCCCTTTTTCTTTCTATTTAAAAAAAACTCATAACACAAAAACAAAAACATTCATTTTATACACATTTATTAGCAATGATATTTACGTATCTACAAAAAAAAACATATATTATTTATGTAAGTTGAATTAATGTCTCCTTTCATTTTAAATCAAAGATTCATATCAGTTTCTTTTTTTTTGTTTGCTTTTTTTCTCTCTTTGCCAAAACCCCCCACACACAAATATGCTATTGTATGTATTTTGCACCGAAGATTTAATTGGACTAATTTATACACTAATAAATTCCGTAGAAAATAGTTTGACTTCTCTGGGCAAAGAAAAGAAATTTTAAGTTTGCAATTGTGTCAAATAACAGTTTTCTCAATTTTGTGGAGTAAGCTTACTAAAAGTGATATATATACATATGCAAATAGGAAAAAAAAATACCTGCGTTTCCTTGGGGAATTGATCAAATTCACCCGGTGAAAAAAGAATCTCCGGTCCTTTGTCGGTGAACGAACGTTGTTGTTTTTTTTTGTTTTTTTGAAGTTCAGGTTCCATGGCTAAAATCCATTTATTTATTTATTTTCTTCCTCTTGTGGTGTTTCAACATTGTTGTTTATTGAGGCGAATTCTCCAGGCTTGATGTCCCTTTTCTGATATCGGCAGCTGCTATACATTCAGGGGAAGGATTCGAACACCTTGCACATTGAAGCTTCTACCCCAGCCTGACCATATTTTATCAATATATAATCTGATTTCTGGGTTCTTATTTCTGTATATCAGTTTAATATCTGCCTTCTTCTCATCCAAACTTATACTAATCCTTAATTCTTTTTTTTAATTATCAAATTTATCTCTCTTTTCATTCATTTCCAATTATATTTCCATTCACATTCCATATGCCTTTGTTGGAATGCACCACAAAAGCTTTTTACACATATTTCTTTCCAATTAATATTTAATTAGAATTAGACATTCCAAGATTTTTATAATAATTACTTCCATTGTTCTGCAAAATCACTGTCTTCCATCTTGACATTTATAGTTTTTTGTTGACTTAATATGTATATATTTTAAAATTTTATCAAACAAAATGTTTTTTTTATTTATTTTGTAAAATTTCATTTTTAATGGTTCAAAAGCGCACTCACACATATACATAGCGATGTGTATAGCTGGGTTTGGCAAAAGAAAGAGAAAAAAATAAGAGCAAGTGTATAATCCCCTATACCTTTTTTATGAGTTCTTTTTAATTAAAATAACTAAATCAATTCAATATGACCACGTAAATGACCATTGATTGTACATCAACTTGTAAATATTTGTTTTGTTAGTAAAGTAATATATATTTTTAATAATACGTTAGTAATAAGATATATATATTTTTTAATAATGCATTAAGTATACGAATACGTATTTGTCTAATTATCGCAACAGGGTTTGATTATATCTGCCTTGTTGCAGTATATATATATATATATATATATATATGTATATATATTCTGAATACCACTAGCTTATTAATAATGTTATGTCAGTCTTATACAATCCCACCCCTGTAATTTGTTATTTGTGTATTTAAGAGTATATGCCTTGGGGAAAACAAAGCGTTCTTCCTTCCAAATGTTAAGTAAAAGAATTGTTAATGAATATTTTGTCTCATAATCAAATGTAATTTTATAAATGAATTTTATTTATTTTTCACAACTACAATGGTGTGAAAATAGTTTTATTATCTCTGTAATGAATCTCGGAATGCTCCTCGAAATAATATGTTGATTGCCATGTTTCAGAACCATGAATCAAAGCATTAAGAGCAATCTTATGTAATCTTTTAATAATTGATTGGCATCTTAATACTGTACCCACCAAAGATGTGTGTTAATGTATATATAACATTTAGTTAATAAAAGAGCATATGAGAACCCTTTGCGTGAACTCCAAATGTAATTATCTATAGTTTGGAAGACTGCTCATTTATGCACACATTAATGTACAGTATATAATTAATTCATTATATTAAACTATTTGTTATTGTCTAACTTGTTTGAGTAGTTTGAATTTTTTTTCCTCCACTTCCACACGTACAATTATGTGTATGGCTTATGTTAGTTGACTTGTAATATAATTAGTAAATAAGTCTCATTGTCTTCACTGTTTGGCTATTGTAAGAAATTTGTGTGCTATCATTATATGTTATTCATTACTGACGTTTCATCTAAGGCTTAGAGAATGGGTTCGAATTCAAGTTGATCCCTGATCTAAATCTTGGGCTTGACTGAGTTTGAAGTACTTTTTTTAGTTCCAGCTCATTAGATGGATCAACGTGTTTTGACTGGTACACTATGTTCTTATAAACTATAAAACATTATGGTCAAAAAATATATATGTCATTTTTCACTTAGTTGAATTTTTAATTGCATAAAAAAATTTATGCTTTATTATATTATCAATTTCTAATATTTCACATTGTTGGCATGATTAAATTAATCGTTTGTAATATATATTACATCTTGTATACCATTATTTTTTGATTTTATAATATATGTTCTATCTGGTAAATTTTTTATTTTTTCATTATCTGTTTTATACATTATGTAATTATGTGACTAATTTTGATTACGATAAAAAATAACAATTAACCCCTATTTAACATGTTAAAACTGAGTTCTAAAATTGAAAAGAATATATATTTCAATAAAATAATTAATTACTAATTTATCAGTCATGCTGTGTGTACATCAAACAATTGAACTGTATAATATTAATATCACTTACTTTCTTTATTACTTTTATAATGCTTCATATAATTGCAGCCCAGAAACACTTATAATAATAGCTCATTATAAATATTTCAATGGCAGTCATAGATAACATGACTCCATAAAATTAACAGAGATAGCATTTATGATGTATTTTACACATTAAACAATAATAAGCATGGAGATCTAAATAACATAATTTTCTTATAATGTAAACCCAGATGTAATGTGATAGTGAATAATATTTTTTTCAGAAATATATGTAGTTTTCAATATTGAAATAAATCTCAAACATAGTAGTTGCTGTGAAATTATTCTTTTATCATGCAAGCATAATTAAAGAAAAACCCTGCCCCTATACTTATTATGAACAAGAATGGATTAATTTTTTGTCATTATTACAAGAGTAACAGGGTCAAAAGATTGTGAATAACTAGAGTCAGTTTTTTTAAAAAAAAACCACAAGAATACGATGAATTGATATGTACAGATCTCTGACTACTAACATTTTTATTAAATAAAAACATAAGGTATTTGATGGCTTAACATATCTATTACACATGTATGTTCTAAATGTAATGAAATTGAAGTTGATGATATATGTGTTTTACCATACATGAGTATATAAATAAAAATGATAAGGACAAAATTGAATAATAATTATTTTATTAATTAAATTTCCAAATACAAAATTTGACTGCTGATGAAAGGTAATATCTTTTTTTACCAATTTTATAATTATTATTGTAATAAATACAAATTCAATTTAAGATACTTTGAATTTCACTCAAGAAACAAATTAGCCCATTGAAAATGTGACTCTAGAGACCAATGGATCATATACATGTATTGAAAAAAGTAATAAATGAAAAGACATTAATTATAATAATAATCATGTATTAAAATTGGAGATTATATAAATAAATACCATTTGTGCTATATCTAAAGCATTTGGTTATTACAACATATGCAGACCTGGACTTATCATATTTTGAAAAATATTTATAAAAATGTAATGAATATTAACATTGACAGGAGTGCACAATAGATACATATCATATTTTTTAACATTTGTATTATATTATTACAAGATGTATGTTGATTAAAATGGGTGACTGAATATAAAATTAAAGTAATTTACAAATAATAAAATTGTTTTTCAAATCCTGCTTAAGAATTTTTAAAAGTGTTGCATGAATTATCAAATGCAAGTAGAATAGTGTGGTTAAAAATAAACATAAAAAGAATAATGTGTAGTTCCATAGACTTTTTCTAACATAAAAATAATTATATTAATAAATTTAAAAAATATATCTGAATTACATTGTTATTAGTGTTACATTATTATGTAATAACTAATCACAGAAATAAATATGGATAGAATTATTTTAATACAATTAACTGAACATTGGAATGCCATACAAATATTTATTTGAAGAGAAAACTACATGTATTCTCAATTATACTTATGGATGCCAGACTAAATCAATAAATAATAGATATAGCTTAGTAATGACACAAAAGATTCAAATTAAATATGGAAATAAAAAGAAATGAAGATAGTAAAATAGAGTTGGTTTAGACATATTGTCAAGAAAGATGATAAAAATGGGTAGTTGAAGTTTATAATTGAATCCATAGTTACAGTAAATTTTGAAAAAAGATAACATCTGATAATTGTATACAATCAAGAAGTATTATGATATACTGTAGAACAGAAGAGACTGAAAAAACTGGATCTTTCAATCAATCACTATTTATTGAAAATAATTTTTAATAAAACTTGTATATCAGATTAGAGACAATGTCACTTTCACTGTACACAACTTCATAGTAATGCAAACCAATAACTGCTTTAAAAATGATTCAAAATAATATATAAATACAAATATTATACAGAAAATATAACAAAAATGAAAGAAAATAAATGTATAGCATGCTAGACTAAAAATAAAATATGAAATACAAACATTAAACAGGAAACGTAACAAAAGGATACAAAAATATTACTTCTTAGACAACTACAAAAATTAAAATGCAGAAAAAGACAGTATGCATGTTTTATACATTTTTACATTAAATCAGAGTCATTCTTAAATTTTATTAATGTTCTAATTGAAGTCTTGCATTGGTGGTCGAGAGGTCAGCGCGACTGTCTTGCACTTGCAGGCAGTTGCCCGGGTTGCAGGGTCGCGTCCCGGCCGATGCTATGACACTTAAAAAAAATAGTCTTATGGTTCAAAAATGAAATTAAAGGATATTGAACAATGAGTACCAAGAAAAACATGAGAATTATATCACTTATAAAGAGATTTTTCCATATTAAGTTGATATCATTACAAATCAATAAAGCATAATTGTAACTTTTATTTTTGGATTTTAAGCCACAACAATTTTATTATATTTTTATTTAAAATAAATGAATTATAATATTTCAAATTTCTTTCAGATATGTGTTTCACATCTAAATTGATTTTTTAATATTTACTTTATCACATATATATTTTTAACAAACTAAAATTTATCCTTGTCAAATAAAAATCTAAATTGATTAACTTTTATTACACTTAATCATGTAAGCATCTGACACACACATATACACCACATATAAAATGTAATGACTTTATTTTTACTTATAAAAGATAACATTGTACTTTATTATTTTTTTATTTTTATCTTTCAATTATTAATTACGTGTGTAGCATTTCTTTTGCTTTATAAAATTGACAACTTTATTTTTTAATAAATATAGCAGTAAAAGTGCATGTAGTTTTTTCATATGATATTTTTAGAAGACTATTTAAAAATCGGCTAATAAAGCTATTCAAAAATAATTTATGGTTATTATATTTTTTTAACCATTAATATGAGAGACTATTGGAAAATGATAATGATTATACTTCATATTCTTTGACCAAACAAAAGTGATAAGTATATTTGCTAAACTATAAAAATTAAATTGATCAAAGCCAATAAACTTTTTACAGTTTTTAAATTCCAAATAGCCAATTTAAAGTGTAACTTAATGTTCCAATATTGTGTCAACAATATTAGCATCCAATCAGGTTGATATTTATTTAGTATATAAATCCCATCATATTTTATTAATTTAATCAATTTAATCTATATGATTTTTGCATAAACTATTATTAAAAGCAAAAATTGAAATTTGTTTTCTCTGATAATGTTTGAAGTGTATAGTATTGTAATTTTTATTGTAGAAAAATACATTATTGATGCTCAGTAACCAAACAAGATGATTATTAAAAGAGAAGTGTTTAATACAAAATTTTAAATAAAATCCATTTTAATTTTAAAAATAATCTAAAACAGTTCAATGACTAAATAATATATATATTGTAACCCACTACCCCTGTACAACTCCTTCGGACACTAGCCTCCTTTTGGTTTTTCTGTTGACGATTCCCTTTTTTACAAACCCGCTGTGTTCTATCGTCCGGGGTTACATAATGTTTTGTGAAAATAGTTTCAAACACATATACACGTACGTTTTATTTGTTTCATACATAGATTCAGATTGAACCCGAGTAATAGGCGCCAGGAGAACCTTTGCAAGCTCGCCACGCACGTGCACACGCTCACTCAACTATACCACAGAACATGCCCAAGCATCACTCCAGCGGACAGCAAGAAATGAACACAGCCACTATTTCCGAACTATATCGCTCATTACTCTTAACACACTATTGACATACCTTTATCATGGTTGGGCCCGCCCTATATCCCCCAAAATAAATCTCTCAAAACTTAAACTTAACCTAAGAATGGTACGACAATTATAAATGCTATAAATATACTTAACGTTTAACTAACATATTAAATGCACTCATTCAAATTATATAAAATAGATCACTCCCGCACTCATTCAACATTGGTTAAATAAATTTGAAATTCCAAGCGATCAATAAAAGAAGTATTAATTAAATGAATGATTTATTTAGAAAAAACTGGGTAAATAAAATTATCATGCAGATATATGATTTAGTAAGTCTAGATAACATAATTACGGAATTAGGTGTGAATTTGCACAGATATTTGCTGAATCTTAATTGTACATATGATTCTGGTTGAGTTCTTTAGTGATTCAATTTGGTCATTAGTAATTTTATCATTTTACACTTAATGTTTGTAAATCGTTCTCCACTTTAAAGTTAATTTAGCTGGTGCATGAATGTGTGAGCAAATGTTAAAATATAACTACCTGTGGAACGAGAAGACTGTAATGGGATCCTGAGCGATGTTTTCCTTAATTCAGCATGCCGGCTTTTGGTGAGGCTTCCAGGGCGTGTGTGGTTCTTGAGTTCATTTTCTCCAAGGTTGAGAGCATTCTAGGATCGATCAGCGGTGCCAGGTGCGAAGGTTCGGCGGCCAAGCCGCGAATTTTGGATTCAGCAACGCATTTCGTCTACGGTATCACACAAAGTTTAGGTTAAGAAGTCCAAGTACTTAATCAGAAGCTCTGCCAAAAAATTAATAATACTCTCCGCTAAAATTCAAATTAATTTCGCCTTCCACAACTCTTAATCAATAATTAATAATTGTAATTAATGTCTCTCTCCAGTTCTGTCTTGCCTTTTTCTTCTCTTCTTTCCCGCCACGACACCTTGAATTTTTCCTCCAATCTCTGTCATGCACTCATGAGTCATCAGTTCTTATTTGCTAATTAAGGGTCCTCTTTATTCAATGGTTTCTGGGACATTTGCACCACGTTGGAATTTAATTTAGTTTTACCATCTTTTTTTAAGTATTGTTTTAGCTGGAGCCAGAAGTCTAAGTAGTACAATAGCAGTGTACACTTTTTATCACCTCTGTTTCTAAATTTGGATTGTTATCTAGACTTTACCAACATACATCCTGCTTATTGTTTCAACTTCTCTAAATTTTAATCTACTAATTGCCCCCCCCATTCAAAATATCTTAGATCGCTTGGAATCTTTTAACCTATTGCAGATTAATTAATTTACTTATCTTTTTTCTTTCTTTTTTGTCTAAAAATGATTTAATAAAAAATTTCTAATTTGTTCTCGATCATTCTTTTTTTTAAAACGAAATAACAAAAAAAAGCAAACTTACAAATAATGATTATACTAAATTAATTCCTCAAACAAAATAAAAACTCTTTTAATTTTAGTTCAATAAATCTGACAGGTACTCTTGTATAGCTGTGATCTGCTTTAGAAACGGCTGTTTCTCGTTTATTCTTAAAACAAGATCGTTTTTTAAAAAGTTTTGTACCTGTCATTTATTTCGTCATTAATATATATCGTTAACTTTCCTAGGTTCAAACCCTATGTAACGCTATTCCGTTACAATATATATATATATATATGCCTATAATTGTGTATGTGTAATGAACACATTTTTTAGCTATAACAAAGTTCTACAAATTGCAGTAAAAATATAAATACAAGTGAAGCAAAGAATCTAGTTAAATTAAATCCATAGTATTATTAATTTATGTAATAAATAAGTAGATAATTTTACAATAATGATTGTTAAACGTTAATTTTATTTAATTTTTTTTTTGAAACAAACAAGATAATTTCTGAAGAAGTATATGGGCATAAGATTAATATGTATATTATTGAGAAAAATATGTCACTGATTTTTTTTTTTTAAAAAAGGAATATGTCCCAAATAAATATTGAAGGTTATAATTATTGAGTATCAAATATTGTTTGATAACATGATGTTACAAAGCTAAAAATGATGATATTTCAAAGCATAAGTTCTTTTCTCTCATTATCTAAAATTTACCAATCCTATGCAATTATTTAAAAAATTTAAATAATAAACGAAATTACAATTAAAAACAATTCCATAACTAAGAATTTTATTTATTTGGAGTTGTAGTCAATTATAAGATAAAATAAATGTAACTGTGTTTGTAAATAATCTTACTAAATTACAAAATCATCTTAAGACAGGTAATTAATTATTGAAGTATTTTCTTTTCAAATATTAATTGCGATATGACTGTTAAAAGATTCAAATATTATTTAAATTTTGAAAATATACTATCTTTCAAGTCCAAATCTTTCCATTTCTATATTAAGAAGGTTAATAGTAATTTTCAAAACATGATATATATCACCATACTTCAACTTATAATGTTATTTGATATTATAATGTGGGTAGATTTTTAAAATTTTCTTCATTGTGTTTTTTTCTCTGTGGCAATATTTATCTCATTTCCCAGTAAACAAATATTCATTATGGACAATCTTCTATTTTAGATACATCAATTTACAATTTCTTTAATTGTTTTAAAATAGTTGTCTCACTTCAACAATATATATCCATTCACAATCACAAGATATTTTCCAAATGTCATGTTTGTTTTTCAGCATTTCAAGTTTTGATTCTGTAGAGATTATGATTTTATCACTTTGGAAAACTGTTCTGATGTTAAAGTTTTGTCTTTCAAAATGTTTTTCAGGACATTGGTTTCTTAACAACTTTCTTTTGATCTGTTTTATAATTATAGTGCACCTCCATGTTTTTATTTATGTTGGGATTGGATGCATGTGCTAAGTATGTTTCTCTGAGGGCAGTATTTCTGAAAACTCTATTTTTGATTTTTTGTATCGGCAAATCTTGTCACATTAAAGTCTAAGAATAGCAATTTTAATTTATATTATAATACTATTAATATATTTTTTTGAAGATGATTTGTTATTCATATCTGTACAGAATGTTTGTAATAACATATAATAACAACATTCCACTCTTCTTACACTTTAAAGCAAAATATATTTATTAATTTTTTGCACTCGAATTCAGGTGGCGTGAGATGACAAAAGTAGAAAAGCGAAACTGGGAAGAGGGATGTACCACAAAAAAACACCCACCACTTCCATGACTCTCATTAGTGTTTTATCTACATCAGTTAAGCAAATGGAGACTCCCAAAAGTGAAAGGCTGAAACAAGCCTGAGTGGCATGTTGATTTAAAAACCAGTGGCATTTGGGGTGTTTCTCAGAAGCTGTCTGGCTTTAATGACAATGGGATGGGGAGGTGGAAGACAACAGTTGGAGCCACGTGCATCATGGTTTGGACCTGTTTTTTAACCTCCCTTCAATCCTGGCTCATTTTGGCCTTTTACTTTTGGGAGCCTCCATTTGCTTAACCAGGATAGATAAAATGCTAACAAGAGTCAGGGAAAGTGGACATTACTCATGAAATAGGAAGGTGCTCCTTAATGGTGCATCCCTCTTCCCAGTTTTACTTTTCTGCTTTCTTCATCATCTCACGCCACCAGCTTTCGAGTGCAAAAAATTAATAATTATATTTTGCTTTAAATTGTAAGAAGAATGAAATGTTGTTATTATATGTTATATAAAAAAAGCAAAATTAAAGAAGGTAAGAGGAAGAGAAAGTATTGAATGTTTGTAATAATGATTAAACATGTACCCATATAATAAATGTGTCAACATATGAAAGTCTTTAAGTTTTTTTATAGAAATGTTTTACTTAGCAATGAAATTAATGATCCCATGGCCATCACTTTAGTTTAGTCAAAAATGTGTTATATTTGTAAGTATATTATTGCTATTCATAATGTTAATAGTTTCATTACATTGTAACAGAAAAGGCTGTTTTTGGTTGTATGCTTTTGTCAACATTTAATTTTTTCTTTGCAATAGAAAATTCTTAATCACAGAATACATTTATAAATAAACATTCCACATCAATGCTTATCAGTATGACAACATTCATCAATTTTCATATTCTAAGATTAATTCCACAAAGTGCATATAATTTCTAAAAGTGACTGTGTTTACATGTCGATGAACTATGAATTTTGAAAAGAAATCTTGAAAAATTTTGATCTTTTCAACATGTGTGTGATCAGGTGGGTCAACAATATGAGATGGCACTGAGAGTAGTGAGTCATGTGAAAGTCTGAGTTCGAATCCTGCATATATTACATATATAAATGCAGGTTTAAACCTGTACAATGTATTAATATGTTAAGCTTCTAAACTCACAATATGACTTTCAACTCTATACAAATTTAAATTAGTAAACATTAATTTATTTAATAAAATATTTTGGAAATCCTCCCAGTAATGCGGAATGATTATCAGAGAGAACACTACAGAAAAACATTTAAGGAGTTTTACATTTAGCATATGTTTCTGAAAAAACAATCTTTAGTTTATTCTGAAAGTATATTTTTATCTAACAGCATAGAATTAAATGTTATTCATAAAAACTTAACATTAATCTGAATCAGATCTGTTGTAAGTAATGATATCTGTCAGCAATATGCAATACAATATTTACAAAACATATTTAAGGAAAATGTAATATTATTGGATAGTTTTAATCATTAATACATTATAACACTGACATATTTTTATTTTATACAGCAACAAAACATTAAATTAGTTTGTTGTCTATTTTAAATCTTCCTAAAATACAATATGAATCTTTAATCTGAGTTATAATTTTTTATTTATTCTTGGGGCAACAAAATTACTATGGATAAAATTATATAAAACAAAATATCTTGAGTATTAATTGCTTTTTAACATTTACATAAATATCTTACAGTAATATTTGTTTAATTGAATAATAGTTTCTGAAAAAAGTCTGAAGGTATTATAAACTACGTCATGTAATATTTAAAAATACAGACAGTAAAATATAGATACCAAGTGATTTATAACATTTGCTCTAAAATGTTATTTTAATATAAGATCCCAATGAAACATAAATAAAAACTAAATAAAACCACTTTTTAGTAATACAATTGTAAAAGACAACATTTTATATCATATTTTTATTTATTTGTAATATTTTATTTTAAGCTTTACAGTCCACAGCATTGATTACATGTTTTATTTATAAAAACAAATTATTTGTTAAAATATTAGTATGAAAATATGTTCAAAATAATAAAATTTAAGAAATGATTATACTGTATGTCTACATTGAAATATTAAAAGACATCATTTACAATGCTGATTATAATTTATGGGCAAAATTAAAATAAATGGAGAAATCATAAAAATATATAGCATGAGTAGAAATGAGATACATGTGGTGGTATTAATGATTTAATAGACTCATCAAGATGAAGCAAATCTACAACAGTGATGCTACAATAATATGGGCAAATGAGAAGACATTATGAAATAAAAGTGTAAATGTGAAAATACAAGACAAATAAAATATGGATAAACAATTTAAATAAAATTTAGAAGTTTATTAAACAATGCAATTAAAAAGAATGTTTATGAATTGAATATACAGGGGCATATTATTAAATCAATAATGAACAGGACACTGAGAACATTCAAAGAATAGCTTTACCAATATGACAACCTAAACATGTTTTTATTCCACAATGAATGTTAGATGCTTGATTAATCTTTTGTTATAAATTTAAAGAGAACATCAAAATAAAAGTTTCAACAGAAAATGTTAAATATAACTTAATGAAATTTAAATTACTTAAAAAAAAACACTTTTTTATAATTCTGAGTACAAGTATCCAATGGATTAAAGAACATGTTTTACAAAAAAAAAACATTAAATTAATACAATTATTCAAAATTATTAATTATTACTTTTATAAAAAAATATTTTTAGCAATAAATAAAAATAAGTGTACATAAAGCAAAATATTAATAACCATAGTGTCAATTTTTTTGGTTTCCTTCTTTGCATTTATATTTTCCAGTTTTTAAGCAACATTGCTTTGTGAATGCTTCTACATGTGATTAATTTGTTCCTTTTTGGTATGCAATATTTCCAGGTTAACAAACAGTAATAATTGATTTCTTTTCTTTGCAGTAAAACTTCTAGGTGAAGCTAACACATAAACTCATGTTTTTTGATGAAGATAAGATTTTGCTGCAGATTACATCAAGAGTAACAACTTTACATTTTTCTAGAAAGACAAGTTACATAAGAGAATGATGTCTGGCTTTCAGTTAGACATATCACATGGTTTTCATTTTAGAAAACATTAGTATAACTAAACTCATACTGTGCTACCAGTGTGGTTAAAACTTCAATAGCTTAGATAAGACTTTTACATTTTTCCTTATTAGCAGCCATGTCATGAACTTTTTTCTTCTATGGTATTTTTCAGCAGCTGGATAAAGACTGTCTGCTTCTCATGAGATACTTAGATGTTTTAATTTGGCAACACTCAGTAATTTTGAGCAGTTCTATTATCAAATCACTACAAGCCAGTCTCATACATAATAAAATTTTATAATAAATAAAAAACACAAAATTTAATTCAAATGTATATCAAGAATAAAGAAAAAAGTAAAGTAAAGAAGTAGATAGCAATATTTATATTTATAGTTATATAATAGGATGCATTTAATATATTATCATATATAATTAATATATGGTTGAAATGTTTTTTTTTTTTTTGTTTTTATGATATATATTTGTGTTACATATAAAATCAAAGAAATTTCAAATAAAAAACAACTCATTATAATTACTCTTCCATAAAAGTGCAAATAGAGTTTAATAGATGAAGAATTGCATTTTATGTCAATAAATTTAACCTGTATATATAATATAGCAAACAAAAATTGTATGCACAAAAAAGAATCAGAGTAATAAAATTCCCTATTGTTCTAAAAATAAAAACAAGTTTTAATGACCATTTTTTCAAAAAATATTACGTCTATGTATCAAAACAATTTTTAGTTTAAAAACATAACAAAGTGATGAGTTTATTAGTAACTTTTTAACCAATACTTAACTATATATTCATAAAGCATGATAAATGAAGGTTATGCATTAATAGTTTAAAACTAAACTTTATATCAGTAAAATATGGTTTTATTGGAATAAAAACACCTTTTACATAGACTGCCACATAAGCAAAATTTCTTCTATAATTTAAGTCAATTAAACCATGTAAGATAATGAAAATGCTATATCAATAAAGGTATGTATATATGTATTTTATTGTTTATAGAAGTTATTAAATAAGTATGACTTACCCGTGTTTGAAAGTTAACAAGTGCTCCATGATTAATAAGCGTGTCAACTACAGGTGGTTTACCATGATATGCAGCATCATGAAGTGGCAGACTTCCATCCTAAAATTAAAAAATATACCCATTGATTTTTGGAATGGTGACAAAATGCATAATGTTATATCAAACTGTTTTTTAAATAATCTATTTATATTAAAACATTTGCAATAAATTATCAAATGTTAAACATTTTATTAAATATATTTTTAAAATTATTTTTCACTAATAAAAACAAAGGCAACAACCAAAGCCGACAAATAAGCAATAAAAAATATAAAAATTATTGCATAAAGTATAAACTGAGTAACAAGTTAATGTAAACATTAAGTGTTAAATAATTACAATTTGTTTTGACAGAGATGGAAATTTTTTATAATATAAAATCAAATGAATATTTTTATAACAAAACCTCTAGTTAAATATAGTTTATTATTATAAAAACAATGTATCACACAACTCATTAAGTATATCACTTTTGGCTTAACTAATCTATCACAAATGCTGGAAATTTAAAAATATAATGACAGATGTATTGTTCAAATTTATATCTGATTTTTTAATATTCATCTTGTAATAAATGTTTTTAATAGTCTCAAAAATATAATAGCAATCTTATAAATAATATGGCGAGCAAGTTACTTTATGCAAAAAATACCATTAGTGTTTTAAATATATCGATTTTATAAAGAAGTACAAATTTAAGACTTTTTAAATTTAAATTATCAATTACTCTTTAAAGACATTGTTCGCAAACACTAAACAGTATATTTATTTATGAAGTAAAGTATTTAAACCATGGTATTATTGAAAATGTAATTGTTTAAGACCATTGTCTTAAGGGTCTGTCTTTATATAGAAACATTTTACTGTAAGTTAAAAAATAAATATAACTGTATTTCTAAAAACCAATCAACATGAACCATTTATAAAATTGCTGTATCAATTTAAACTTATCATAAAGAATTTATTATATAATTTTAAAATATATCACAAAAAAGTCAATTTGAAATAGAATTCTAAATATTTTTCTTTTTACAAATCAAAATATGGTCATTGAAAGAAAATATATTTAAACTTATAAATAGCTTTTAATAATATATGAAAACATATAACAATAAAAAATTTCTGTTTCTATGAAATATCGACAATATTATAGATATGTGCATTGCAAAATCTGTTATTTGTGACAATAATCTTCCTTTTATTACTTTTAGTCAGTTTAAAACTGAAATACATTTGTTTATATAGAAAAATATATATAGAATTTAATAATAATCATATCAGGTATTCAATAGTGCTAGTACATCTATATTGTAAAATGCCTATATTATATGGGGAAAGGTTTCTTGATATCAAATAGTTATATAAGAGCTGATCTAAAATATAAATAATGATTTTTTTTGAAATACTTTGGCTCATGTAGTATTCTTTAAAATTTCTAGTTATTTTATTATTTAATATGTCAGCAAAATTTATTTTTTGTATCCTACCTTATTTACAAATTCTGTAGCAATTTCAGCTTTGGATTTATTAAATTAAACTATTTTTAGTATAAATATTAACCAATCATTTATTTCAAATTTTTGCAACAAGAAACCTTTTTTATTATTTTTTTTACCACTATTACAATTTTAATACTTTTTTGAAACCTACATTGTACGCAAATTCACATTTCAAAAGAAGACATTTTCCTTCTTCTCTCATTCTTACTCTTGATGCAGATTATAAGTATCAAATAATTAAGTATACTTTGGATCTTATTTTCTTGGGTCAAAAATAATCTAAATTAAAAAAATGTAATTTTATCAACAAATAATGACAATGATTAATCATAAATCTGATGAAAAATGTTTCTGCTTCAATAGCTTCTAAAAGCTATGTTTGTAAAATATTGATACAACATGGTTTCAAATGTGCATAAATGTGAATGTTATGTATTTATAATAATATCACTAATATTAATACAATGTTTGAAATATTAAAATGTTACCATAAAGTTCCAATTTACTTTTAATGAATTTTATTTTATTTTGACATAGAATAAGAAAAACAGAAAAAATAATTAGAATGAAAGTGATTATTGTAACAACAACACCAAATTGCCATATCATGCCTTGGAAGATTTGTAGCATGAATAAATAATTACATTTAGAATCAATAATGATGGAAACCAATGCAAAAATTAAAGATGAAAATAAAGAAAAATTAGCATAAATTAAATAAATATAATATGGCTGGTTCATAATTTTATTAATTTTAGAATAAAGCAACTGAAACATAATTCAAAATGAAGATAAATCATACTATGTTAGTGTAAATCAGTGAATAAACACCTAATTACAAGTGCATTTTAAAGATACAATAAGAGAATAATTACAAAATTAAAAAAAAATCAATCAATTAAAAAAATAATTTTGTATTTAAAGTAGAGATGTTCATAATTTAGAGAGACTGCATCATTAGGTGAAAAAGTGTGATTGCAAAAATAAAGGTAATTAGTATGTAACAAGAGAGCAGAATCTACTAAGTTTACACTGCTTGTATTTATGATTTGGTTAATAATAACATGCCAGCCCAAAGTTCATCAAATAGTCTTTATTAGATTAGTGACTCACATCAATAATGAAGCCATTACTTTAATAGAAACAAAGCAATTATTCAGTATATTGTTAGATATAATAAAAACTACTTATATAAGTTAAATGCACTATCACTAATCACTAAAACTATAATTCTATTTAATTCCGCTGATTGCATAATAAATTTGATTTAAGAAAAATTTATATAAAAATGTTTGCACATTAAATGAATAAAGTAATATATATATATATATATATATATATATACTTTATATACTTATATTCATTTAAATATAAATATATGTATATATATATATATATATACATATATTTGGGGTTTTTCCAAGAACAGTAATCAGAATATGTATTCAGAAATATTATCACAATCACACTTTTTTTTTATTTTGTTGTAATATCCTATAAATACAATTTTTCCAAACCACTGCAAACACTTTTTAGCAAAAGTTTATATTTTTACATTTATATATGCATACACCTACATTTTGACTGTCCTGAAGTCTTCTTAGAGCCAGTTCACTTTAAATGTATAACTCCAAATACACATGTGTATCTATTTGCTCCAATTCTTTCCTTTGTGTTAGGTAATTCTTCAGAAATATTACCTAAGTCACAATTTTTTTTATTTTGCCATAGTATCCTATAAATACAATTTATCCAAACCACTTCAAACACTTTTTAGCAAAACTCTTTATTTGTACATATATACATGTGTATTTGGAGTTATACATTTAAAGTTAACTGGCTCTGAAGAAAACTGGAGGACAGTTGAAATATAGGTGTATGCATAAATGTACAAACAAAAAGTTTTAGTAAAAAGAGTTTAAAGTGGTTTTGATAAATTGTATTTATAGGATATTACAGCAAAATAAAAAAAAAGTGCAATTTGGAAATATTTTTGAAGAATTGACTAACACAAAAAAAAGAATTGAAGCAAATAGATACGCATGTGTATTTGGAGTTATATATTAAGTGAACTGGCTGTAAAATAGACTGCAGGACAGTCCAAACATAGGTGTATATATATATATATATATATATATATATATATATATATATATATATATATATATATATATATATATATATATATATATATATATATACAACTAAAGAGTTTTGCTAAAAAGTGTTCAAAGTGGTTCAGATAAATTGTATTTATAGGAAATTGCAACAAAATAAAGAAAAACTGATTTTGGTAATATTTCTGAAGAATTGAATAATACAAAGGAAAGAATTGGAGCAAATAGATACACATGTGTATTTGGAGTTCTACATTTAAAGTGAACTGTCTCTGAAGAACACTGGAGAACAGTCAAAACATAGGTGTATGTATATATGTACACATAAAGACTTTTGCTAAAAAATGTTCAAAGTGATTTGGATAAATTGTATTTATAGGAATCTGTATTGTTAAAATTGTTCCAAACCAATGCAGTTCTCTATAACAAAGCAATAACAGCAGAATTTTAAAACATAAAATACATTCAATCCCACAATTGTAATAATCTAAAAAAAGCACATTGGTAAATGAAGTTGTATACAAATCTATAAAGATGCAATTAAAAAAACAAGCTTAATAACATTCTTTTTAACTTTTATTGACATTTAAGTGTACCCTTTATTTTTCTTATAAATTTTATTTCAATAATATTTAATGATTTCTGAATATATAATTTAATTAAAAGAAAGAAATGACTTTATTTTTTGGTTTTACTGTTTTTCTTTTCATTTTCTTTTGATAGTTTGGTAATTATAAATTCTTATAATGTTTAACTATACCAGAAATAAAATATTTTTTAATTAGTATGTATTAGTGGAGTACAGATAAAGCCATCAAAATATTCTATGATCACCTTTACTGTATGGAGAATTTACAAAAAAAGATAACTTATAATTATTTCTTAGTTGAAATATGGTAAATAAAAGCATATAATATAAATAAATAATATTACTTTTAAAAACATATTTGTTTTGACTTAATAGCTTACCGGATAAGTATGACGTTATGCTTGCAAAGCTTTATTAGTAATAGTATTATTTATATGTAACCATTTTGTTAAAATTGAGTATTAATTTGAATAGCTGTTTATTTTTATACTTTTGATTTATTTTATAACTGGCATATACATTTTATTATATAAATATGAGTGATTTTATAATAATTTATATTGCCAAAATGGTATACAACCTTACGTACAATAAGTCTAACATCATATAAAATAATGATAATATAATTAAATTATATGTATTGTTAGAATATACTACATATATAATTGTTATAAATCAATATGTAAAGTAATTATTCACATTCTGATAATGCTTTCTTCAATGATGCATGTTCTTTTTACAGCTGATATTCAGAGAGATTGCATGGTACACCCATAATAATATAGTGTGTGTGCATATATATATATATATATTGTAACCAAATAGAATGAGAGGGGGGTGTGAGAAAGAGAAAGAGAGAGAGAGAGAAAAGAAGAAACAGAAATAAAAAAGGAAGCAAATAGAGAGAGAAAATTATGAAATGGAGGTAAAAATGATGATGCTGAAAGGTAAGTGGAAAGGAAGAGGAAGAAGATGATAAGGGAGGTATAGAGAGAGATAAATTGTATCCGAATGAAATGAGAGAGGGGGTGTGAGAAAGAGAAAGAGAGAGAGAAAAGAAGAAAAAGAAATAATGCTAATAATGAAATTAGAGAGGGGAAAAAGAAAGAGAAAGATAAAGGAAGAAAAATGCTAATAATGAAATGAGAGAGGGGGAAAAAGAAAGAGAAAAGAAGAAAAAGCTAATAATAAAATGGAGATAATGATAATGGTAAGGATAAATGATGGAAAAGAAATAGATTAAGGAGGAATTGAAATGGGGAAAAATAATAGAAATGATATCTGTAATGGAGAGAGAAAAGAAATGAGATGATGGAAAGATATGAAAGAGAGATATAAGAAGAAGATGGAATAAAAGAAAGAGAAGTGAAATGAGATGATAGAAGAAACTCTTAATGAATGTTTTTTAATAGCTGAGATGATAGAAAGATATGAGAAATGACATGAAAAGAAATGGAATAAAATTAAAATGATATGAAATAAAATATAAATGAGAGACTAAACGACTTGGCTCAGTGGGGTTACAATAAATTTAAAGAAAAGATATGATGATCCAGAGATGTATAATCAAATAAAGATCAAATCCAATACTGATGAACTATAACTACTACAGCATTTTAATATTTTAATAAACAATACAAAAGATTATCTAAAATCACTAATAAATGCTTACCATATTAGTCCTACCAATAAATTATACACTCTCTGAATAAAACCTATGATGCTTTGCTTTAAAATATTATCTTACAGAATTATATTTACTAAAAACGACAAGAGTAAATAATCTCAGGGATTTTAAAACTAACACTCTTGTGCAAAATTAAAGTTTAAGTTAAGTTGCCTAATAAAGAATTACTGTGATTAATAAATAAATAAGTGACTTCTTAGCTGACCATAAAATAATTATAATATGTTCAATCTTAAAATAATAAACAAAACAAATATTAATTCACAAAATTTAATGAATCAATTTAAATTTAAACTAATAATGGCCTATTATTTAAGATATTACTTGAGCAAAGAAAAGAGCAAGGGTACTTTTAATGCCTTTCCATACTCACAGACAACCACTAAAAACCTCAAATGCAAATGAATTAGAATTCTTTAAATATATCAGATTTAAGATGATGATAGATGATGTGCAGTGAATATAAGATAAGGTGCAGCTTTTAAAATAATATTAATTAAAATATTCTTCTAAAGTACTAATATTATTAATCTGATATTGCATAATCTTTAGTCTGAAAGATATACTGATAATTAAAAAAAATAAACTTTTAACTAAGTATTTAATTATGTATCTGCTATAATGCAATTATCTGTATTTGTGATTCAATATGAGAATCATTTATTTTAACATAGCTTTTTTTTTTAATTTTCAAGACAGTATCAACTATATTTAATTAACTTAGAATATACTTGTAAATTTCTGAATTGAAGATTCAATAACTTTAAAATTTTAAGATTTTGTGAACTTGGAACCCAAGACAATGATATATTTTCATATAAAAGTAAAACAAACAAAACGAAACTTTTGAAATAATAATAATTTGGTTTATTAATAATAAGAAGAAATGTTTACAAATGTAGTAGAATACAAACATTGCCAATACCTCACTAAGATTTAATATAATTATTTGGACTCTTAACAGTTTTATTTAACTTACATTAATACACTTAATAACAGACCAAGGTTATTCACTGTTACTTTCTTTTAGTAATTATATTTTTCTCAAAAAAAAAAAAAATTTAAACTTTAATTATCATATGTACTTAATAAGCACACCACTATTCTTCTTTATTACAATAATTTATACCATTATTGTGTCATCTAATAATCAGAATAACACACAGAACTAGGTTTATATTGAAAACCCTGAGCTTAATTTTATACTCCTAAACTTAACAAACGCTAAGTTGGAATAAGCATATTCAACAATACTTTTTAAAAATATCATCACTAGTTTCACGGATATAACTACTATCACAGCTAGAGATAGGTTTAAATCAGGTTAAGCTAATATTAAAATTAAACTAACTTAAGTCTATGTGACAATCATTCATCAGAGATCAGTTATACTTTTTATTGTTTTAAATAACTTTAGTCCACATAAAATTATTCCCTCAATGTTTTAAAGATAATGATGTAACAGAGTTACAAATCCAGCGGCGAAATTCTGGATGAAAATATTAAATTAGTATGTGTGAATTGCCACTTATACCATATGCATATTTAACATACTTTAAAATAAATATAACTTATTGTTGGTTAGTTTGTGCGTGATAAAACTATCATAGCAACACAGTTCAAACATTGATATATCTATAAGCTTTTAAATTAGCTACAACTACCTGAAGAAATACATTTCCTCAAACAAGCATATCTTGTCATCACAAATCTAAAACAAATGCAACATCACCTACTGTGGTGGAATTAGCATTAAATCATCATGAATGATAGGCAAAAAATATATAAATACTAGGCTCCTCAGAGCTGGAAAAGAATGTGGTGGTTTCCAAAAATACCTAACCACGAGGCAAAATTAAGATGTCTGGAATTCATCTTCAGTACATCTGAGAACAGGAACACACACCAGAAAAGCACAATCCTCTCATGGTATTTCCAATGCTTATAAATGTGATCATCATCACTGAAAAATACAATACAATACACTCTTTATGGGGACAAACACTATCAAATCATGTAAATACAATACAACAAGGATGGAGGATTTTCTCTACTCCATAAGGCATATTCAAAAATTATAAACTAAGCCTAACTCTTGAGGCTAACAAATGCTAACTAATAGCAAGATATATACTTCACTTAAACTAAGTTATTTCCAAGAAATTTATAAAATACAAAATGTATATCCAATGTTCGAACCAACAAAGCAAACTATGTGTCAACTGACTACTGTAGAAAATACTTTAAAATTAAATGCATATAAAATTCTAGGCAAGGCACAATGCACACATAACAAAATATTAAATGCTAAAATATAGTGACTAGTGGACTTTTAAAATTGTAAATTAAATGCAAGAATATTTACTTCTCGATGAATATAAAATATTTATAGTTATTATTAATATAACATTCATAAAACAAATGAATGGATACTCTCTGATAAACTTCTCTAGTAAATTTAAAATAAAATTGAGTAAAACATCCCATTTATATGAAAATAAGACTGTGATATTTAAATCTCTATAATAAAATTATTAAATAGAAACTAGCTAGTGTAATGCTTGATAAATAAACTAAATCTACTTATGAATGGCAAGAAACATTTGCTCATTCAAATAAACCTATTTCGTTTTAAAATTATAACCCTAGTTTACCTGTATATTTATGCAAAAAGTGTTACATAAAAATTTAATAGCATAAATATTTTTATAGTTTTTTTTTAAACCAATAAAGCATACCATAAAAAAAAATACATTAACTCAAGTTCATATTTCAGCTTTGTAACGATTTTTCCATTTCATAATGTCTAGACAAATTATCCAGGTTAAGATATCTATCCGAATTCAAAGCTTCAACTAATACATTTATACACATGGCAATGATTTCAAATGAAAATGTTCAATAGTTCCTTAATAATACTTTTTTAAAACAATTTTTAAAAAAAACTTAAATAATAAGATTAAGCCAGCATGAAACAAAATACATTTTTCAGCTGAACACACCTTAATTTATTTATAGGATGCCGAGTTCAAAATTGCATATAATAATAATAAGAATATCTTTCTATCTGAATTTCTTTATCTTTTTTTGGGAAAAAACGCTTCTTTTGAAATATAGTTTTTCTTAAGTACTTTTCCTAATAATATTCCAAGATGTATTTATTTTTAAAATTAATTTCCTTTGTTTACTTTTAAATATGAGAGTAGAAAATTTTTTTACTGTTCAAGACATTTCTCCGTTTATATGCTATATTTAATGCCATAAAGTTATTGTTAAATACTGACAAGTATGACCATTTATAATGGACCCAATAACTATAAATTCATTATTAATCCTTACAAATTGCTTTAAAGTTTTATTTCCAAATACGTGTTCTTTCTTACTGTGTAAATAAGAATTATCCTTTAAAATATATATATAATCTGTTTGTGTTTAGCTAAACAAATCATTTTCATATATGTCAAGATATAAGTAATAACTTTTCCTTTAAAAAAAATCATCCTTTATAGTTTCACTGTAATCGAACGTAGCAGCTTCTTTATAATGTTCTTTTTAAACTTTTAAAAAAAAAATTCTTTTTTTTTTTTTACATATACTTTTAATCTAATAGGAAAAATAATTAGCATTTTATTTTCTAAAAAATTTAATACAACCGAATGCTTATCTATGGAGATGATTAATAGTTTGTTCCTTAACCTTATTTCCAAGTAAAGAAAATTAAACAAGTTAAAGTCATATAATATGTGAGATACTTCTTCTATTCTAGACATTTTTTTACTATAATTTCTATGCCTCGACTGAAATTCATATTGTCAGAAAAACATTACCTTTCTTTTAGCCCTCCTTCATTACAAGACGATTTTAAATATTTTAAACATACTTGTCTTTTTTTTTGGAAACATCAAGTTTTTTTTAACAAAATTACTTTTATTAGCAAAATTTTAAGATCCAGCACCAGTTGAATCAAAACGTGATCAGCCCCCAGATGGTCCCTCGATCTCCGTTTTATCTCACAATTTTTCATCCACCTACAATTCATTTATAAACCAATAAAATTTATTTTTTATTAAATTTTAATATTCTGACAAACCAGCTGTGGAATCAATCTACTGACATAATATAATTTTCCCATACCATGTGACCTTCAGCTGCAAAATCAAAATTTTATTATTAACAAATATTATGCATCAAATGTTTTTAATGATATTTTACATAACACAATAGTAATAAATATAAAATTTAAAGTTATACCCTTTATTAAACCCTTAAATATTTCATTTAAAATAATTTTATCCACACATTTGCTTTATTTACTTATTTTAAACAATATGGGAGTTAAATTATTTTTTTATTCTTATGTTTCCATGTCTTTGCATGCACATATTCTCACATATGTCTGGCTTTACATTAATTGTTTAAAATTATTTTTAGAATTACAACAATAATATGTTGACCATTATTTAATCTAACTAACTTTTATAACTGGAATTCTAAACTACAAAACTAATAATAAATATTCTTACTTCTTTTTTTCAATAAAAACTTACATATCATTTTTTAAAATTTATTACTTAATTATTCCAACTTAATAATAATATCTTATTATTATTCTTTAGACATTAGAATGGATTATATGATAGTTATTTTAGAATACATTTAATACTATTTATCAATTCACAATTATTTTTTAACATTTGCTTATGTTAAATTATTACCTAACATCCCTTATCAAACCAACTGACACTATTAAAATATTTAGATTATCCTATTTTAATAATTAACTAAGTTAATTTCCATTTTTATCATTATTATTTTTTAAATCCAAAATTTTAAACAAAAGGTTAAGCTAAGATAACCTTGATTACCTCTTGGAACTAAGTGATACTTCAATTAGATACAATTTTCCCTCTGTTAGAGAGAAGAAAAAATTATAAAAATAACACTAATTATAATTTAAACATATATGCTCTTTTTATTACCAACTAATAATAATTAATAGCTACATTTGACAAACATTGTCTCTAACTTGCTTTATTAACTAATATATTAGCTTTACAAAATTTAAATTTTCTTGGGATAAGGTATTAAACTTCTGGCATTGTAAGTACCTCTCGACTTCAATTCTTTATTCCTACTTTTTATTACATTAAAGCAATACTCCTTACCAAAAATTTCCCTAAAATCTGGCATACTATCACATTTAAATTTTGCCCTTATATTCTTCACCTCTTTTCTTCTAAGTAACCTTTCTTTAAAAGACTTTATCTCACTCTTCTTTAGTTTAGCTTTAGCTTTTATCTTCTTCAGCATTTTATCTCTAGTTATCTTGTAACTACTAATACTAACCAACTTTCTATTTTCTTTCTTTAATTTGCCTTTAACTTTTTCAAAATATCGCTTTGGGTTTATCTCCTTCTCATGAATATTCAAATTAAATATATCTCTAAACTTATCCTTAAATTTTACATTAATTTTACTAACTTCCTTATTACTTAATACCATATGTTCTTTAATTATTTCTACATCTATTTTAACTTCTTCTACAAACTGGGTAACTTCTTTGTCTTCTATCTCAATATCGATTAATTTTTCAGGTACTTTATCCACTTGCACATCTACACTAATGTTTTCTACCAACTGCGTAACTTCTTTGTTTTCTATCTCCATATTAACTACTTCAATATTTTGATTAACTATTCCATCAGTTCCTTGTTGATCTTCATCTTTTCCATAAACTAATCCATTTTCTTTAGTAGCCTGTTCAATTATCAAATGAGGATTTACACTAGCAACATTTATCACTATTTTGCCTTCCTCCTGAACATCTATCAACTTAATATCTGGTTTTTCTTCATCTATATTTTTATCACCTACTTTAATAACTTCTGGGCCTGCTGCCCTATCTTCTCTACTTTTCAGAAAATCTTCTTTATGCTGATCAATTTTTAAAATTAATTTTTCACTAACTTCTTTCTGCTGATCTAATTTTAAATTTAATTCTTCTCTTTGCTGATCTAGTTTTAAATACAATTCTTCACTTGCTTTCTGAGATTCCTCTTTATCTTCTTCTCTAAAACCATGAAACATTCTCTCGAAATTTGCCATTATATTTTCTATCAGATTCCTATCAACTTCAATAATTCCTGAACTAGTAACACTTGTATTTATATTTTCATTTAATAACTCATCCTCTAAATTAAGGGCTAGAGGGTCTGGTGTGGGATAATCTGGGAACTCCCCTAAACTATCAAACATTTCAATGGTTTCTACGTGGCTATCCATAATATTTTATTTCTTTAAGACTTTAATGATACTCCTTTAAATTGCAATAATAATAATAATAAGGTATCCATTTCCTGACATCTCTTAACAATTGAAACAACCAAAACCACAACAACAGTGCTACAATAAGGACTATTTTATTCTTACGACTCCTATCACTAAATGTTTTGTTCACTCTTATATGAGTCTTGGTTCACAATTGTTCAACAAATATTAATAAATATAATAATGATTTGTTAATACACTTGATTAACAAGACAATAAGTATCAAATAACAGATAATTCAGATACCCTAATAACATAATATCAGTAAATGCAATACAGAGTCAATTATTTATTTGTATGATGATAATTCATAAACTGCACTTATCAATGATAATATATTGACATCTTCAAAACTTGTCTTTTAATTTAGACATGTTGATTCTAACTACCTTTAACTAGACTAAGTAACTAGCTTATCTAATTCGATTTTATCTAGTAAATTGAAAAATTTGCATAAAATCAGAATTAATAGCAAAATGAATCCAAACCAAGTCAATAAATTCTACAAAATCTATCAACATCTAATACAGGTTTTCACAACATAAATCGAGACCTACATGCTTAATGATACAAACTTATTATCGAGACTCTTCACTTAAGCCTATGTTCAGCTCAGCTCAGTGGGAGGCTATAAAAAGTTCAAAAGATATATGATTATAAGTAAATGAAAGAAGAAATATTACAAAACATTAAATATAATGTAAACCCTTTCTATTAATTAATTGCTTAAAGAATCACAATGTTTATTTGTACAATCTATTAAAATATTCTTTCAACTTAACTTCTTCCTTCATCCAAGTACAACATATATCAGCTTGCTATAATTATATTACTAAACAATTCTATGACTTGGCATGTCATAATCTAAACATCTACTTTAATGCCAATCAAGAAATAAACAATAAGATCTCAGGGAATTTAACAAACACAGTTGAATTAAATAAAATACATTGGCCCATAAGTTATAATTCTAAAGTATGATAAAATGGTAATGAAATAAATTGACTAAATATTTTACCATGTTTCAATAATAAGATAATGACAGAAATAGGGTATTTTAATCTCATATCATCATCTAACAAAAATACTAACTTGGCAACCTTTCTAATACGTTTATCCAATGGAAATGTTCGTTATAATGTTTGGATTAAGAAAACAATATTGTCAGACACCAGCAAATTTGATATCATAACTATAAAATAATATATCTACTCTATAATAGATTTATGAAATATGGAGATGTGGTAATTGAAACACGAATGTACATGAGAATAACTTAAGACACAGTTTTTTTAATAAATAAACAAATCATTTATTACACTGAAAAAATTTAGTTTAACATGATATTTCTTTTTTTTACAATAGGACTACTTGTCTTACAGGTTTCAAATTATCCAATAAGCTCTGAGAATCAGTTTGGGATTATCCCATCATATAACATTATTTATACCCATTTGAAATCAGAAATTAACAATAAAATTTGAATCTTCTAACTTTGCATACTTGTTTTTTTAAGTGTTTCACTTAAACATATCATTAACTACATAATATATTACATTGTTGGCACAATAAATATTTATGAGAGGATTTCTATTAATTAATAAAATAAATCAAGCTAAGATATTGGGCCATCAACAAAGCAACTTTTTCTAACTAATGAAACAATCATTTTTGATTACATATACCTTTCACACATGACAATAAGATCATATTCATTCTGATGGTTTGAAGATTTATAATTCTGTATTAAATAAGTATACTGTGTTTTATAATATTTAATTCCCGTTTTAATTTCAATAACTCTGTACTTCTATTTAAATGAATATAATGTGCTTCAAAACATTTATTTCACATTTTAATTTCAATAACTTTAAACCTTTATATTTGTGACATTATTCATATTATGTGTGGGTCTGTGTGTCAAGCAACAATAATAGAAAACAATCCATTCATCAAGACAATATTAAATAATTACTTCATTTCGGACAATGTCGTAGACCATCAAAAAAATAAGACACCAATATTATATCAAAAATCATTCTAACTATTTATCTGGCCACATATTAAATAACACAGAGCTATATATTCAGGATTATACAGATTACACATTCCAAGGGAAATTCATATGAGGAGTAAATAAACTCTTTACTTAATACTTCTACGATAATTCATCTAATTCTAAATACACGGTTGGTGGGGAACCTTTTCCTCATCACCAAGACTCTAAGAAAAACATCACATAACTTCAAAACTATCATTTCATAATATGCATGCAATATAAAATAGACTCTACTTATGGAAAATTATTAAAAATATACTATTTAGGCAAAATCTCTCATCCCTACAAATATAGAATGCAATCAGATTATTTTCCATTCACAAAGCTCTTCTACATGTCTAACATTATATTTATATGCTGGCAGATAAATACACACAGATAACATACTAATCCATTCAATTCTATAGAATATGACACATCTGAAATTTATACATAAAATATTCACAAACTGAACTTTATTAAACAAATGTCATCATTGTGCAAAAATAGACACAGACACATGTGTAGATAAGAATATACATAAAAAAAATCAATTCTAAGTTACATACTATGCAGATAATATGGTAATTAAATAATACATTAAGGTATTATTTTAATTCAGAATAAACTTTATATTACTTTCAGAATTTAATAGTTATAATTATCATGAACGAACTTTCTTTATCATATCTAGCAAACTATTTCAGTTATAGGTTCGTTGATTTTTAAAGCCAAAACTCTCATTTTGAAATAATAAAATCTATAAAATAAATGTAAACCTCTCTCTAATGATATGATAAAAAAAATTCTTTTCTCTACCTTCATAAAAGAAAAATAAGACATTTTTATAAAATCAATTTTTACCAACGTATCCACTGCTCGTGAATACACATTCCAAGATGATCTAGGGGATCATAATAGCCCAAATTATAAATAAAACATAATAATAAGTATGCCTATCTATCTATAATATACATTAATAATGACAAGCAAAAAAAATAAAGAAGCAAAAGTTATTTGTTCTGTGACTTAAAGTAAAAAAAAATATGCTTGCAAAGTTCTAATCCGGGTTTATGAAAGGATATGGGGATGAATTCCAAACTGAATTTGAACATAAAATGAATTTCTGTAGGCTGATATATATATATATATATATATATATATATATATATATATATATATATATATATATATATATATATATATATATATATATATATATATATATATATATATATATATATATAATCACAACTTAAATATGATCCAGCACTTCCAATGTTCATAGCATCACTATTTGAACTACTAAATCACACATAAGTAATCAATTTCTCTTTTTATTATGACAGAAATAGAAGACATTTTTAGCTACAGTTGAACAGGAATTATTCCATTCTCATGTAGAAGTTTTAAATTAAGTACACAATTATTCTTAATAGTTTCCTTAAATAACATTTGACACTTTATAATCTAATATACGCATAGTTTGTTTTTGAATATTGCCAATTAAGATATCATGATAAATTAGTCATTCCACAATTAATACTTTATTATTATACTGCATTTTTATTGAAGAGAACAGAAACTGCACTGCATTTCCCTCCTTCCATCCGATTTAAGTAAATATTTAATGAGGAGTGCCTTTGGTTATTTGAAATAATTCACATTTTTATTTCTTTCATTAAATACATATTATTGTTAGAAATACCAGACAAATAAATACTGTCACTTTTTTATAGTTAATTTAAGCATGGCATGATATATCAAAATACACATATCCTTAATTTTACATTTAACTCTGATAAAAGCATAATGCAGAAGATGGTGAAAAATCAAAATAAATTCTGAAAAAGAGTCCTGCATATGTCTCCAAGATATATTAGAAGACACAAGTGGATTAATTATATAACAATAATGTTCATGCACTCTATCTTCTTTCTTAATTAGAGATAAATAAAGTAATGCCATCTTAACACCAACGATATACATTTTTAAATATTAATAATTATGAGGTGGTTAATTCAAATGTTTAAATTAAGGAGAGTCATGAAAAACTAATGTACCTTCTTAAAATTTATTCCTGCATTCCAATTAAAGACATTCTTCCGTAATGAATTGCCTCAGATTTTTTAGAAGTTTACTCCCAAGTTTTTATTTAATCAATTTGACTTCAGAAACTGGCTGCAATTCCAATTATAATGAGCATTGGCTGCAATTATCACAATAATGAGCAAGTTTTCCTGGAAGCTATTTGTTAAATAGATATTTCTTTTCCCCTAGCAAAAGGTCATTTCCCATCAAAAGGTTAACTCCCACATTTTTGCACTTAAGCTAATTACATATTCAAGAAATATTTTCTTAAAAAAATCATTCTGATTTTTTTCAATTAAATCAAGACAAAAAATAATAATAATAAAATAAATAGCTTTTACAAACTTGAAAGAAATTAATATTAATTAACTGTTAAACAAAAATGATTAATAATTTATTTAATTTGTAAAATAATTCACCTATCCAAATATCCATTAATCATTGAAAAGAAATATATTTGTTAAATTATTAAAGATAATTTCTGTACCTTAAATGTCTTCATGTTAAATGTACTATTGTTTAATGTTATTAGAAGAGGAAAATGAAATGAAAATGATGCAGAGTCATACATGCATGCACATACATTGTAATATAAATATTAAATTATCTTGACTAAATATAATTGAGATGACTATTAATGTTGATAAAGGGATAGGTATCAATGAATAAGGAATAAGGAAAACATTCAAATCAATACTAAACACTAGCATAAAATAACTTTGCATTTTCCTGCCAAAATATACCAATTTCCATAATAACAACCCCTCATTCTGGCATTAAATACTTCAGTAACCACAATAATAATAATGAATACTTATAAAGTGCTCAATCAACTGCATAAGCAATCCATATCTAAGCTTTAAACAATTTCCAGAAAAGAATTTTAAAATTCTAAGACTATTTCATTTTTTTTAATACAATATAACTATCCAATGCAGATACAAAGTATCTCAATTCCTTGTGCCCATTCAGATGGTCACAATATATATATATATATCATGCTTGATTAGGTTTAAAATAATTATTGTCATATTCAATTTTTTTTTATTGCAATGGTTTATATGTTATTAACTGTTAAGATCATCATGCAATACTTATTTAAATTTTGGAGTTATTTTAAATACATTGGAATTGAATTAATATTCACAATGTCTTTTGTTTATTTTTGAAGTAATAAAGTCAATAATTTCTAATGTTAAATTATATATGTTATTATAAAAATAGTACATTGCTATGCTGATTTTAATAGTTCAATATGGTATGTCCATTACAAAATTAATAAACTTTATGATGTTTGATTTGTCTTCTAAATTTATTTGACCTCCTTTTATTATTTCTATATTTTTTATTCTTTTCATTTTTGCTGCTTTAGTTTGCAATACATTTTATTTTCTAAAATAGTTTTAAATTTAAATAATGTTTTATCAGCTATATTTTCACCTGCTGATAGGATATTTTATTTTCTATGTTAGTCATTTTTTTACAAATCTACTCCTTTATATCATTTGTCATGTTGCCCATATTTTATTTGCCAACATTATTTCACAGCTCATCATAAATGCCTTTTATATTACTTTATACTTTTTGCTCAAGCAATATATCTTTTTTTATATCCATTACAAATTATAATTTCTTCACAACTATACAAAATTTTGCAGTACTAAAATCTATATCTATTGATTTGATGATTCATTTACATATCTTTTTTGCCACATCAATATTTTCTTCAGATTCAACATTAATGTATTCATCTACACTTACATCATGATTAGGTTTATTTTTTTCCTTCAGCTTTAGCATTTCATCCAAATGACATTTTTCTAATGCATCATTTTTTGAATAGTCTAAAATCTTTCATAATTTAATTAATAATTGACAAGGCAAATGCTGATGATGCCTATTATGATCATACTTATCTTCCATCTGAACTGACTCATTTATTTCTCTATATCACTTCTTCTTTAATATATTCATCATCAATTAATTTAATATTGTTTTATTTATGCTCAATAATATGGAACATTATTTCAATGCTGTGATTGAAGCTTTAAGTTTTTTACCCATTTTATTTATATTTCATTGTATATTATTCCTTATATCACAATTTTGTTTTATTACTTGCTGCAAATTACTTTGCTTGCCATACATATTTTTGATCAATGCATACAAAATTTTCATATTGACTGTGTCTGGTAGTCCATCTGATAGCTTTTCATTTGCTTCATCTTCATTTGATTGATTATGATTTCCAGATCTATCCTTGTTTATCTTCACTTGTAGGTATTTTTTTTGTGATTCTTGCTAATTTTCATTTGTTTGATCTTGTTTTATGTTTGAGGTGTCAATACCCTTTGTTATATCACAAACATGCTCTATTTTTTGACCAAGAACTTATTAACATTTAAACCAAAATAACTGAAATTATTGATTCTTGGTTTATTATCAGTTAATATACTTTTCTAATTTTAAATTTTACTGACATGTTTTAATTTTTTAATACAATTATTTTTTAAATAACTATATATTTTAAACGGTATGACAGATTCATTATTTCTTAAGCATTATTACTTTTATTATTTAATTGCATGCCTATATTTTTTCTGCCTTTAGCTTAATAGAAAAATAAAAAAATATATAACTAAATTATTTTTTAATCTTCTGCTTCTTTAAACAGCTGTCTTAAAAATGATCAGGTTTTGACACACGACAGAAATTTTGACAAATATTATTTAAATAATTTATGTGTTTGACACATTACTTTGCTAATTAAATTACTGTCAAACTCTTCTCAATCCATTATTATTGACTATTTATTTATTTTTCCTATTATAGTTTATGTAATCTGATTATATATACTCAAACAGCCAGCAACCCAAATTTTTAACTTCAATAAATTATCTGATATTTGTTCATCAATAATTATTTTATCTATATCACAATGTGATCTGAATAATCTAAATTTATATTGTATTACAATTTCTATATTGTTTTAGGACTTAACCACATTGTACACGATTAATTATTAAACCAAAACTTTTTATGTTTTTCAGATCATACCATGTTGCACATCATTATTTACTATACTGGGAACATACTCTGTCCACCTCACTATCTCATTTTATCTTATAAATTTACGCAACTAATTGAAAATGTACACAGCATGATATATTTTCCAGATAGTTCAATCAATAATTAAGTTGAGTTAAATTCATTACTATAGTCTCATGAATTGAATACAAATCAACTTTATGTCACATCCACATATAGTATTATTTCAAGCATTAAAATAAAATACATTGAACATAAAAATCTATAATATTGAAAAGGGATCGAACTTATAATTACTAATTGAAATACATTATAATCCTGTCAGATATTAATGCCTCTATGTATTAGCAAAACTTGCAATCAAAAAAGGAATTTTATAAAACCAGAAATACATACAATTCATACACTGTTTTCTTCTATTAAAAAAAAATACTTTAACAAATTTGTATAGAGACATGTACCTACAGTTCCTTGTAGCATATACAAGATTCAAACTAACTCAACATAAATTATGATGGTGTGTAGTATAGACTATAATAATAGACAAAACAAAGTTTATCATTTATATTTACTGGAAATAAAATGAATTGGTGAATTGCACACCAAATGCCGACTTTACTTAGTAACTTGTTCACTTTATTAATTAAACAAATTAAATAAAAAACCCAACCATCATTTTAAATCCAAGTGAACCATTATAGATTTATAATAAGACAATATTCCTTGTCATTATTTTTCGAATTATATGCAGATATATATTTAAAATTAAGAATAATATATTTAAAACAAAATTGAAACAGAAAACTTTGTTTTAATTTTGTTTTAAATTGAATATTTTTAATTTATATATAGAAGACAACATTATGAACAAAACACAATATTGATCATTTAAATTAGATATATATTTATATAAACATATTATAAAAATAAATATCATTGAATAATAATTATAAATATATTAACTTTTCGAAAGATTAAGTACTGATATGTAAAAATATAGATTGCTTAACATTTTCTTACACAAATACTAATGTGTGATTAGTTATCAATTGCATCTACATTGAAAGAAAAAAATTACGATAAAAAGTTTTCTATATTTAAACTAATATATTATCTCACTCACATACATAAATATGTATACATATCAATAAATTTATAAGGTGTATTAATAAAAATAAATCACAAACAAGTTTTTGTATTAGAAAATCTTAGTTTACAGGGATGTGTGTTTTTTCCCAAAATGTGACTTATTTAAATCAGAAAAGTAAATGAATTTATGTTCTATCAACAGCTCTAATAATAAAATGTTTTTTTTTTTTAATTTGTTAGAATAATTCTTTTTTAAAACAAAAATTGAGACAATATGAAAATTTCAAGAATGGTTTTCAGGCACAAATATTATAAACAGATATTAGAATTTAGATTGATCTTCATTATATAAACAATCTCAATTAGGCAGACATTTATAAGACAAAGCAATTGTGTTTAGGCTTACATGTTAGTAAGAGAAAAAGAAGACATGTATTTGAATAAGTTTTCACTCGATATTGCCTTTTTTTAGCCATTTTCGAGAATAACATTTTTGCAAAACAAGATCTCATAATTTATTTAATAACACTTTATTCCCTGCAAGTACTTTATGCTACTTCATAATGATTACTATTGTGAATTTTATATTTTTTCAGAGTTTCAGGACTAAGATTCTTTTTTTTTTCAGCCAATTTTTATTTCTTTACAAAAATTATGCTGTTTTCTCTGCTTCAATCTAAGATCACATCACTAATATCTCTCTTATTCAATCTAGAAACAAATCTACAACTATCTTCTATATTCTGAAAAAAAATCTCCAAAAACTACCCCAATACAATCTGAGAATAAAACTCAAAAAATTCTACCAACTTCTTCCAATCTTTTTTACAATGATACACCTGAAAAGAATTTTTTCTGACATCGTTTCTTTTATCACTAATTTTTTAAAATTAAAACTCAGGATAATTTTTGTCATTGATCAACCAAATAAATTGTCTAATCAATATAAAGAAAAATATTTCATCAAAATCTGTATCTTTGATAGAAGAACATATGCAAAATTTTATATTTCTGTATGAAAAAAAAACAATCAAATGGTAATTAAAAAGGGAAATTCTTTTACTAAGCTTTTTTGTTGTCAATAATTATACTTTACAAGATATAGAAAAATAACTTAAAAGTTTGTTTTTTAATTTTGTAGATAAATAGAAAAACACCTCATAAAATATACAAATGTATTTTTTTAACTTTGATTATCCAAAAAATTAGAATTGGAATAACAATAATAATGTACATATCATGTGTATATAAAATTGTATTTTCAAACATAGATTTTTTAAATCTGAATTTATATTTTTTAATTTAACATTTGTTTTGCTAATTTTTGCCTTACAATTTAATAGCTAGTTAGGATAACTTGTGATGAACAATAATCATTATCATTGCATTGTAATATAAATCATTTGCCATCAAATATCACTTAATTCAGTTTACAATAAATTGCATAGATATGATATACATTTATGCTTCTAAACAACAATTTATAATACCTCTAACCATCTGAGAATATCATGAGATCCTTTATGGGATTATACAGAAGCTCATCACAAAATATACATAAATCATTTAGGTAAAAACTCAGGATTCTATAATGTATCTTAACTACACTTCTTTCAATCTTTATAACTATACAAGCATTTTGGTTTTGATTAAAGTTATTTTATTTTGTTTTTGACTTTGGTTTAATAACTTAATATCATGATAAATAAATTAAATATAAAAACCAGTTGTAAATAATAAAATGTCTGTCCAAAACATTTTGCTGCATTGTTTCATCAAAACTAGGTTATATTTCTAATACATAGTCTTTCCTGTCTGCCTTTTTTCTTTTTCAGGTACTTTTGTTATTGTTGGATGGGGTCACTGTGAGCTTTTTTGCTATTTGATATTATTTTATCTTAACTGTGATAATGGAATGTATTGTTTGTCAATAACATTTTAATTATTTAACTACATGTTAAGCATTTCTGATTCCAATTGTTTTTCTCTTTTTAGCTCAGACAATTAAGAAGCAAGAAAACAATGCCATTGACAAACATTATAGGCTGGTAATTTTTAGTCCTGCGTTTATCAAGGCATATCAGTCATTAATAAGTCAATGAGAAGCTGAATTTTAGTGATAATATATTTTGATTAGCAGCAGATGTTTGATTATTATCTATCCCTATTTAAAAATTATTTTACTACCTATGGAAGTAGTAGTGCATAAACAATGTGGTCTAAAAATGGCCTTTGTTATACTGTTATTTAATCATGAAACAATTCATTTTATTGGTAGAAATAATAAAAATAATTACATTAGGTGCATGATAATACTAAAATTAATTCTTATAAATGTATTTTTTACTAAATGTAGATACAAGGAATATGTGAACTGTAGCTGATACAAAACATTTCCAGACTAGAATGAACAATGCATTGGTGACTTAAATGTGTCCAAAATTTAAAATTGCTATCGCTGCTTATAATGATGCTTCCCACATGAAAATAGTTAAGTAGAGCAGATCAACACATAAAAGTAGTTGGAGAAGAGAGGCCAGGCAATAGAAAGAAAATGCAATACCTTCAATTTGTTGTAATCTCTAATCTACTCCTTTCTCTTGCTAAAATTTTTATTGTATGAATGAAAGACTAATGGAGATAATACTCACATATCACAATTGTACTAGCACTCATTATATTAGTGTCTGTGCTTTAATGTTAGATTCAATATTATTAAGAACATAAATGTTTATTTACTTTTAGATACCATTATTACAGTAATACTACTAAGATATTAAATTTTACTTCTTTGAGACATTATTGCATGTATTGGCCAAACATTATTGCAACTATTAATATTGCTTTTGTAAATTCATATAACTTGTTATTAGTGAATTTATAGATAATGTATCATTTGAAGTATTGATGATATTTTGTGTAGATAGATAAACTTCTATTTGCTAAAACTTCAATTCATCCACATTTCAAAATAATGACCTTTAATAAATTATATTACAATTTTGTCACCTTACATAAGACAATATACCCAAAAGTTTTTATTAATGACTATTGGTAGATAGTTGATAGGATAATATAATCCAAGATTAAAGCAATAGTTTATTTAAAAACAGATGTTATTTCTATCATAATGGCAAGAAAATTAATGCATATTCCTTAGAAAATATATACACCTGGGTCTCATTCTATGCCAATTATTTTAATGCGATTTTGAAGTGATGCGATTCATTTTTCTTCTTAATATCTTTTATATTTCACTATATTTATTAGATATCAAAAAATGTAAATTATTAATAACTTATTTTGACTTGAAATACTTTTTTTTTCAAAAATATAATGTTATATTAGCAGCTAACATGAATATGGCCTTAAGCTGTATTTAGAATCTTAGCTTCTATGTAAATAACCTACTAAATATTAATGAGTAAATAATAATAATAATAATAATAATAATAATAATAATAATAATAATAATAATAATAATAATAATAATAATAATAATAATAATAATAATAATAGATTTATACTTAGTATAAAAATATCACAATAAATATTCAAAAATTTTACAATTTTAAAATGTATTTTGTTAAATATAACAGAAATAAATATTTTTTTAGATTTTTAAAATAAATACTAACGAAGATTTTATTGATTTTGTAAAGTAAAACTAATCTTTCTAATGATAATGTATAATCTTTTTGTTTTGGTTGTGATCTCATTTTTTTAATATAGAAACAAAAAACCATTAACACAGTACAAGTCTGAAAGTGGCGCTAGTTGTACATCACATCATGAATCTGATATTATTACCAGTTCATAAACATATGCATATTGCCAAATAGCAGTAATGATTAAAATATGTATGAAAAAATGTAAAAATTAAATACTGTAGTTAATAAAAAAAGTAAAAAAAGTTTGTCTTGTATTAATTTTTTTCAAATATTTGAAATTTTTTATTAGTCATACTTTATTTTCTTATTTTTTTAATGTGAGTTTTAAAGTAATTTTTCCTTGTTGCTTTGCTTTTATGCAATTTCTGAAAATTACAGAACCTATCCCTCATTTTTCAAGATAAATTAATTCTATTTTTGTGCAATTTCTTTTGAGCATGTTTTCTGAGGAATCTATCTATCGCATAAAGCAAGATCCAGGTGTACTAAATGTCAATAAATAAAGAAACATTAAAATTGTTAATTCATTTAAATTTGTATAATTGTAAATATTTATTTTGTTAATGAAGTTTTTATTATAATTTTAAAAAATATTAATGTGTATCTTCAGAAATCATTTTAGTAAATCATGGAAGTGGTTAAAAATGTGGTATGGATACAAGTAAATGTATTTATGGAAACTGTATTTTTAAAATATTCACATTTGTGAAGTATTGTTTCTTTTAAGGATAGTGTTGTGGATACAAGTAAATATAACTTTTGGTTTAATCTAATGAAAAGATCATGACTAGTTTTCCAATAATGATTTTACTTATAGTGATTTTATTAAGAGCATATGTAATTGAGAATGATAAGTAATATATGGAAGTTGTATGAGAACTCACAAAGTTGTGCAAATTGATCTGTCTTCTTTTATTCCAATTTTTAAAAGCAACAGGAGTAAACAATATTTCAGTAATTCTCAAATAATACCTTCTAAAGTAGAGGTACTTTCCAGAATATTGTTAAATAGTTGCTTCTCATTATAGATGAATAATTTATCAAAGATTCATTAAGAAAAAACAAAACACTATTGACATGGTTATTGTTTCTAGGTAAGTGGGAAAAATTGTCAGGAACAAAAAAGTGTTATATTTATTGAAACAGTATATTCTTTTAGACTATCCATTTTATCTACTCTATCCCATAATTACATCTGTGCTTATTTCAAAACCACCTCAAGTACATGTATGTCTATATAAACATCGCTATATATGTATCACTGCTTATATATATATATATATATATATATATATATATATATATATATATATATATATATATATATATATATATATATATATATATATATATATATATATTGCAAGAACAGGATGCAATATATAATAGGTTTAAATATATTATAGCAGATCTTTATTAGAAATTAGATCTTTGAAAATTATAATTTTAATGGTTCATTAGTTTTCATAAAGAATCACATATATGTATAAATTTCACATAGAACCAGCATATATATATATATATATATATTATTCCAGACACTCAATCTATTTTGACACAGAGGGCGCCACCAGACCACTACATGTATGGAAAATTTATTTATTGTGATCAGAATAGATGATGATAATGGTTTGCACCAACGAGATTCAGGGAGAAACAAAAGATCTTAAATTGTTTAGACAATTGAGACAAAAAGCACAAAGACAAACGTCAGCCAAATTAAGTTTAAAAAATTCTAAAATTTTATTAAAAGACAATAAATTATGAAGTATAACTTATTTATGATGCAATAAATAGGGTTAACTCAGGTGTGTACCAGAAATACTAAATGCACAGCTATGACAGACCGACTGATCTTCTAATAAATGAATTATAAAAGGAGGATACAAATTTTATTCTGCAGAGGATTCACCTATACATTGGTTCTCACTTTCAGATACTTAAACAATAAGTTCTTGAAACAAAACAACGAATCCAGCACCGACGAGCTTTTCGAGACCCGAAAAATGTGTCTGACTCTGAATGTCAAGTGTCAGTAGAATCTGCACCTATTATTATGTTTAAAATAAAGGTAATTGATTTACCCCAAGAACAACCGAAAAATATAATTTAAAATGAAAGGAAAACAATTAAAACTGGCAAATCCCCAACCAAACAGTTGGTGAAAACAAACAATAATTAAAGGTCTCAATAGGAGACAAGTAAATCTTTAGGAAAACAATTATGTCTGCCCCAGGAATGAAAAAAAATGAATTACAAACAAATTCTGAGTACATGTCCTGATAAATTTAAAGCACATGTAATAAATACAAAAATAAATATATCAGAGAGTGCACATGAGTACGAAAATATTAAAAGTTTTAAATACTTAAGCAGAATGAAAGTCTCTCTCACCTGTAATTTAAAAAGGGATAAATATTATCTTCCTGCTGATGACTTATAAAATTACAAAGAAAAACAATTCTAATTTCTGCTTTCAGAAATATAAGAAACAAAATCCCCACCTGCGGAACATTAGACAATAAAGTCATCAGCCAAAAGATTTTTGGAGGTTTGCAAAAGCGCAAACACGGTGTTTAAAAATTAATTATTGAATAATAAAATAATTACAGGTAAGCCTTTAAAATATAAACAACTGCTAAATCATTTATAAAAAGTGAGGCATAAAACTATAAAACTCATTCATCACTCTCCAATAAACAAAACTGATAGCAAATTGGGAATCTTAAAACTAAGATTCCAAAATCCATTACAAAAGTACATGAAAACACAATAAAGATAAAATATGAGTATAAATATTACTTAAGCTTATGAATACAGATTTATAATTAGACTGAGTGGAGAATTAATAAGAATTAATTTACCCTGGGAAGAATAAAAAAGAAAATAGTTACCTTTCAGTAAAAACAATGTTGACGTATTCTTTTAGTTCATTTTCAGGTCATTGACAGTGGCAAGGTAGAGCTAAAAAGGTTCTGGCTTCTTCTACATAATTAAGGCATTACTGGAGCAAATTTGGAAGTTAGGGATCCGTCCTTTGTTAAGTTAGCAAGCCATTCTGGAGGTGATAACATGTACAGTATTTGTCATCTTGTTGCAATCAAAAGGATTTAACAACAACGAATTTTCTTGAAGAATTTAAATGTCCGAACTGATTTAAACTTTCACTTGAGAAACAGCTTGCCTAGTTAAGAATAATTAATAACTAACTCTCCAAATTTTTGGGGCTATTTATACCTCGCTCCCTTTCCCATGATACACTTTCCTTGTTGTTGAATGCTATGCCTAAGACAGGGCAAACATTAATCTCCAGCTCAATCTAATCTAAGAATTTTACCCAAGGATCATTAAAACAAAAACAAAATTAAATCTCTGCTTTTGAAATGAACATTAAAATAATTAATATAAAAGCTACAGGAATGTAATTAGCAAGCTTGCCTGTTTTTTAAGCAAATTGATTTAAATTAAAAACAAGCGGTATAAGAAAACTATTTCAAAATAAATCTATAACATTAAAATAATCTGTTTTAAATATAAACACATGTGTATTTTGATACACGTACTCTTTCTAAATAATAATAAAATTTAAACATTAAATGTTTAGTGAAAATTAAAAGCTTAATTTTAATTTTTTTTTTTTTAATAACACCATTGAATCAGATTTCAATCCGGTTCAACTGCCTCAAAATGTGATCAAAAAAAAAACATTCCTGTAACTTTTTTTTAAAACTATAAACACTTTAAAACTATTCTTAGAAATTCAGCCGAACGTTTGCCTCGCACCCATGAAAAACAAAACAATATTTTATTTTAATCAAAAACCTTTCTTCATTCTCATAATTCATTAACAAAATCTCTTTTTATTTTTATTAAAAACAATCCATCTGATTGCTGAACACTGAACCCTTAACCTTTGTCTGGTGGTTCTTTTACTCCTTTTACCAACTTACTGAAATAAGTTCCTTTCCCTCTCTTATATTTTCTTAGCTTATACAATTTTCTCTTGTCTCTTTCATGTTCTATTTTGTTTTCTATCTCATATGTCTGAAAGCCTTTAGGCCTAGCAAACACCTTTCTACTAAGTGTCTCATTTTATTACTCATACTACCAGCAATAGTATACGGAAAGAATTTATGATCTACAATCTTTTTGAATGTTTGACCTAAGATCCTTCTATATATGGCTTCTATGTCAACCTTAAAATCATATTTCTTAATATTTTCTAACTCTTTTCTTCTTTTCAAATTCATATTTAAAACAAACAGTTATTAAAACCAATTTATTTTTAGTTTCACACAGAGGTTCTTCTACCTGCTTTGCTGTCTTTACCTTATAACTTTCTTTTATTTCTTTATTTGCATTTACTAAATTTTCCACCACACTTTCTACTTGTGACCCATCTTTGCTTATTTCTAACTTTATTTCCTCCTTTTCTGTCCTAACACTATCTTGTGCTACCTTCATTTCTATATCTTTTATAATGTCTACTTTTTCTACTTCCCGACTCTCTTTACCCAAGTAATTTTTATAGCCTCCTGATTTGTCTCTACTCCTCCCATTATTTCACCTTTCACTGCCTTCAATTCTCTAATCATTTCTGCTTTGAATTCCCTAATTTTTTCTTTCATTTGTTGGTGATCCTCTTTCATTCCTTGGCACATTGTGATCCTCTTTCATTCCTTGGCACATTTCCTTCATTTCTCTCATCATGTCCATTATCATCTTCATCATCTGTGTCTCTGACTCATCTTTTTCAACAACTGCTATTTCCGACACAAATTAAATTCGCAATACTAACTTCTTAAAAAGAAAATCTAAAAGCAAATAAAATGCTATTTACTGTTTATTAATTATTGGTCATATGAAAAAGATGAACTATATTTTACTCTTCAAAAAAAAATTAAATCCAACTGACTTTTTGAAAATACACTTTTTACAGTTTCTAAATTATTTCATTAAAAAGATGAACCCCATTCTACCAAACTGCTCCAAAATACATGCAATAATTAACAAAAATCGAACTTCCACCTACTAGATGTTGCCACTTACACCTGAAATCTTTCTCAACTGTCTAAACAAAAATCTCACATGGGCTTGAAAACTCGAAGCCCTACATTGGCTGTGCTAAAAATTTATATCCTATATACTGGACACTCAATCGATTCTGACACTGAGGGTGCCACCAGACCACTACATGTCTGGAAAATTTATTTATTGTGATCAGAATAGATGATGATGATGGTTTGCACCCACAAGACTCAGGGAGAAACAAGAGATCTTAAATTGTTTAGACAATTGAGACAAAAAGCACAAAAACAAACATCAGCCAAATTAAGTTTAAACAAATTCTAAAATTTTATTAAGAGACAATAAATTATGAAGTATAATTTATTTATGATGCAATAAATAGGGTTAACTCAGGCGTGTACCAGAAATACTAAATGCAAAGCTATGACAGACCGACTGATCTTCTAATAAACGAATTATAAAATGAGGATACAAATTGTATTCAGCAAAAAATTCACCCAAACATTGGTTCTCACTTTTAGATACTTAAACAATAAGTTCTTGAAACAAATCAACGAAACCAGCACCAACGAGTTTTTCGAGACTGAAAAATGTGTCAGACTCCGAATTTCAAGTGTTGGTAGAAGCTGTACCTATTATTACATTTAAAATAAAGGTGGTTGATTTACCCCAAGAACAACTGCAAAATATAATTTAAAATGAAAGGAAAACAATTAAAACCGGCGACAGGTGGCGAAAACTAAGAATAATTAAAAGTCTCAATAGGAGACAAGTAAATCTTTAGAAAAACAGTTACTTCTGTTCCAGCAATTAGAGAAAATGAATTACAAACAAATTATGAGTACATGCTCTGATAATATTAAAGCACATGTAATAAATACAAAAATAACTCTATCGGAGAGAGCACATGAGTATGAAAATATTAAAAGTTTTAAATACTTCAGCAGAATGAAAGGCTCTCTCACCTGTAATTTAAAAAGGGATAAATATTATCTTCCTGCTGATGACTTATAAAATTACAAAGAAAAACAATTCTAATTTCTGCTTTCAGAAATATAAGAAACAAAATCCCCACCTGCAGAACATTAGACAATAAAGTTGTCAGCCAAAAGATTTTTGGAGGTTTGCAAAAGCACAAACACGGTGTTTAAAAATTAATTATTGAATAATAAAATAATTACAGGTAAGCCTTTAAAATATAAATGACTGCTAAATCATTTATAAAAAGTGAGGCATAAAACTATAAAACTCATTCGTCACTCTCCAATAAACAAAACTGATAGCAAATTGGGAATCTTAATACTAAGATTCCAAAACCCATTACAAAAATACACAAAAACAAAATAAAGATTAAATATGAGTATAAATATTACTTAAGCTTATGAATACAGATTTATAATTAGACTGAGTGGAGAATTAATAAGAATTAATTTACCCTGGGAAGAATAAAAAAGAAAATAGTTACCTTTCGGTAAAAACAATGTTGATGTAGAGTGTGCACTATTATTTTAGTTCATTTTCAGGTCATTGACAGTGGCAAGGTAGAGGTAAAGAGGTTCCAGCTTCTTCTAGATGTTTAAGGCATTACTGGAGCAAATTTGGAAGTTAGGGATCCATCCATTGTTAAGTTAGCAAGCCATTCTGGAGGTGATAACATGTACAGTATTTGTCATCTTGTTGCAAGCAAAAGGATTTAACAACAGCAATTTATCTTGAAGAATTTAAATGTCCGAACTGATATAAACTTTCACTTGAGAAACAGCTTGTCTAGTTAAGAATAATTAATAACTAACTCTCCAAATTTTCAGGGCTATTTATACCTTGCTCCATTTCCCATGAAACACTTTCCTTGTTGTTGAATGCTACGCCTAAGACAGGGCAAACATTAATCTCCAGCTCAATCTAATCTAAGAATTCTACCCAGGGATTATTAAAACAAAAACACAATTAAATCTCCGTTTTTGGAATGAACTTTAAAATAATATAAAATAATTTCAAATCATATTCAATATGTAGATATTATAACAATATTAACTAATAAATCAAAACTAAATCTGTCATTCCTGATGAATTATAAATGTTTCAAGTCTGAAGTATAATAATTACTATTAAATAAGCCTCATCACTTCTGACAAAGCAAAGATAAAAAGACACTTTTATATATTTAATGCTAACCAATATATTGAAATAAATTTTTGATTTATGATGAACTATAAATCTTTTAAATTTGAAGCATATTAATTATGATTAAATAGACTTCACAATGTTTAACAATACAAAGATAAATAGTACTTTTATGCATTTATCCCTTTTTAAAATTAGCTGTTAGTTTCATAATAGTAAATAAATAATATTTCTACCACTAACATACACATATTTAATACATGTATACAACAAAAATTTATATCAAAATAATGATCAATTACCCAGTATAATATTTCTCATATTATATGTATCTGAGATGATCTTGAAGCAAAAGAAAATAATAAATAAAAAAATATAAAGACAAATAATTGGTCTACCTTTCTATCATACACTAACAAAAAAATAAAATCTTTTTTAGCTGGGAAGATAAAAGTTTATTTGCACAATCTGTAAATAATGCTTCTTAGATATGTATGAAAATACTGATAATATTGTAAACAATAGGTGTTAGTAAACACATAAACAATTTCCTGCAGGATGTATAATACACAAACTCGGAAGCCAATTGAAGAACAGTTTCTAATGTTCTCAGCAGATAGCTAATTGAAATTGTTAACAATACAGTATGTGAAGTATTTTATATGTATTTCTTTTTTGGTAATGACAAATTACCATTTACTGCTGCAGATTTTGGTAATATATTACTGTTTAATTGGTAGTTTCTCAGTTTTATAACCAGCTATCAATATTGCAAACTTTAAAAGAGAACATTAGTTTTTCCACCATCTAACATTGACTATAATTACATTTATCAAGGAACTAGTGATGAAATTATCAAAGGTCATCCATTAGGCAACTAGTTGATTAATTCACAATATTCACTTAAGTCTACATAATTTTTTTAAAATGACAATATATTTTAATAATAATTCAAAGCCAAATGAGGAGAATAAGAAAATGTTCACATTTAATATTCATACCTTTCTACTCTTGTTTATATTATATGCACATTAAATATAGGTTAGTAATTCATTAGTTATATGTCACGTATTTCATTCCTTAATCCTAGAGACACGAATGATTAGGTATATTTCTTGTTCAATAATAATAATAAAGCATGTTATACTAAGTTAAATACACACATTCTTCCATTTGAAATTTACTTTTCTATAGCCAGAAAATAATTTTAATATAGAGTCTATGGAATGTTTTGTTAAAAAGTTCAGCATAATTTTTCCCATAAAATAGCAAAATTGATACATTTCAAATTTTTATTTAATAATAGAGATTAAAATTAAGCAAATTTAATTTGAAATATAGATGGACATATGCATTTTAAATGATTTTAAATCTAAGTTAGTTAATCAAATGTAGGTGATGTATTTTGCTTGAAGTTGATTATGTTTCCGTCCTTTTGTTTATCTTCCAAAAAAATTTTTTTAACTAGCTTCATATAAGAAAATTAATACTTAAAGTTATAATTTTGAATTTTAATTAAATGTAACTGCTTGATTTCAAAGAAGAACTATTTTGTAGAGAGAAAGAATTGTAATAAAGCAGACATTCTTATACATTATTCCCCTTTTATTACCAATTATTGCTTAGATATCCCCTTCTTCCCCCAATCAAAGGTCACTCATTCAAAGATCAACTTCAAAAAATGTCAATCCCTCCTTTTGTACTGAGATAATTAGCTGAAAATATTCAATAACTTTTTTTCTCTTGAAAAAAAAAAGAAAGAAAAAAAATATTTTGTCTTCTAAATAATATTAAATTGAATCAATAAAAAATATATTCTGCATTTCTAGAGTAATCATCATTATCATCATCAACCATTATCAATCCACTGCAGGATGAAGAACTTTCCAAGTTTAATCCATCTCCGATCTTTAGCTTCTCTTCTCCACAACACTCCTGCACATTTTCTTATTTCATCCATCCATCTCACATGTGGTCTCTTTCTGGGTCTTTTACAATCTCTTGGAATCCAGTTTAAAATTTCAATTGTCCATCTATTATCATCTCTTTTAGCAATATGTCCAGCCCAGCTCCATTTCAATCTTTTAATTTTTTCAATAAGGTCAGTAACACCTGTTTGTTGTCTTACCCATACATTGCATTTTCGATCTCTTCTTGTTACTCCCAACATACATCTCTCCATACTCCTTTGAGTGGTCTGAAGTTTCTGTATTGCTCTTCTATTAAGTGTCCAAGTCTCAGATCCATAAGTAAGAACTGGTAAAACACATTTGTTAAAAACCATCCTTTTCAAACACATAGGCATATTTCCTTTTAGTATCAAGTTATTTCTACCAAAAGCACTCCAACCAAGTTTAATTCTATGATTAATTTCCTCCATTATGTTTCCATCTGTATTAATAATCTGAGCAAGTTATTTGTAACTGTTAACTTCTTCTAATTCTTCATAATCAGTCTTTATTTTCATATTTTGAGCAAATCGATTAAACATTACTTTAGTCTTTTTAACATTTATCTTTAGTCCTACGTTTCTACTTTCATCTGCTAACTTTTGCAACATTTCCTGCAGCTCTGAAGCATTATTTGCAAAAAACAACTACATCATCTGTGAAATCTAAATGACTTAAATACTCTCCATTTACTTTCACTCCTTTAGTTTCCCATTTTAATCCACAAAATACTTCTTGCAGCACTGCTGTAAAGAGTTTTGGAGATATGGAGTCACCTTGTCTTACACCTTTCTCAATGTTGATTTTTCCAGTATCATTATGTAATCTAATTGTTGCTGTTGCATTTTTATAAATATTCTTTAAAATATGACAATATCCTGGATCTATAACTTGATGATCCAATGCTTTAATCACTGAAGAAATGTGTATAGAATCGAATGCCTTTTCATAATCGACAAATCCAAAACATAATGACACCTCATATTCATTTGTCCTTTCTATGACTTCTCTCAATACCTGGATATGATCTATTGTACTAAAACCACTTTTAAATCCAGCTTGTTCTCTTGGTTGGTGGAAATCAAAAGTTCTCTGTAGACGAGTTGTAATTATCTTGGTAAAAATTTTATATAAAACTGATAAAAGGCTGATAGGTCTGTAATTTCTAATATCTTCTTTATCACCTTTTTAAAATATTAATATTATTACTGCATTCTTCCAATCTTCTGGTACATCTTTATCATTTAGACATTTGGTATATAACTTTGCTAAAATTGTTTCTATTTCTTAACCTGCTTCTTTTAATATATCAATTATAATTCCATCATTTCCTGGAGCCTTTCCTTTCTTCATACACTTAATTGCATGTCTCACTTCTTCATTTAAAATTCTGGGCAATTTGGAAGATGTAATAGATATAGGAGATACTTGTTCTTTATTACTATATAATTCTTGATAAAAATCTTCTACCAATTTCATGATGTCATCTCTCTTTTTAGTAATAATTCCATCTTTTTTTCTTATTGCAGATATAAATTTCCTACCAATACCAAATGTTGTTTAACATTCTTAAGACTTTTATTTTCTTCTACAGCTTTCGTTGCTATTTCACAGTTATACTTTCTTATATCATTTTCAACTCTTTTCCATACCATTTTGCAAAATTCGAGATATTCAATTCTTTTTAATACATCATTTTTGTATATCTTCATATTCCTTCTTTTCTTCATAAATTCTCTAGTCTCAGTAGAAATTTTATTAGTCAACTGCTGCTTTTTCTAACAGCTATGTTTGTTGCAGTTTTTAAAAGTGTATCAGTTATTTTCATATTAATTTCATTCAAATCTGAATCATGTTCAAAATCTCTTAACACTTGAAACCTATTTGTAAGTTCTAATTTAAATTCATTAGAATGTTTCTGAAGATTAGGAATATCAACTGTAAATATTGTTTTTCTTAATAATTTTTGTCTCTCTAGTTTTACATTAACACGTAACTTACACCTTACTCATCGATGGTCACTTCCTGTGTTAAATTTATTAAGAACATTACAATCTTGAAATATGTATTTCCTGTTAGTCAAAATATAATCCAATTCTGCTGTACCTTCATTTGGATGCTTCCATGTCCATTTCATTTTAACATTTTTCTCAAAAAATGAATTCATAATATAAAGTTTTTCTTTTTCTGCAAACTCCACAAGTCTATGTCCTCTCTCATTTCTATTACCATAACCAAAATTACCTACAGCAATTTCATCTTTCATTTGTCTACCAATTCTAGCATTAAAGTCTCCCATAACAATTTTAAAATGTTGTTTACTCTGATCAAAAGCCTTTTGTACATCCATATAAAAATCTTCTACTACTTCATCACTATGAGAACTTGTTGGGGCATAAACTTGAATTATCTGCATTTGGTATCTGCTATTAAGTTGTATAACTATTCTTGCCACTCTGTCCGATACACCATCAATCTCCACAATATTGTTCTTCCACTTTTTATTTATAATAAATCCTACTCCACTTGTATTTCCAATATGTGTGCCTTTATAATAGAGTATATGTCCACTTATTAAATCAATTGTTTCTTCTCCTTTTCTTCTAACTTCACAAAGTCCAATAATGTCCCATTTAATATAAGACAGTTCTTCTTCTAATTCTTGCAATCTTCCTTCACTTGAAAGTGATCTGCAGTTGTAATTACCTAAATAAAAAGTCATCATCAAATGGCAGCCTGGGTCCACAATCAGGGGATTCTTAGCACCCTCCGCCTTTGGCCACCAACCGCTGCCTTGGTTTGTGACTTTACAGCCTCTTTGGGAATAAGGGCCATGCTTTATTTTTGTCTGTCATAATTGTATATATGTATTGGAAAAATATTTATCATTTACACAAACATTCATTCTGCCTTATCAGACACTGAAAAGAAAGACCATGGTGTTTCTTGATCTTAAACTCAGAGGTAAAAAGCCAATAAACTCACCACACTGGCTAATGCGTGTTGGTGAGCAGCCCATCCATGTTCGTATACTATATGAATAATCCCATAGTAATAACAGCTGCAATGACATGAACGTATGGAGTGGATTAATTAGCAAATAAAACAGTTGATGGTGTATTTGTTTTGTCTGACAATTTCACCAATCCATTTATCCACCATTTACTCAAAATGTATTTAAATTGGTTATCCGGGATTCTTATTGTACATTTAAATATCTTACTGTAAAACAGTATTTAGTATTTTTAATTAAATATATGAATGAAAAAAGAAGTTGTAAGATGGCACAGACATACATGCACACATATATGCTGCACTACAAGTACTATACCAATATGACCCAAATGGCTTGTCACAGAAATTGTTGGTGTTTAGGTTAAGTTAATCCAGATTTGTCTTACTTGTCTGTAAGACAACAGTTGATATTTGTCTAGTGATTTTCTGGTTTATTTGCTCATTGACACTCCAGTCCATAGTGTAGTTAGTACAGTATATTTGACTTACCCATCAAAGAAATATTAAATGTCTTAAAACTTCTAAATAACATATGCAAGTACTTTCTAAATAAGGTTTTGGATTATTAATGAAAAAATTTTAAAATTTACGGTTATTTTCTTTTTCAGAAGGTCACAATAAACATAACAGTCTTTCCCACATTCTAGTAATACATATTACTTTAGTTGACTACATAGACTTTAAATTTAACTGGTGGTCTTCTTATTCAGCAAATTTTTGTGCTATCATTTCAATTTTCCTTTGCACTCTTGGTGAACTGGTTGTTCTTGCTCTGTCACTTCATCTTCTGTCAGTTCTCATTCATCTTTTATTTTTTTACTTAGTTGGTCCCTTCATGATGTGATTTATTTCTGGCCATATAGCTTTATCTTCCTTTGTTTCACAACCTTTCCCATGATGGTGAAAATGGTTTATGTGTTTTCTTAACACTTTTCCACTTTGTAACTCAATTAGACAAATTTGGCTATACAATGACTGTTTTACAACTGGTGGGATCCTTTTGTGTTTTAGAACATCCAACACCCATACACCAGTGCCTGGTAAAAACTTTACTACTTTGGTATTATTATTTCTAGTGTTTCCAGGTAGTAACTTTGTCAAATGGGTTCTGAACATCTGATACATCAATAATATCATAGGGGTTTTACCCATTGCAGTATTTGGAGTAACGTGTGCATACATAGCCTGTATCAAGGCTTCCACTATGTTTTTGTTCTGGAGATAAAAGTGCTGCTGTTCTTGCTCCACTATCCCATTGAATTTGGGATGGTATAGGGGTGTAAGTAAAATTAAGTTCTCCCTTGTTTAGAAAGACCATTAACTTTCTTGAAGCGAAACCGGAACCATTGTTTGTCACATGAGTTTCTAAATAACCATGCATGACAAATAGTTCAGTTAACATTTGGATGGTACATTTCGTACTAGTGTCCTTAACTATTCAATATTCTGTCCATTGAAAAAAGCTTTGATTACTAATAGTATCAGGTGTTTATTCCATAGGCCAATGAAATCCAGATGAATTATTGTCAATGGAGACTTAAGTGGTTACCTTGTTTATAATGCATTGGTGGTAATTTGGCCACTTGTTGGCAGTTTCTGAAATTTTTTATCAGAGTTTCTATTTCATTTGTTAAGTTTGGCCACCATACATATGACCATGTGAGGGCCTTCCTTCATACCACTTCTGGATGTCTTTGATGAAGTAGGTTTATAACTTGAGGCCTACCTTCCATAGGTACTAATACTTGGTCATTAATCTTACATTCATTGCACGCGGAAAGTGTATCCTTAGCTATCCAGATAGCATTGCTCAATTCACTAGGACATTTTTTGGCCATCCATTTCTGACCCACTTTATGAGCTGTACAAGACCATCATTTTTTCTTGTCCATTTGTTTATAGTTGTGTTATTTATCTCCTTTGACTATAATGTGTCAATGTAGTTTACCTCTTTAGTTTTGAATACCCTGACTGTTGTATCTGGCAGCTTTGACAAAGTTTCTGCATGTGTGATTGTTTTTCCATGTTTGTATATTAATTTTTATTCCTATTGTGACATCAAGTTTATTCATCACCATACAGTGACTGGGGGGGTCTGTAGGTCTATTTTCACTGCTGAAAATATTTGTTAAAGGATGATGATCCATATGGATGGTGAAGTTATGGCCATACCCATATTGGTAGAATTTTTTACTGCAAAAACTACTGCCAACACGTCTATGTCTATCTGGCTATAATTTTTCTCTGCAGCTGTTAATATTCTTTATAAGAATGTAATTGAACATTCCACTTCATAGAATGGGTGGGATATGACTGCTCCTACACCATACTCAGATGCATCGGCCATTATTTTTACTGCCCAGTCACTTCGGTAATGTACCAGTAGCACTTCTGACATTAATAAGACTTTTGCAGTTCTAAAAGCATTCTCCTGTGCATCAGTCCATATCCATCAATGTTTCTTTTTTAACAAAGTGTATAGCAGTGACAGCAAGTGTGACTTTCCTTCTAAAAAACTCTCAAAAAAGTTTTAAAATCCTAAAAATGCCTGCAATTCTTTGACATTTTTGGGATTCTTAGCATTTTTTAAAGCCTTTACTTTTTTGTGGTCGGATTTTCGACCATTTTCATTTATTATATGTTCTAAGAACTTGATTTCTCAAGCTGACCAAATGCATTTATTAACATTGAGCTTCACTTTGGTCCAAGATAATCCTGAACAAACCTGATATACCTGTTTTTTGAGTTCTACCTCAATCACACTAATAAATAACATGTCATCTACATAGGGTATTACTCTTTCCATAGACCTGAATAGCATGTCCATTTTAGCCTGGAACAAACCTGATATACCTGTTTTTTGAGTTCTACCTCAATCACACTAATAAATAACATGTCATCTACATAGGGTATTACTCTTTCCATAGACCTGAATAGCATGTCCATTTTAGCCTGGAACAAACCTGATATACCTGTTTTTTGAGTTCTACCTCAATCACACTAATAAATAACATGTCATCTACATAGGGTATTACTCTTTCCATAGACCTGAATAGCATGTCCATTTTAACCTGGAACACATTTGGAGCATGATTATCCCATATGACAATTTATTATATGCATACAATCCTTTATGCATGGTCAGTATAAGTAATTCAGATGTAGCTTTTGTTACTCAAATCTGTTGGAAAGCTGCTCTTAGATCAATTTTTGTGAAATACTTGGCCTTCTGTAATCATGCTAGTATTTCATTTATGTTTGGGACTGAGTATGCACCATTGTTTATATATATATTGTAACATTTATTTATATACGTTACAAATATATTGGCATTTGGTAGAAGCTAAAAAATAAAAGTAAATTTAGATTTTTTTTGACTAATTTTTTTAAAAAAAATAATGTACAATGAAAGTTAAATTATTCTTTCGGTTTTTTGTATGTAATTAGAAATAAAAGTTAGAATTGGAGAGAACAAAAGACACAAATTACCAATCTAGATAAGAGAAAGTAAAAATATTTCAACTAATTAAAGATGGCAGAATTATGCTGAAAAAATAGAGACTTTGTAATATAAATTTTATAAAGAATATATAAGATTATAAATGGATATTTTGACAAACAAAAGATATGCGCAGAAGTCGGAAAACTGGGCCTCTGAGAGAGTATAAAAGGCAGAGATCAGTTTGAAGGACATCTTGTTCATTGGTTTCTCTAATTGGTCTTGGATAGCAATAATATATCCAAGATCACTCTACACTGAAGTAATTCGGCATGTCAGAGTGAACCGGAGCCTCTGAAGACATCGTGCCTGAAGATGTATACCAGAAAAGCTTTCGTGACCGACTAGGAGAATGGACCATAGGATCAAATAATAACCAAAAGGCCGAGCTCATTCTACCCAAAAAACTATGCATAGTTATCTACTACTGAATTCCCAAAACTTACCAGTAAGTTATACTTCATTACTCCTGATTGTGACCAAATTAAACGTTTTCAAACAATTTCTAAAAGTATGTTTAAACAATCCCGATAGAGACATTAATTTTCTTGTACAAGAGACATTCAATTTTTTAAGGAAATTTCTAAAAGAAATTTAGATATGAACAGTAATTGTAAAATTGTTTTTTATTAATTGATTCACGTCTGAGTTGTGTTCTCTCTAAGTAATTTATTTCAAATATTTTTTTAGTCTATTAGAATAAAATTATTTCCAATACCAATTTTCATTTGTGCGTTATTAATAATAGTTATTATTTTTTTATTATTAAATCTATTAGTAGTTTAATAAGATTTAAAAATGTAATTTACCTTTGCCAATATGTTTGAATAAGCCCAGGAATAATAATCTTAAAAAAATTAATTCTCGTAACGGTATGATGTAATACCGATTAGTTTAAAAGTATTTTTTTTATTTGTGAGATGTTATATGACAATTTCAGCGAATTCTTAGGAATTCTGGCACCCAGATTAAATAAATTAAAAGCTGATGTCGTCAATAGCACAATTCTCAACAATTAATAGGCCGAGTTGATCAGGAAATATAGCTATGTTTTTAGAATAGAAATATAACTTCCTTCTTTTTTGACATAGCTTGATCAACTCACGCGCAGTTTATATTAGCGTGTAGAGGCCTAGTAAAATGGAAAACGTTACAATATGGATCATAACTCAATAATCCCTGCATAATATCATACTCCCATATGGTTTTACTATGGTTACAATAGGAGTTGCCCAGGATGATTCTTCAGCGGGTGTTAATACTCCTTTTCTTACTAAATCATTATTGCCTTTTCCAACCCTCTCTCTTATTATGAATGGTACCTTTCTGGTCTTACAAACAATGGCTTTTACTTCTGGTACTAATTTTATGTCTGCTGGTCTTGTTCTAAACTCCACTAGGCCTGCCGTAAACAGTTCTGGATATTTTTTTTAAATTTCTTTTTCTCCACCATCTTTAGTATATATGCATATTCCCAATGGGGCAAACCAGTATCTGCCCAATAATGAACTAATGTCTTTATTAACTATATACAGTACCAGAGATTTATGTCTGGAGTTAAGTGTCACAGATAAGTTAATTTTCCTTGGATACCCATATTGTTTCCTTTTATATCTGTTACAATTAAATCAGCTTTATGTAACTTTAGCTTATATTTTCTGCCTTGAATGATCTTTTTGCAATTCTTATGTGATATCAATGACAATTTAACTCCATTATTCACTTCCATTGTGATTACTTTTCCACAGACCTGCAAATACAGAAAAATGTGACATTTTATTGTGACCTTTTGATACTGTCTTTATGGTTGACTTTCTATACTCTACTTCTGCCCAGGCTTTGGGGATTACATTTTTTCTCTGTGCCCCACCATATTTATAATAACACATGGCAACTAAGTATCCTCTCTTGTAACATTTACTACATATTTTATCCTTATGCCTACAGCTAGTTTATGTATGACCAGATTTTCCACAGCACATACAATTTTGTGGTTTGGTGTGCCCTCCAAAAGACATAGAGTCAATTTTTTTTCTTTTCTCTATTCAAAGCAATCTTTTCCTATGACTTTGATCTGGTATATTCTGATGCAATGTTGAGCATGACCTCTTGCATGACACATTTATTAATCACTGTTTTGTATGTTAATTCTGGATTACTCAATAAAACTGTACTAAGGTTTGCATTCATCATTCTGTACAAAAACTGTTCCAATAATGCGTCATTGTTCTCTGGACCATATTCACTTTCCTTGGCCAGTGTTTGCAATGCAAGATCATAATCCAGGGATTTCACTTGTTGTGACTGCATTTTGTTTCTCAGCCTAAGGCATGCTATCCATTTAGACTGTTTTGGCAGGAAGTATTCATTCAACTTCCAAATAAAATCCTGGTATGACAAATCTTCGAAACACTTTGGGTCGGTAATCCAGTTTACTAATTGAATCATGTCCTTTCATGCTAAATATAACAGTGTGGAAATCTTGTCATCTGTCATCCTCAATTTTATTTATGAACATATAATATTCTGCTTGTTTGATATAACTCGTCCATGAGTTGACATCATTTACATCGAACTTGTGCATTATAGCATTTATGGCCACCATTATCTTTTTTATATGTAATGTATTTATAAGTGCCTCATTTTAATCATGGCTTCTAATCCGATTAACTGCACAACTCTACTTTGTCTTAGGGTTTTCTTTTAAGTTTAACCACTAAGATAGCAATAAAATACAATTTACACTCATTGTAATATAAACAATATTCACTATTTACCAGTCCTTATTTTCATCCCTTGCTACAGCAGCCATTTTACCTGCACCTTCCTTTGCTACGAATTAGTCACAATTTCCTTAAGGGTGTGCACTGATAACATCCTGAAAACTGAGAATGATAAATCTATGCTGTCAGTTTTATATTATACCCAATTTATCGGGCATATATCTGGGAAACCATAACTGATAGCAGCACTCTCTTTATATTTTTTGTGGAGAAGCATTTACATTACAAGGTAAGTGTAATGTCTCTATTTATCACAAACCCATCACACAAACATATATATATATATATATATATATATATATATATATATATATATATATATATATATATATATATATATATATAGCACAAGGATAAAAAATTATGAATTGGTGTGGATTAAGAATGGAAAAATTTTTTGTCTTAAGAAAAAAAAAGGTAAGGTAGTATTAATTGCAAGTTTAAATAACATTGAACTTTTATAAGTTATATATTGTGTATAATTCTTTCAAGTTACATGTGTTGGTCCATGGTGCATGCATGTGTGTATTTCTATAAATATTGTAACGGGTCCACCCACCTAAGTTTCTTGAAATACTCATCTTTACGTGAGAATGAATGTGTCTATCTATATACGCATATGAACAAAAATATAAGTCATATACATATATAATTTTCTTTGATATCATACAGTATATTTATGGAGGTCTAACTAAAGACTCCAAGTGCCAATCTCACCCATAGGTAAGAATTATACTGGACAATATAGAAGTATATAATAGGATGATAAAATGACCTGGCCTGTCACTAGCTTTCTCAGGGCAGGTGGTAAAATTACCGGCATTAGATCTAACCCTTTTAAAAAAAAATGCAAAACACAAAAAAAAACATTCATCATTTTATAAATATTTATTAATAATAATATTTACCTAAGTCAAACCAATTCTATTTTTTTCTTCATTATTTATCAAAGATTCCTATCAGTTTTCCCTTTTGTTAGTTTACTCTTTTTTTTTTTTACCAAAGCTCACACATGCATAAAGATGCTATAACATGTAAGTTGTGACCAAGACTTAATTATGAAAAAATTAATGCTAATAATGACAATAGAAAATAATTCAAACTCTCCATGAAAAAATAAAATAAAAATTAAGTTCACAATTGGGTCAAACAACAGTTTTCTGAATTACATGGAGTAAGCTTACTAAGATGCCACATATATATGCAAATACAAAAAAGAGTACCTGTGATTCCCCAAGAAATTGATAAAATTCACCTGGTGAAAGAGAAATCTCCGGTCCTTGAACAATGAATGAACTTTTTGAAGTTTGGATTCTATGGCTGAATTCTATTTATTAATTTATACTTTTCACATCTCATGACAATCTAATATTATTACTTATTGAGTCTGTTTTCCAGGCTTGATATCCATTCTCCAATATTGGCAGCTGCTATACATTCAGGGAGAGAATTCGAACACATCACACATTGAAGTTTCTACCTCAGCCTGATCATATTTTTTCAATGTATAACATTGATCTCTGGATTATTCTCTTTGTATATAAGTTTAAAGTCTGCTTTTTTCCACTCTCCAACTTATGATAATCAATTTTTTATTAATTATAAAATTTATCTTTCTGTTCAAATCATGAATTGTAGACTCCGCCCTTCTCTTAATTATTTCTTTTCATTCATTTTCCTTTTTCCATTCCAATTAACATCCCATGTGCTTTGTTGGAATGCACCATAAAAGCTTTTTACACCTTTTTTTCTAATTGGTATTTAATAAGAACTTGACATTCTAAGGTTTTTATAACAGTCACTTTCATTGTTCTGTAAATCATTGTCTTCCATCTTGGCATTTATAGTTCTTTTTTTAACTTTATATAAATATATATATATATATATATATATATATATATATATATATATATATATATATATATATATATATATATATATATATATATATATAAGTTTATCAAACAAAATGCTTTTATTTTTATTTTGTGAATTTTCATAGTTAATTGATTCAAAACACACTTATACATATACATAGCGATGTGTATAGCTAGGTTTGGCAAAAAAAAAGAATCAGAGCATGTGTACACCCCTCATACTTCTTTATGAGCTTTTTCATTGAAATAACTACATCTACAATTCAATATAACCACACACATATCTGTTAATTATACACCAACTTGTAAATATTAGTTTTGTTAGTAATAAAATTTATATATATATATATATATGGCTGCAGAAAGGAGTTTGCTATTAACTGAAAGAAGACCCTTTGATTCCTCTTGGAGGCCTTAAAGGAACCGAGCAGGGCAAATTCCTAATGTCCACTCCATACGTTCTTGTCATTGCAGCTGTTATTACTATATGTTTATTCATATAGTATACGAACATGGATGGGCTGCTCACCAACACGCATTAGCCAGCGTGGTGAGTTTATTGGCTTTTTACCTCTGAGTTTAAGATCAAGAAACACCATGGTCTTTCTTCTCAGTGCCTGATAAGGCAGAATGAATGTTTGTGTAAATGATAAAGATTTTTCCTAATTATACAATTATGACAGACAAAAATAAAGCATGGCCCTTAATCCCAGGTGGCTGTAAAGTCACCAACCAAGGCAGCGGTTGGTGGCCGAAGGCGGAGGGTGCTAAGAATATCCTGGAGGCGGACCCAGGCTGCCATTAGATGACAACTTTTTATTTAGGTACTTACAACTGCAGATCACTTTCAAGTGAAGGAAGATTGCAAGAATTAGAAGAAGAACTCTCTTATATTAAATGGGATATTATTGGACTTTGTGAAGTTAGAAGAAAAGGTGAAGAGATAATTGATTTAAAAAGTGGACATATGCTCTATTATAAAGGCACAAATATTGGAAATACAAGTGGAGTAGGATTCATTATAAATAAAAAGTGGAAGAACAATATTGTGGAGATTGATGGTGTATCAGACAGAGTGGCAAGATTAGTTATACAACTTAATAGCAGATATCAAATGCAGATAATTCAGGTTTATGCCCCAACAAGTTCTCACAGTGATGAAGTAGTAGAAGATTTTTATATGGATGTACAAAAGGCTTTTGATCAGAGTAAACAACATTTTAAAATTGTTATGGGAGATTTTAATGCTAGAATTGGTAAACAAATGAAAGATGAAAGTGTTGTAGGTAATTTTGGTTATGGTAATAGAAATGAGAGAGGACATAGACTTGTGGAGTTTGCAGAGAAGGAAAAACTTTATATTATGAATTCTTTTTTTGAAAAAAATGTTAGAAGTAAATGGACATGGAAGCATCCAAATGAAGGTACAGCAGAATTGGATTATATTTTGACTAACAGGAAATACATATTTCATGATTGTAATGTTCTTAATAAATTTAACACAGGAAGTGATCATCGATTAGTAAGGGGTAAGATACATGTTAATGTAAAACTAGAGAGACAAAAATTATTAAAAAAAACTATATTTACAGTTGATATTCCTAATCTTCAGAAACATTCTAATGAATTTAAATTAGAACTTACAAATCGGTTTCAAGTATTAGTAGATTTTGAACATGATTCAGATTTGAATGAAATTAATATGAAAATAACTGATACACTTTTAAAAACTGCAACAAAGATAGCTGGTAAAAAGAAGCAGCAATTGACTAATAAAATTTCTACTGAGACTAGAGAACTTATGAAGAAAAGAAGGAATATGAAGATATGCAAGAATGATGCATTAAAAAGAATTGAATATCTCGAATTTTGTAAAATGGTGCGGAAAAGAGTTGAAAATGATATAAGAAAGTCTAACTGTGAACTAGCAAGAAAAGCTGTAGAAGAAAATAAAAGTCTTAAGAATGTAAAACAACATTTTGGTATTGGTAGGAAATTTATATCTGCAATAAGGAAAAAAGATGGAATTATTACTAAAAAGAGGGATGACATTATGAAATTGGTAGAAGATTTTTATCAAGAATTATATAGTAATAAAGAACAAGTACCTCCTATATCTATTACATCTTCCGAATTGCCCAGAATTTTAAATGAAGATGTGAGACATGCAATTAAATGTATGAAAAAAGGAAAGGCTCCAGGTAATGATGGAATTATAATTGATATATTAAAAGAAGCAGGTGAAGAAACAGAAAAAATATTAGCACAGTTATATACCAAATGTCTAAATGATAAAGATGTACCGGATGATTGGAAGAATGCAGTAAGAATATTATTATTTAAAAAAGGTGATAAAGAAAATATTAGAAATTACAGACCTATCAGCCTTTTATCAGTTTTATATAAAATTTTTACCACGATAATTACAACTCGTCTACAGAGAACCTTGGATTTTCACCAACCAAGAGAACAAGCTGGATTTAAAAGTGGTTTTAGTACAGTAGATCATATTCAAGTATTGAGAGAAGTTATAAAAGGACAAATGAATATGAGTTGTCATTATGTTTTGCACTTGTAGATTATGAAAAGGCATTTGATTCTATAAACATTTCTTCAGTGATTAAAGCATTGGATCATCAAGGTATAGATCCAGGATATTGTCATATTTTAAAGAATATTTATAAAAATGCAACAGCAACAATTAGATTACATAATGATACTGGGAAAGTCAACATTGAGAAAGGTGTAAGACAAGGTGACTCCATATCTCCAAAACTTTTTACAGCAGTGCTGCAAGAAGTATTTTGTGGATTAAAATGGGAAACTAAAGGAGTGAAAGTAAATGGAGATTATTTAAGTCATTTAGATTTCGCAGATGATGTAGTTGTTTTTGCAAATAATGCTTCCGAGCTGCAGGAAATGTTGCAGGAGTTATCAGATGAAAGTAGGAAAGTAGGACTAAAGATAAATGTCAAAAAGACTAAAGTAAGGTTTAATCGATTTGCTCAAAATATGAAAATAAAGATTGATTATGATGAATTAGAAGAAGTTAAGAGTTACAAATATTTTGTTCAGATTATTAATACAGATGGAAACATAATAGAGGAAATTAATCATAGAATTAAACTTGGTTGGAGTGCTTTTGGTAGAAATAACTTGATATTAAAAGGAAATATGCCTATGTGTTTGAAAAGAAAGGTTTTTAACAAATGTGTTTTACCAGTTCTTACTTATGGATCTGAGACTTGGACACTTAATAGAAGATCAATACAGAGACTTCAGACCACTCAAAGAAGTATGGAGAGATGTATGTTGGGAGTAACAAGAAGAGATCGAAAATGCAATGTATGGGTAAGAGAACATACAGGTGTTACTGACCTCATTGAAAAAATTAAAAGATTAAAGTGGAGTTGGGCTGGACATATTGCTAGAAGAGATGATAATAGATGGACAATTGAAATTTTAAACTGGATTCCAAGAGATTGTAAAAGACCCAGAAGGAGACCACATGTAAGATGGATGGATGAAATAAGAAAATGTGTAGGGGTGATGTGGAGAAGAAAAGCTAAAGATCGAAGAAGATGGATTAAACTTGGAGAGACCTTCATCCTGCAGTGGATTGATAATGGTTGATAATGATGATATATATATATATATATATATATATATATATATATATATATATATATATATATATATATTGTGCCCTTTTCTATAGGTCAGTAATAGTTTATACAGTCAATTACTAAAAAATTTTAAATTTAGAATATGTTCTTTTAATACATTAATTATATTAAGTCAATTATATCTTTAAAGTACAATTTGAGGCTAAAGAAAATACAAAGTATATAAAATTGTAGCGAATTGTTTGAGAATAGTTATATAAAGCTTAAAATATTGTTGCATATGGTTGTAAAAGCTGGCCATATTAAATAACACAGCTATAAATAATTAAAAGTATATTTAATAAATTCAATTTTAATAGTTTAAAACTGATAAGTTAATAAATACAGTGTTTAAATTTATAATCATATTTAATAAACAAAAATTAATATAGTATATTTTAAAAATAAACTTTATGATGGTGAGAATTGTATTTAATTCTATATTTTCTAAATTGTTCTTCCAAATTTTTTTATAATTATTTTATATAATATAATAAGTGTATCAATTTTATAAATCTGGGCAGAGAAATAGATTGGAAATTGTCTGTCAAAGTTATTAATCACATGATTTTTTAATGTATACTATCACACACATGCTTGTTTGAAATAATAACAAAGTTTAAAATATTTTAAAAGTTATATTATAGAATTGGATAGAATTATTGCCTATCATAAAAGTAAATAGTATTAAACATTAAGTTAACTATTGTATGTAATGTTTTAAGTAATGTAATAAAGATGAATACAGATATATAAAAATTAAATATTTTATTTAAATAAAAATAGATAAATTGAATATTAAAAAAATGGAATAAGTTGTTAAATGTTGTTTTAAAAGTTATTTTAAATGTTTAAATAGTTTTAATAAAATAATTTATTTAAAAGTAATATTTTAAAATAATATTTTGGGTTCATTACGTCATCATTTTTTATTTTCAAATATAATTCTACTATAAATTGGAAATATGTAAATTTTTTTTCAAGCTAAAGTAAGAATTGGCCAATAAGAATAAGTATCTTTACAGACGATAAATATTGTTGTAACTAGGTTATAGCGGGAGATTAATAATTATTGAAACCGAAGAAAGGTAAATTATAACTATCAAAAGATAGTATTTTTAAAAATCTTTTATTTTAGTCAATTTTTTAGTACTTTCTTATAACTTTATCTGCAAAAAACTAATTGATAATTTTAAAAATATTTTTTTTGCAAAAGAGAGTATAAACGAAAAATATTTTAATAATTTCATTTAACATGATTTTCTAATTTTTAATGTACTTACCAGTCTCATTTTATCTAAAAGTTTAGGTTAAACTATGCAATAAAAAATGGATATACTACAAAATAAAATGGATAGAAATTGTAATACTGTAAATATATTTGAAATATTTATTGATACAGTTTTATTAATATTTAACCAAAGAACTGTTCTGGTACATAAAAACCACAGCTCGGACATTATACGCAGTCTAAGAATGTATGAAAACATATTATTTATAAACTGATCCAATATTTATTTTTAAATAGTAATAAGACAATTATATTTCATGGATTATTTGATATAGTATGATATTAAAAGGAATAAAATGTTATATCCTTTCTAAAGGTAACATTTTTTTAAAAAAAATATTTTCGAGTGCAAAATTTAAGAAAGAACCCAGGAAAATATGTTACAGAAGCGTTTTGGTATTAAAATATTCGGTCTTCAAATTATTTAAAATGTACTTGGAAAAGATTTGTTCAAAAAAAAAGTTTTATTTTAAAAGAGATTTATAAAAAAATACCAAATGAAAGTTTTAAATGTATCAAGAAGGAAACATAGATAGAAAGTGAACACATAGATGAATAAAAAATGGACCCATGGAAATACAAATAGTACTTAAAAGTTAATCGAATATTTTTAAAATTAAATAAGATGGATTGATGCATCGGATAAGCAGAGAATATTGGTAGAGAAAATTAAGAAGCTTCATGGGATTAATTAATATTATTGTCTTAAAAAATTAAAACCAAGGATTATTTTCTAAATTTTACTAAATGAGTTAATAATGATTTTTGTTTTAAACTTTAACGCACTTGGAGAACATTTTGAAAAAAAAACTCTAGAGAAAATAATAAGCATTTTGGACTTATCAGGAAATATCATCAAGAAAAATATGTAACTATAGTTTTGATTCTTTTTATTTCGTTAACTTAGTTTAAATCTAAATTTTTATATAAGATTAGGAAAAACATAAAAACATTAATTTATTAATATTAAAAATTTTATAATATAACAATCTAATAATTTAGTTAAAAATATTTTAATATAAAGTGTATGGGTGTGAATTTTTATATCTGCAATGCTCAAGTGGACAAAGGAAGCCTACTGAACACGATGACTAGATAAAGGTTATTGGTAATAATAATAACTATTGATAATTTATAATGTATATTTTTTTTTGTTTACTTTATATCATCCATAAATTGGAAGAATGAAGTGTAAAAGTTGTTTTTTTTTCTTATTATAAATGTACCGCATTTTATACAACATTTTAAAAAATATTATGAGATAGGATTGATTTGGAAATATGCATACGACAATTTTTTGATTTTTTTTTTTTAGTAATATAATCCAACATAACAAATAATTATGTGATTCTTTTAAAGTTTTTATGATATGGGATATTCAAATATTCTCTAAGTAGATTGTATATGATTAAACATACAGAGCAATGAAGTAAGCAACTTTTCTTATGGGATAGTAAGATTGTTTAACTATTAATGAATTTTATTTATTGTTTTTGTAAATGCAGATAGTTATTTTATTGCTGTAAGATGTAGAAAAATCTTGAGAAATAATGTGGAGATAGTGGCTTGGAAGTACTATAGTTAGCAGGAAACCAAGATGATGTATATTTAAAATAGGATATGATAAGGAATGGGAATAATATTTAGTCTTTATGTGGTAATCAGCATAGTTAACATAGCCCTATGACTGATACACATTTTATTGGACAGTGTTTATATTACTTTAAATATTTGATGTTCTAATAAAGCTGAAGAAATAGCTTTAACATCGTCCCTGTACTAGAGGATATTAGGCAGATAAATGTCCTACCTCTTCGCACTGTGCCATGATTTTGAGATATGTTAAGAATAATACTCTAGCTTTCTTCCTTAATCCTATGCATCTGTTTTCACTATCTTTATTTCATGTAACTGCATCGTTTAGTAAGATATTTTAAAAGAAATGATAAATAATTTAGAACTAAGGTTGTGCTATTGTTTTTGGATAAGATTAGTTTATTTGCTTATAAGGAGCAGAATATTATAACTTAAAATTGAAGATCCAAAGTATCCTAGGGAAAGAAAAGACTCATAAAATATATTTTGAATTTTATTTTCGGAAATGAAATATATTTTTTTTTATTTTAAATAGGGTATCTAAATAAAGATATTTTCTTTAAAAGTGAAAATAATTTTAAATGCTTTAGTATTATTATTTTTAAGAGAAAAATAAGTATTGCATATTTTTTTTTAAAATACAATAGTACAAAGTAGATTATGTAAACAATATGCATAGTATATTTTTGTTTATTGATTAACAGAAATCTATTAACGATTAAACTTATATCATACTAAAGTAAGGCTTAAAGAAGAATATATTATGATTAGTAAACATTGTGTGATAAATACTAAAATCTAGTACTGAATTTTAGATAATAGTTTGTGTAACATCTTTGACTTTGCAAGATGAATTTTTTTTAATGTTTTGAGAAATCCATACTCATTATAAAATTTTGTTTTCTATAGAATGTTTGTTCTAAATATGAATTTTTTAAAAAAAAATAAGATAGTTTAATAATATTAAGGATAAAATGCTGTTGCTAATAAAGTAGATAAATATACTTGTAATAAGTTAACCATGATGAGAAACCAAATAATAACATTTTTTTAAATTTTGTCCTAAATCTAAATAAAGACCTGATTGAAATATAATTTTTTTTTTATAACCTGTAGATCAAACTGTAAAGTAAAAAAGGTTAAGGATATCCACTGTAAATAATGTAAATAAATTGTTATTTATTTGTTGCTAGTAATAAACTTTGTTAAATTTTGTTATTTAAAAAATTTTGTGTCAGAGTTATTTATTTCTCCACATCGCTGCATGAAAACACAATATATGCATATTAATTGAAACAAATATATAATGTTGCACAAAAGACAGAGAATTATTTTAAGAATTTTAAATATTTATTGGTATTCATTATAATTAAATAATCATAATCTTACATTATTTTATTGGTCATAAATCAGTTCTAACAATATTATGTTAAATTATATGCTATCAGTTGCCACACATATTTTGTTTGTCAGATTATTAAAATGTTACCACATATTTATTATATCATTACATGAAGAATATTATTATTGTTATTTATTATTATTAGTTTAAGTGTAGTAGATTATGACATAAAATCCCTTCTCATATTTTACTACCGTATTTTTAAAATTAACTTAGAATAAATTTTAGGAACCTGAGATTATTTTATTGGAGCTAGATTATTACAAATAGAAGATTAAGACTTAATTATTAGTTTAATCTTAGTGGGTAGAAGTTATTAAAGTCGTAAGAATACTATGAGTTTGTTATTTAAAATAGTAATAAGGGGGGATAGTGTTCTTTTGCCATTGAGGAAGTATCCTGTAGGATATTGGCTCAATGTAATCTATCTTGTCACCTGTATTTTCACTTCAAGTCTCATGAAAATATTAAATATTTATTTAATTTATTTTTATAAACTGAACCTTATTTGTATTTTAAATTTAAGCTAGTGAAACATTTTAATTTTAATGCTGAATATTTTAGTTATTAATTATTAACTGAGCTAGAACCCATTTTATTTTATACCATATATTATTCAAAAGTGAAGATGCACGAGATTGAAGCTCATATATATATATATATATATATATATATATATATATATATATATATATATATATATATATATATATATATATATATATATATATATATATATATATATATATATATGTATTTGTCTATTTATCACAACAAGGTTTGATTATACCTGCCCTGTTGCAATACCCCCTCCCAGAAGCCTTTAAATATGGTCTATGTATTTGAATGGCTTTTAAATATCATGAATCATTGATAATGGCATAAGCTTGAAAGAACGAGCATTGTATACAGTACTCACCCATAATGCATTATCCCCTTGACACATAACAACAGGGAACGGTCCTTCATATACACTGCAAAATTTCTTACAGATAAATTTCCCCAGTTTGATAACATGTGGGATTGTCACAATGACTAGATCGCCAAATTTAAACTGACGAGGCCACTCCAGTGTTTGTTTGTTTCTTTCCTGACTTCTTTTCAAAAGTGGGATATGCCTGCTCTTGGTCCTCCTCCACATTTATTGGCATTTCCTTTGGTCCTGGTATTTTTGCCTTGATTAATTTAGGAGAGTGTTTGCCAAACTGGAGCCACATGGGAGAAAATTCTGTGGACACATTAACTGCCCAATTTATGTAATTCACTATTTCTGAAATCTTTTTAACCCATCCTCAGTGATTAGTTGGGATGTAGATCCTAAACAACCTACCCAACTCATGCATCACCCACTCACATGGGTTTGATTGCAGATTCCTAATTGATGTTAGTATGTGTTAGATCCTTGACTTCTGAATTCATGCTTTCCATTCTACAGAAATAAATGGTGTGCCATGATCTGAGAGGATGCTTTGAGGTTTTCCTATCATCGTAAAATATTTCTTTTTAAGAAGATGTATGGTGTTTTGGGTATTTGCTTGAGTCGTGAGATATGCAGCCACAAATTAACTGAATAGATCACATGCAACCAACAAATATTTTTTTTTGTATTAAAAACAGGTAATGGTCCATAATAATCTATAGCAATCATTTCACATGGTTTCTTTGGGATTATGGAGCTCATTGGGCCTGCATAATTCCTATTAACAGCCTTAGTTTTCTGGCATATTTCACATTGACTGATCATCCCCACGACAGTCCCATGCATGCCTGGCCAATAAAGCCACTGCCTAAGCCACCTTTCAGTTTTCCACACCCCATTATGTCCATATATTTGGTGTACATTAGTCACCACTGCATTTCTCATTTGCTGGAGGGTTACAGGTTTCCAACATTCCAGTCCCTTTTTTGTTCTGTATTAAAGAACAGCTTGGTCAACTTTGTATCGGATGATCCTACATCTGGACTCATCATCATTTTTGCTTTTATTTTCTTCCAGTTGTGTAATTATTTGACTTAGCTGTGCATCATCCCTCTGATACTGGGCCAATCCCTTAAGATCATTCTCTACCCCCTCATTAACCCTTACAATTATTCCTGCCACATATAAATTTTCGGCTTTAAGATGACATGATGGCAAACATACGTGGTTATGGCTAAGAATATCAGCCACAAGGTTATCTTACCCCTTTCAATGCTTACCACATAATTATACTCTTGGAGGTATAAGCTCCACTGCACCAACTGACTATTTGTCAGATAACTGTGGTTAATAAATTCTAAACTCTTATGATCTCTAACCACAATTATTTTGGATTTCAACAACAATGTGTGGAGTTTTTGGAATGACCAAACAATGGCTAAAGCTTCTTTTTTGTGGCAGTGTAATGACACTCCAGACCCTTGAGCAGCCTACTTAAGAAATACAGCACTTTCACCTGACCATGCTCTTGAATCTGTGATACTGTTGCTTCCAGCCCATACCCATGGCTGTCAGTCTGCACCACAAAGGGTTTCTCAAAATTGGCGAAAGACAGCATTACATGATTCATGAACTTTTGCTTCACTTTCTCAAATACCTGGCTTTTCTTCTTGCCCCACTCCTACACTACATGTTTGCTCAGTAATTTAACTAGTGGTTCCAAATGTTGAGAAAACTGCTCCTGAAAATGGTTGTAGAAGTTACACATACCCAAAAAGGATCATATCTGATTCTTGGACCTAAGTGCTGAAAAACCTTTGATGGCTGAGGTTTTATCTGAGTGTGGCCAGACATACTGTGATCCTATAAGGTGACCCAAGAATGTAACTTCTTCTAGAAATCACACTTTTCTTCAGGTTTACCTTGATTCCTTTATTCCAACATTCTCTTAGAAAACATTTGCACATCTTTGGCATGATCTTCCGCACTAGGCGATGCCACAAATACATCATCTATGTACATTGTAATTATTTTTTGACTTCATCAGATAATACCTGATCTAAACATCACAGTAAGCCAGCACCACTGTTAAGCATAATGAATGTCATATGGTTAAACTGATATGAGCAGCCATCATAGCTAAAGGCAGTATACTTACGATCTTCTGGGTTCAGCCTCATCTGCCAATAGCTTACTGTCAGATCAAAGGTTGAAGAAAACTTTTTTCTTTAAATCTTTCAAGTATATCTTGCATGGGTGGTGGCATGTTACAATCTGGAACCATGATTTTATTCACTTGCCTCACATTGAGGCATAACCATATGGAGTTATTTTTTTCTTGATGGTAACTATGGGGTTACAATATGCTGAAGAGCTTTTGGATATAATACCCCATTCCAACATTTGATCTATCTACTCCTTCACCTGCTCCCTATAATGATGAGGAATTGGTATTATTTTGCCTTAAATGGTTGTGTTTAAATTACCAGAATCCTTTGTCTGAACCCTGGGATCACACCTGACCTGTCTAAAAATACCTGATTGTATTACTTCAGTATCTTTCTTAGTATTTCAGTCCCTTTTTCCCAAGCCATCTTGGCCTTGCTTATTTTTTTCATTATCAAGTCATCATTGTGTTCATCGCCAACTTGCAAAGCCCCTATTGAACTATCCATGCTATCCATTATAAATCCAACCACCTCCCCATTACACGTGGCTTGTCTACTTTTGTTGTTCAACTTACATTTATATTTGTATAAAAAGTCAGTTCCCAGTAAGACATCACAAATCAAATTTTTCATAATTAGGAATACATGGAGGCAACAAACTCCATGCATTTTGACATACAGCCTTATTTGTTTGGGTTCAACCTTGGCCTATATGTTGTAGGCCATCACCACTTCTATAGCTTTCAATGGTAGAATAGGTATATTTGATTGTTTTCTAGTGAGTTTATAATACAATCTTTCTGTTATTACAGAGACCTAACTTCCTGAGTCAATAAGTGCTTCTCCTTTGGTCTGTTCTGCTGCTATCTATTTTCAAACATGTTTGGCATGCATAACTCGGTACACGGTCCTACCCTGAACATATTTGGTTCCCCATGTGTTTTGAATTTGGTTACTGTCTGAATATTATGTCTCTCTCTTGGTCTACTTTTCTTTTCCCTTGAATCTGTCTCATTTCTGCACTTATTTATATTTGACTCAATATCTTGTTTATTTCTTTAAATGTGTTGTCAACTTCTTCATCTAGCATTAATCTTATTTTTAAAGGCAGGTATTGGCAGACTATCTTCACAATCTGTTTCTCTGCCAAATTACATGCTTCTAATGTCTTGAGAGTGGCTACTTGATGCCTAAAAAATGTACATATTTCTCTGGTCTATCCTCTTGAAATTTCCTTTTTTATCAATTGGGATCTAATGCTGCCCTGCCTTTCTTCACTCCAGAAAGCTTTCTCCAGGGCTGTCTTGCAATCTAAAAATGTCTCTGGCTGGTAAAGCAATGAGTTCCACTAATCCACAGCCTGCCCTTCTAGGTGGTAAGATGCTATTATCATTCTCACATTGTCTGATAATCCATAACACTCAAAGTATTTTCACACACTGTTAAGGTGATCTACTGGCATCTCTTCCTTCTTCCACCACACACTTTTATTCTTATCAACTCCATTCTCTTTATGTGATATGTTGTGCCCATTTCAATTTAGCCCGTAGCTAAAATTGTAGTCATGTGCATAAAAGGAAATATGGAACCAAAAATCATCATCACATTTTTATATAGCAAAAAAGATGTAGAGCACCCAAGTTTAAACCCTACAGGATCAAGTTCATAAAGCCTAAGACAGAAGGAGAGTGGGTGGGAAATAGTTATATTCCTTATTTGTTTTGGTGTTGACAAAACTAAATAAAGAGTAGTACACACCTTTTAATTAGTCAATAGTTCTTTCTAAAAGTAAGATTATAACACATATAGGCAGTTTTATCACTGGACAAGAAATTTAGTTGTCATTTTTATATTTCAAATATTAATTTTCTTCAAATTTAATCTACATTTGCTAAATTTTGCTATTTTTATTCTCTATTTTGATTTTGTTTTTCTATTATTATAATTTAAGTTTAAAGGTTTTAAAGATTTAATTGTAAATATTTAAAGTATAGTTTCTAAGAAGCATTCAAATTATTTTAATAGGTCAGTTTTTATAAATAATTTGGATGATAGAGTGTGAGTGTATTGCATAAAAGAGTGTGAGTGTATTGCATAAATAAATCTACATTTACACATATTGAAAAAAGAGACAATTCTGTTAAACTATTTTTTTACTCAAAGGTTTTAGTTGTTGTAAAGATTTTTTGTTAAAGTTCAGAGGTGTGAAAATTAAGCTTAAAATCTTCACATCAGAAAGATTAAAGGGACAAGATGGGGTGTTATAGAAGTGCGATATTTGTCACCAGAATGAAGAAAAAACATTTAAGATAATCGTCCTTAAAAACAAATTAAGCTCTCCTGAAATCATGCTATTGTGAATTTATTATTTTTTTACCAGCAGTTAAAAAAAATGACACAATGAGTTGACTGAAAAATAGAATATGAAAAGACTCCAAAAAGTCAGTTAGGAAAGAATTTCTTTTGTTGAAACTGGAGAAAAGACAAGCTTTAAATTCTGCAAGATATCAATTTGAAATCATTTTTATATAAATATTTTTATTGAAGATTGATATAAACAAAATGGTTGGTTAAAATCTATATATGTATCATCTGTGTATCAGACTGCCGTTGGCCGACACGTCATAAAGAAAAAAAATTGTCTGAAGTAAAAGAATTCTACATCTTATGATTAATTGGGGAGAAAGATTATTAAAGTGACTGTCTGCTCATCTACATTTTAAGTAGAAGAAAACATTCATCTGCATTTAAAACTGAATGAAAATAAAAAACTGCTGATAAGTATTAAACCATGCAAGTTCAGATTTCAGTGACTGAGTTTAAACCCCAGAAAAATTAGAAATATGAGGACAACAGATATCCTCCATCTCTTATATGAATTATGCTGAACAGGAAAAGAAACAGTTCCAGTGCCAAATGGTTCCCACTAAAGTAAACAACTTCATCATCAAAATCACCATATCATAATTACAAGCCTCAATTCAAACAAAGAAAGGCTGTTCCAGTAAACCACAGAAATTGGTATTGTACCTGTGGTTCAGATTGGTAAGTGTTAGCTGCAAAAATATAGAGACATTTAACAAGCTGAGTTTGAACTATTGGAAGCCTCAACAAAATAAAAGAGACTGGTAATATGAATTTTAATTATATGTTTTTCTTTTATGATATAAGAGACTATTAGTAAAAAAATTTAGCAATAATATTTTGTCTCTTCTTATGTCTGAACTTTGAAAACTAAAATCAAGTAAAACAAAGAATTTCTTCTGTAACAATAGCTATAACCTTGAGTAATGATTTTATATTTGCTAAAATTATTATACCCACTTATTGATAAATTTTGTTTTCTAAAGGGTATTATGATATATTAATCTAAAATGGTGAAATGTTTGTTAATATGTAAAAGGTTTTTGTTTGTATTATTGTTTGTTTTTAAATAATATGTTAATTATACTGGGGATCAACACTCACACATGTTAATATAACAATACTTGCCACATGTATATAATTGCATATGAATGTCAAAATAAGACATATGGCATTTAAAAATATTAGATTATGCTTTTTTTGAGTTAATGAGTAGCAATTTCTAGATTAGAGGGGGAGAAAAGTAATTTAAAACTTGTTTCTGGAAATCTTTTTCTCTTCAATTTAACTAACACTTTTCTAATTCATCATTCTACTTCATATGTTAAGCTTAGATGTATAAAAATGTAAAAGTATGTGTGCACAAAGAGTGTTTATTTTTTATTATGAAATATTTTTCTTGTGGATAGAAAATTTTATCAATTTGTTATCCCAATTGATATTCATTACAAATGTAAGATATTGTCATTAATGGGAAGGGGGGGAATTTAATATTAATCTTATGAGTTCAATATAATCACTTATAATTAATAGTCATATAAATTTTTACTTCTATCTTTAAATTGTGTGTATATGTTAGTAATGCATTAATAAATATTAATTTGTTTTATTAAACAAGGCATATATTTTCATTAAGAGTATTCTTTATTAGTTGTGATCATTCATCATCACTGGTGAATATCAACTGTTTAAGTTCTAATTTAGACATGCTAAAATTAGCCAAATAGTTATGAATTTCTAAAAAACTGTAGACTTAGTTCTAAAGCTGTGAATGGATGTACCAGCATCAGCATCATTGTAATCATCACGTTTTCAATTCATGAGCTAGATAAATGTTTAAATATCATAAATAGATAATGATTTCATGGTATTATAATAACCACCATTCCATCATCTATATCATTTAAGGATGAGTGAATTGCCACCCTAAATTAATGGTATAATATGAGCTAGTAAATATTATGAAGGTATTAAAATGCATATTATCATATTAAAATCTAGGAGATAATTTCTGTCTGATGCATTTTATATACTCCACTATAGCTTAAGGCTGTTTTATGTTTATCTTGATATTAATGCATACAGTGATAGTGGTCTAAATCAAAAATCCTACATTTTGTAAGAAATAAGGTACCAAATGGCTTTAAACCTGGTACATTGAAAAAGGTTATAGAGTATAAATTTGTCTAGGTTTAGATAACCTAGTGGTGCCCTGATAGACAATATTCACTCTATATTCATTTGTTATTCACTTGGTTGTTCACTTAATATAAAACCAAGAGATAAAAGTGTGCAAAATTTACTGTTGGATTTATTGAGGAAATGTTTTTATTGGGTTACCAATGTACTCTCCCACTTGATGTTGTTTCAGGAGTCATAATGTCTTAATAGTTTATTTAAGTTACAATGTGTTTCTACTTGTTATTAAAGATACAATGGCTGCATGACTAGGCTTTGAAATAGGCCACATACCAGATAACTGAAATAATTACTTTCTAATCATTATTATTATGATATTATTTTGCTATCTTGGAATTGATTTATATCTAACTCATCATCATTTTTTCCCTCAAGACACAGACATTATATATGTTGTGAGAATATTAGATGGATATGATATTTTAGCTACAATGTATTAAAAATTTTAAGTAGAAATTAATTTAAGTTACAATGCCTTTTGATTGATAATTAATATTTTGGTTACAATGTATTTTAGTTACAATGGTTATATATTTTAGTTACACAATGGTGGCATTTTGACTTTAAAATTTGGTTACAATGGATGCCCAACTGGGGCATGATATATTACCTTATACCTGAGATGAGGAGTCAGAATGGCCTCAGGTTACATTTTGGTAGCATTATGTTTAAATTAGTTACAATGGGAATCCAACCAAGGAGCCCAAGATATGCTATCTGCCTGAGAAAAGTAGCCTATAGAAGGATGGGAGATGTGTGGTTGAAAGAAAAAAAAGGAAATGTTTTTTTGAGTGAAATTTTTTTTATTTCACAAAATTGTCTTTGCCATATAGTCTATTTTAGATTTATAGATTATGATGTTTAATTTCTTAATTGATGATGATAAAATGAGTACAGCCATAAAACAGCTTAGTTTTTTCTCTCAATTTTGAAAATATATGTATATCATAACTGGAGACAGGGATGAAATAAATAAAAATATTTTTTTGAAACATTAGAATGATTTATTGCCAGATAGAGACAGGCATAGTGATAGTGGTGAATTATGGGATAATATATCATGTGTGTTTGGAGAGTTCATTTTTGTAGACAGTCTATGATTTCAGAGGTTGGATTGGATATTTGTTCATTTGAGTTTGCTTGGTTAGATTGCAGTTTTTGATGATGAATGGAGAGTTTTGTCATTGCCTTGAGAATTCTATGTTTTTATGTAACCCATGAATGATCAAACCCATTATTCACTGCTCCAACCCAATTTATAAGTTATTCTTACTTATTATGAAGCAGTTAACAGCAGTCCTGCCATAATATCTGCCTATAAGTCTCCAAAAGAGAGAGCAAGGCATAGTTTTAGGTAATCTATAATTCAGGGCATTATTTTGAGACTTGCCATATAAGATTTCAAGAGAGAGAGAACAAGGCATAATTTTCCTTCTATTTTATAGCCCCTGTGACCTAAAATAAGCAGTGCATCATTTGATATTTACCATGTAAGTCTCCAAGAAAGAGAGCAAGGCATAGTTTTATCTATTTTAGCCTATAAGATTTAAAAGAAGTAAAGCATTGCAACAGAGCTTGCATAATTCAATCAACTGTTGTAGTAAATTAAGGTGATTGAATTGGGATGGTCCTTTGAGTGCTCAAGGTGCATTGTGTGATTATAGTGCTATGACTGAATTCTTTTATTTATCTCATGATTGTGAACTGCTAATCATTCTGGTAACTGTCAGTATCTCTCAGATCTCAAGGGGAATAGATGAATATATAATTTTGGCTATTACAGACATACACATGTACTAAATAGATTATTGTTGTGTGATTCATTGAAGGAGGGATATTAAATAATTTTTTTTCTTTTGTATTTGTAATGCATGGTGAAGCAAGATGAAAAGCAGATCAGTCAGTCAGTCAGAGATAGGTGTCAGACAAGGAAAGGGTGTGTGGGTTTTTGGTGGTCAGGGAAGCACAGATGAGATGTATAGAATTTTTAAGAAAAAATAGTAAACTACACAATACTACTGAGACGGTTATAGAAGAGGAAGGTGCCCCAATTGCTGGAATTAATAATTTTGATAATGAAGCAAAGGATGGTGAGATTTTCTTTAAAGAATCACAAGGAAGAGAGGAAGTAGAGAAAAATACCTCTAAAGTTAGTAGCAATAATACAGCCTCAAGCATGGAAACAGTAACTGAAGAGCAAGAAATTTGCCAGACTTAGAAAATAAAGCACCATCAGAGATGGAAATAATAATGCAGATGTTTAAAAGTCTATAAGAAGATAATAAAGCTTTACAACAAAAGATAGGTCAAGATAATAAAGCTTTAGAACAAAAGATAGGTCAAGATAATAAAGCTTTAGAACAAAAGATAGGTCAATTTGTAGAGGAAACTATAGAAAGTTTTGAGAAAAGATCTAAAAGCAAAAATAGATCACTTTATTGAAAACAACAGCCAAATGATCATGGCCTTAGAAACTAATATAGAAAAATCCAACATAGAGTGCAAGAATAGGTGAAAAACACTAGAAGATAGGAGTGTGTAGATCTATGGAAGTTGTCAAACAGGAGGTTTGTTAAGGATTGCAATCATTAAAGTCTCAGGTGGAGCAATCTACTGAAAAGAATAAGAAAGATATTTAGTTATTTAAGAATGAGGTCCATGGGTTGGTCTCCCAATCCATCTCAGAAGGCATAAAAAGAAATTCTGAAATAACTTCTGCAGGAATTAATATCAGATTAGAGGAGGTGGTAGCCAAAGTGGACTCATATAAGAAAGCTACCTTGAGCTGTGTGGATCAAACCTTCACTATTAAAAACAAGTTTAGTGGCTTAGAAAATGAAATTTGAAAAGTTAAGGGAGGCATGGTCAATGAGTGCATACAAATTGACCAAAATATTAGAAATAATTGGGGAAACAAATGGATAGCCTTAGAGAAAAAATAGTGCAAAGGAACAAATCAAGTTCTTTAGAAGGACCCAGAATGGTTGAACATAAATTAGGTGTCACATTGAAGAAGATGAAGGAACAACATGATGTAAAAGATCAGATTGTAATGTTGAAAGAGGAAGCCCTAAAACAAATCCCAAGAAAGAGAACCTAAGGGAAATGGATAGATGTCTGGTTAAAGAAGATTATGAAGTGAAGTCAAGAAGGCAGTTGGAGGAAAAACTTGATGCACAAGATAAGGTGATTAAGAGAAGCAACAAAAGAGATTAAACCAAATATTTCAGAAAGAGAACAAAAGTTTCAACAATCTATAGTTCTCATTTTCCAGTGTGTGTTGTTTCAAAAGTCTATATTCTTAAATAGATTAAAGGGACATTATATCTGGTACAGAGAGTCAATCTCTCTGGAATATTACAAGGTGAATTATATATGGTATAGAGAGTCAATCTCTCTGAAAAATTTAAATGTACATCATGTATGGTACAGAGAATCAATCTCTCTGAAAAATTTAAATGTACATTATATATGGAATAGAGAGTCGATCTCTCTGAAAAATTTAATGTACATTATGTATGGTACAGAGAATCAATCCCTCTGAAAAATTTAAAGGTACATTATGTATGGTACCAAGAATCAATCTCTCTAGAAAACCTACAGGTACATTATATATTGTATAGAGAGTCAATCTCTCTGAAAAAGTTAAAAGTATATTATGTGTGGTACCAAGAGTCCATATTTCTAGAAAGATTCTGTAATCTGAGGTTACATAAAATAAATCCTCCAGATGTATATTATAAGTATCCAGTCAAAATGAAAAATGGAGATATTAAAATTGACTGAATATAGATTTGCAATTTGATGCAGACCACAATATGATTTACAAAAAGGAAAAGCCTAAAGTATGACTCAAGTGCTAAACTAGATTGGTCCTGAGATAATAATCTATCATGTTATCAACTCCCAAAGAAACAAATTTAAGAAATTTCTGCTTTGTATGAAGGGCCATTCCAGATTACTAAGAAAATAGGTGAGAATGCTTTCAAGCTTGTTACTCTTGATGAGAATAAGGGACCCTATAAAACTGGGAGTTTGATCCCTTATCCTTCAGCAGAGTAGCCTGGCAAATATCTCCAAATAAATCACAATGCCAAGTTTTTTAATGAAAAAAGGATTTGGTGGACATCTAGATGATGTTTGCCAGTATTTATAATTTTTTTATTATTATTGTTGTTATCAATTATGATTTTCTCATTATGTATAGTTAAAGCAAAGGTATGATGATTTTTATTAGGAGAGGGGGATGTTGTGCCCATTTCAATTTAGCCCATAGCTAAAGTTCTAGTCATGTGCATGAAAGGAAATATGGAACCAAAAATCATCACATTTTATATAGGAAAGGAAGCTTTAGGACACCCAAGTTTAAACCCTACAAGATCAAGTTCCTAAAGCCTAAGACAGATGGAGAGTGGGGGATACAGTTGTTTTTTATTTGTTTGGGTGTTGACAAACAAAAAAAGTAGTACACACCTTTTAATTATTCAATAGTTCTTTTTAAAAGTAAGGTTATAACACATATAGGCAGCTTTGTCTGTGGACAAGATAGTTAGTTGTCATTTTTATATTTCAAATATTAACTTTCTTCAAAATTAATCTACATTTTCTAAATTTGGCTATTTTTATTCTCTATTTCTATTTTGTTTTTCTATGATTATAATTTGGGTTTAAAAGATTTAGGGATTCAATTGTAAATATTAAAAGTATACTTTCTAAGAAGCATTCATTTTATTTTAATAGGCCAGTTTTTATAAATGATTTGGATGATATAGTGTGAGTGTATTGCATAAATAAATCTATATTTACACATATTGAAAAAAAGAGACAATTTTGTTAAACTATTTTAACTCAAAGGTTTTAGTTGTTGTGAAGAATTTTTGTTAAAGCTCAGAGGTATGAAAGTTAAGCTTAAAATCTTCACATCAAAAAGATCAAAGAGAAGAGATGAAAAAAAAACCATTTAAGGTAACTTTCCTTAAAAACAAATTAAGCTCTCCAGAAATAAAGTTATTGTGAATGTATTATTTTTTTTAACAGCAGTTAAAGAAAAATCACATGATGACTCTAAATTACATGAGTTGAATGAAAAATGGAATTTAAAAAAAGTCTGAAAAGTTAGTTAGTAGAGAATTTTTTTATTGATACTGGGGAAAAGACAAGCTTTAAATTCTGCAAGATATCAATTTGAAATCATTTTTTATATAATTTTTTTTTATTGAATATTGATATAAATGAAATGGCTGGTTAAAATCTATATATGTCTAGTGTGTGTATCAGATTGCCATTGGCCAACATCATATAGAAGAAAAAAAAATGTCTGAAGTAAAAGTATTCTACACCTTATGATTAATTGGGAAGAAAAATGATTAAAGTGACTGTCTGTTCATCTATATTTTAAGTAGAAGAAAAGATTCACCTACATTTAAAATCTGAATGAAAATAAATAATCTACTGATAAGTATTAAACAATGCAAGTTCAGATTCCAGTGACTGAGTTTAAATCCCAGCAAAATTAAAAATATGAGAACAACAGTTATCCTCCATCTATTATAAGAATTATGCTGAACAGGAAAAGAAGAAACAGTTTCAGTGCAAAATGGTTCTTACTAAAGTAAACAACTTCATCATCATCATTACCATAAAAGAATTACAAGCCTCAATTCAAACAAAGAAAGGCTGTTCCAGTGAACTACAGAAATTGGTCATGTACCTGTGGTACAGATTGGTAGGTTTTTGCTGCAGAAATATAGAGACATATAATAAGCTGAGTTTGACCTCTTGGAAGCCTCAACAAAATAAAAGGGACTAGTAATATGAATTTTCATTATAAATTTTTCTTTTATGATATCAGGGACTATTAGTAAAAAATTTTAGCAATAAAATTTTGTCTCTTCTTATGTCTGAACTTTGAGAACTAAAATCGAGTAAAACAAAGAATTTCTTCAGTAATAATAGCTATAACCTTGAGTAATGATTTTATGTATGCTAAACCCACTTATTGATGAATTTTGTTTTCTAAAGGGTATTATGCTAAACCCACTTGTTGATGAATTTTGTTATCTAAAGGGTATTATGGTATATTAATCTAAAATGGTGAAATGTTTGTTAATATGTGTAAAAAAAATTTGTATTATTATTTGTTTTTAAATAATATTTTAATTATACTGGGGATCAACACACACGATAATATAACAATTTTTGCCACATGTATATAAATGTGCATGTGTGTGAGAATAAGACATACAGCATTTAAAAATATTAGATTATGCTTTTTTTTTTTGAGTTAATGAGTAGCAATCTTAGATTAGAGGAGGAGAAAATTCAAAACTTCTTTCTGGAAATCTTTTTCTTTTCCATTTATCTAACACTTTTCTAATTCGTCATTCTACTTTATATGTTAAGTTTAGATGTATAAAGATCTAAAAGTATGTGTGCACAAAGAGTGTTTTTTTAATATGAAATATTTTTATTGTAGATAGAAAATTTTATCATTTTGTTATCCTAATTGATATACATTATAAATGTGGAATATTGTCATTAATGGGAAGGGGGCAGAATTTAATATTAATCTTACAAGTTCAATATAATCACTTATAATTAATAGTCATATAAATATTTAGTTTTATCTTTAAATTGTATGTATATGGTAGTAATGCATTAATAAATGTTAATTTGTTTCATTAAATGAGGCATATATTTTCATTAAGAGTATGCTTTATTAGTTGTGATCATTCATCATCGCTGGTAAATATTAACTGTTTAAGTTATAATTTAGACATGCTAAAATTAGCCAAATAGTTATGAATTTCTAAAAAACTAAATTTCATGTTAGACTGTTCTAAAGCTGTGGATGCAAGTACCAGCATCATCATTATCATCATCATCCTCACATTTTCAATTGAGCTAGATAAATGTTTAAAGGCCATAAATAAATAATGATTTCATGGTATTATAATAACCATCATTCCATCATCTACATCATTCAAGGATGAGTGAATTGCCACCCTAAATTAATGGTGTAATACAAGCTAGTAAAAATTATGAAGGTATTAAAATGCATTTATCGTATTAAAATCTAGGAGATAATTTCTGTCTGATGCATTTTATATACACTATAGCTTAGGAATTTTTGTGTTTATCTTCATATTAATGCATACAGTGATAAGTGTCTAAAATCAAAAATCCTACATTTTGTTAGAAATAAGGTACCAAAGGGGTTTAAATGTGGTACATTGGAAAAGGTTATAGAATATAACTTTGTCTAGGTTCAGATAACCTAGTGGTGCCCTGATAGACCATATTCACTCTGTATTCACTCGTTATGCACTTTGATATTCACTTAATATAAAACCAAGAGATAAAAGTGGGTAAAATATACTGTTGGATTTATTGAGGAAATGTTTTTATTGGGTTACCAATGTACTCTCCCACTTGATGTTGTTTCAGGAGTCATAATGTCTTAATAGTTTATTTAAGTTACAATGTGTTTCTACTTGTTATTAAAGATACAATGGCTGCATGACTAGGCTTTGAAATAGGCCACATACCAGATAACTGAAATAATTACTTTCTAATCATTATTATTATGATATTATTTTGCTATCTTGGAATTGATTTATATCTAACTCATCATCATTTTTTCCCTCAAGACACAGACATTATATATGTTGTGAGAATATTAGATGGATATGATATTTTAGCTACAATGTATTAAAAATTTTAAGTAGAAATTAATTTAAGTTACAATGCCTTTTGATTGATAATTAATATTTTGGTTACAATGTATTTTAGTTACAATGGCTATATATTTTAGTCACCCAATGGTTGCATTTTGACTTTAAAATTTGGTTACAATATATATAATTTTTGCTCTTTATGTGCTAGGTTCTGAACCTCCAACCCCCAAAACACAGTCCTGCCCCCTTCCCTGACTTCCTTATGCCTTCAATATTTCTTAAGTATATATACTGTACTTATAATTTTAGTGTGGATTGATTGATATTTCACTGTATTATTTTGACTTACACATTCTGCCCTCTCTCTCTCTCTCTCTCTCTCTATATATATATATATATATATATATATATATATATATATATATATATATATATATATGAAATCCTTGAGTAGCCTGATTTGGCCCACCCACTAATTTGATTTACTTTTGTTTTCCACTTTTATAAAACCACACTTTGAAAAATAGTACGGATAGACTATTGTTATTTCAAAACCTTGATTTCAAAATTAGTTTCAAATTCAGAAAATTGTCAAAATGATTATAAAAGTAAAAAGTGTAAAATATATTAAAAATCATAGCTATTGTGTGAGTGTAAATTAAATAATCGAATTTCTTTTAAAACAACATTAATTTAATATAAAAAAATTAAATTGATTATTTATTTTTATTTAGTTATGACATCTTTTAGAAATAAGTGGCAGAAAATCAAATAATTATTTTCTATCTAATTACAATGGATTAACAGCAAAGGTTAATCACTTTAAGACTCTTTTTTTTTTTTTTTAAATATCTGTATTCCTTTTTTTTTTTCAAAAAAAAAATCAATCGCGAACAAGAAAAACAATTATGTCAATTACTTATATATATATAACCCATAATGAAAATGAAAGTTCTTTAAAACCAGTCTAACCTAAACTGATCACTTTATGAAAGCACTTCTATATTCTGCACTCAGTTCAAATTTTTCATATAGTTTAAAAAGTTTTTTTTTCATTCTTATAAAAACTTAACATTAGCTACATCCAACTCTGCCAATATAATATAGCTTCTGTTTTTACATTTTTTTTCTTTTAGGTAAAACAATAATGATCTGACAAAACTGATATATATATATATATATTAAAAATTCATGGTATTTTTTTTTTATATTTTTCTTTCCCTCATTGACCAATTTTTTTTTTTGATGACCTTTCATTGGGACACCATTGTAATGGGTCCACTCATTTACCTAAGTTTCTTGAAGTACTCATCTTTACATGAGTATGAACGTGTATATCTATATATGTGTATGAACAAAAATATAAGTCCTATACATATATAATTTTCTTCAATGTCATACACAGTATATTTATGGATGTCTAACTAAAGACTCCAAGTTCACCCATAGGTAAGAATTATACTGGACAATATGAAAGTATGTAATAGGATGATAAAATGACCTGGCCTGCAGCTAGCTTTTTCAGAGTGGGTGGTAAAATTACCAGGAGTAGATATAACCCTCTTTTTTTTAAAAAAACAAACCAAAACACACACAAAAAAAACATTCATCATTATATACATATTTATTAGTAATAATATTTACGTAAGTCAAATCAATTTTTTATTTTATTCCTTTATTATTTATCAAAGATTCCTATCAGTTTTCCCTCTTGTTAGTTTACTCTTTTCTTTCTTTACCAAAGCCCACACACACACAAAGTACGCTATAACATGTATGTTGTGACCAAGATTTAATTATGGAAGAATTAATGCTAATAATGACAGTAGGAAATAATTCAAACTCTCCATGCAAAAAGAAAAGAAAAATTAAGTTCACAATTGGGTCAAACAACAGTTTTCTGATTTACATGGAGTAAACTTTCTAAGAGGCCACATATATATGCAAATAGAAAAAAAAATAGGACCTGTGTTTCCCCATGGAATTGATTGAATTCACCTGGTGAAAGTGAAATCTCCAGTCCTTGAATGATGAACGGACTTTCGGAAATTCGGATTCCATGGCTGAATTCTATTTATTTATTTGTTCTTTTCACATCTCATGATGATCCAGCATTATTACTTATTGAGGCAGTTTTCCAGGCTTGACGTCCCTTCTCCGATATTGGCAGCTGCTATACATTCAGGGGAAGGATTCAAACACCTCACACGTTGAAGTTTCTACCCCAGCCTGATCATATTTTATCAATATATAACGTTGATCTCTGGATTATTCTCTCTGTATATAAGTCTAAAGTCAGCTTTCTTCCACTCTCCAACTTATAATAATCATTTTTTTTAATTATAAAATTTATCATTTTTTTTCAAATCAGGAATTGCCAACTCCGCCCCTTCTCTTAATTCTTTCTTTTCATTCATTTTCCTTTTTCCATTTCCAATTAACATTCCATGTGCCTTCATTGGAATGCACCATAAAAGCTTTTTACACCTATTTTTTTCTAATTAGTATTTAATTAGAACTTGACATTCCAAGGTTTTTATAACAGTCACTTTCATTGTTCTGTAAATCACTGTCTTCCATCTTGGCATTTATAGTTCTTTCTTTGACTTAATATATATATTTTTAAAAGTTTATCAAACAAAATGTTTTTATTTTTATTTTGTGAATTTTCATATTTAATTGATTCAAAACACTCATACATATACATAGCGATGTGTATAGCTGGGTTTGGCAAAAGAAAAAAATCAGTGCACATGTATACCCCCCATACCTCTTTTATGAGCTTTTTCATTGAAAAAACTAAATCTACAATTCAATATGACCACACAAATGACCATTGATTATACATCAACTTGTAAATATTAGTTTTGTTAGTAAAGTAATATATATATATATAATACATTAAGTATACGAATACGTATTTGTCTATTTATTGCAACAGGGTTTGATTATACCTGCCCTATTGCAATATATATTGGTGTGTATGTAGATAGTCTGCGTATACATTTGTATATAATTATTGTTTTAGATATTTGATTCTTTACATTATTGATGGATCTGTTGGGTAATGTAAAAATACTTTCTAATATTAATTATAAGAGTTTCTTCATTAAAAGAATAAAGGAATGTACTTACAATTGATAAAAACTATTTGGTTGTACTTTTAATTTTTGCATTTAAATATAAGAATTCATAAGCATGGGGATGAACTTCTTGTGAGTTTAGAATGTTATAAGAATGTTATTGATTTTTTTAGTGTTGGAGGAAAGTTGCTTATATAATCTTGATAACTATAATAAATTTACGTTTTGTAGAAATAATAGAAGGGGAGGAGGTATTATGATTTTTTTTTTTTTTTTGATTTTTGTTAAAAAAGATATGTTGTAAAAGAATTTGTTGATATTTTTCATTTGGAATCAGTATCTATGGATTTCAAATATAATAATATTATATACACTTTACTAGTTATATATAGACCACCCAATCCTAATTTTTTTGTCAATGGAAGAACGAAAAACGTTATTGTATAAAATTAGTTTGCGAAATAAATGATATAAAATTATAATGATGGTCAACTTAAACATTGACATTTCTAAGGAAAGTGTCAAAAGTGTGGAGGATTTTAAAAATAAATTGGCTGATTATGGACTCATTAATGTGATAACAGATTATACTCCAGAAGAAATCATTAAGGGTAAATTGGTATCTTCATGATTTGATTATATTTGTAGTAATATACATCCAGAATATTTACTTACTATGATAGTGAAAATAAGATTGGCTGATCATTATATTACAGCATTATGTTTAAAAAATAGTGATGGTGAGGTATGTTCATCATGGGTTAATATTAGTAAAATTATTACAAAAATTGATAGATTGAAAACTTATAATGCTATTAAGGAAGTTGATGGGAATATTTTGTATGATATTGAGGATGTTAATAGTTTATATGATAAGATTGTTGAGCTGATGCAGAATATTTAAAGAAAATGTGAAAAAGTTTCAGAAGTTTACAGAATGGCACATGGAGGTATTAAGTGAATTAGTGATAAAATTTTAGTTGCTATAAAGAAGAAAAAAGTTGCTTGAAATAGATGTAAAAAAAATCATAGCAATATTTTACTATTTAATGATTATAAGATTCTTAGGAATAAAGTTAATAAATAGTTTAATAAGAAGGGAAAAAAGACTTTATTATAAAAAAAACATTTGATTATACTTAAGATGATATGAAAAAATATGGAAATAAATTAATATGATTATATCTAAAAAGGCTAATGTCAATGTTAATCTGAATAAAAATTTTGATAATAGTGATAACTTATTGTTAGCAAATAAATTTTGTTATACCTTCGTGAATCAAATCAATGATTTAGTTGATAACAATTTTTGTAATGGTATTATTGATCAAAACAATAGTATTATGATTTGTGAATTTATTGAATTAATAAAAAAGACAAAGGATTGTAATAATTATATGAAATCAATGTTTATTCCTGATATTGATAGTATGCAATTGTAAGTGTGATAAAACATAAAATAAGTTCAGGTATTGATAGTGTCAAAATGTCTGATCTAACAGATATTTTTCCACTGAATGGTGATGTATTAGTTTTTATTATTAATAAAATTATTCTATGTAATGAATTTCCTAATATATTAAAAACTGCTGTGATGACACCCATTTATAAAAATGAAGTTAAAAATCACTTTAATAACTATATACCTATAGCTATTTTTTCATCTGTGACAAAAATAATTGAAAAATATTTGTATGATAATACCAAAAATTATTTACATTTTTTTTCTCTAAACCACAATTGGGTTTATGAAAAGTAAAAGTACTATTATTCTTTTAAAGGATTTTATTGATGATGTGGATCTTGCTTTGAATAATAAAAAATATGTTTTTTTATCATATTTATGGATTTTAGAAAAGCCATTAGATCTTCTTGATTATGAACTGCTTTTTTATGCCTTGAAATATATGGAATTTGAGGTAAGATTTTAGATTTATTGAGACATTATTTAATAGATAGATATAACTAAAGTTAATGGAGTTTTGAGTGACATGCATTTAAATGAATATCAGGTTTCTCAAAGTTCTATTCTGAGTCTGTTATTATTTTTAATCTATGTAAATGATATTAGTAGACTTTATACTGAAAAGTTAATTTATCAGTATGCAGATGATACTATTTTACTTAATATAAATTGTAATTTTAAAATTGCTCTTGGAAATCTTCAAACTAATTATAATAATATTGTAAATCGGTGTTCAACTAAAAAAATAATTATTAATAAAAATAAAACAAATGTTATGCTGATATCTTCACCCAACATAAAAAAATACAGTTTTGGTGTTTTCAGCCACTCAAGTACTTATATTGGTTTCCAGTGTGGGGAATGTTGCATGAAAATGGAAGAAGTGGAAAAAATTAAATATCTTGGTGTTATTATTGATAACAAAATGTCATGGTAACATCATATAAATTAACTTTTACAAAAGTTTAGATATTTTTACTTTATGTTTTATACATTGTCTATTTTTCTTCCATATAATATATTGAAGATAGTTTATATAGCATTGGGTAAATCTATATTGAGATATGGTATTACACTTATGTTTTCTCATGTGTACCAAGTCTGAAAAGGTTAAAAAAATTTCAAAATAAGATTTTACTGCTAATATAGAATATGTCAGACTTAGATAATAAAATTAATGATTTGTTAAATTTTGATAAACTGTTACAGTTGGTAGTTATAAAGAACAATTATTTTAATAATTCATTAAAAAGATATATGGTATCTAATTATGATGGTTCCCTTAGGAATAAATATTACAGTTCATTTAGATACAGAAATATTGAGAAGTGTGTATATTCTACCGACTTTCAATAAATTACCAAGTTATATGCTGAACATAGAAAGTATGAATTTGTCAAAAAAAGAATTGAAAACATATGTTTTATATCTATAAAATTTCAATAGTGATGTGTTATTTTGTATTTTATTTTGTGGTTATTTTGTGCATAATTATTAATATTGATTTATAATTTATATTATTGATTTATAATTTATAATATTGATTTATATTAGGTTTATTTTGTATTCTATTCTTTGTTTTAATATATGTTTTTGTTGTTTATTAGTATTGTAAGATTATGTCAATTGCTTTATATTAATCTGTACGATATTTGTAAAACCTATGAAAAGCATTTGTTTTGCTTATTAGGTTTCTTTCTTCGATGTAATCGAAATAAATAAATAAATACAAAATTATATTATATACAAGAAAAATAAATTTAAACAATTAAATGTCGCAAGAAAAAAATAATAGTTTAAGTATAGATTAATTCGTCATTTTTATTTATAAAAAAATACTAAAATTAATACTAACATAAATCATTATCTTTACTTCACGGGATGTATAATTTTCCTTTTTTAAAAACATGTCGTTAATAATCAAAATTGTTTCAATTTATTCTCTACATTTGTCATTCTAATAAATACAAACTTGTATAAATGGGATTAAATATTTATTAATTTAAACAAGTCTCGTTGACATGCAAGTATTAATATAAATAACATCATGTACCTACTACCCATTCTACCATGGCAGCTTGTCTTGAGAAATGACACTTTCAACTATTTTATGACAGCTTTAAGTTGTAGCCTTTACTAGTTCTGTCATAAACAAGCATCACTAATTTAACCATATATTAGAAAATATGTATATTCTTATTCAGGTCTGATCATAAATTATTGTCTTGTTAACTACCAACTAAAGTGATTATTTATAGTCTGATTCTTTCCATAATAAATACAATTAAATTCAGTAAGCATCATTACACATTTTTTTATATCTACTATTGATTATGTGTTTATCTATTATATATCTATGGGTCTTTGGATATAAATGCTTAATCAGATGAAGATAAAATGGAATCTAAAAAAATTGATTAAATAAAAAAACGGTGAGATATATTTTTCTTTTTTTGACTAAAGATAGTCTTGGGGAAATAGTTATTCAGAATCTTCAATGGAAATTTTTATGCCTTTGTCATAAGCATTTTTAGTGACTTCATAATATGGTAACTTTGGACATTTTAAACTTGTCACTAATGGGCAGTGAATCACCACTACTGACTTCTTTGGCTGCTCATTATTTACTATTGGCGAATATCATTAGCTGGTACCCTTTGCATTGATTGGTGATATATAGTTTAACATTAGTTGGTTTTTGTGCCTGTAAAAGTTGCTGGTCTACTGGTGTTTGATCTACCATTGCTTGCAACATTTTTAATATGATCACAACTGCTAAAACCTACTTGTTGACTTTCTTGAATATATAGCATGGAACTTGAATGCCTATATTCATTTTAATACTTTTATGTATTTAACTAGGGTTTAACTCCTGTTCATTATTCACATTTTGGTAAGCTTTTACATTTTTGTCAGGTAGTTTATTTTAGTCACTGTAAAGCTCAAATAAATATCAAGTCAGGCTTAATAAATTGCCATGCCTACCAGAAGTGACAAAACAAGGTAAATAAATTGTTCTACTCATCACAAAAACTATTTAACTCATTTCTGACCCAAAAGTCATATTTGCTTGCATTTATACTTCATCTTTAATCATTCTTCTGCTTAAATGCAGATGATTATTTTTTCTATTATTAATACTATTTTATTTGATACAATGGTCTGAGCACATCTATGCCCCATTTATATTGGAAAATCACTAATAAGGACTCAGATTTGAAGGTCAAATCAGTGCCTCTCTCGTAGTAGAACATTATTTAAATAAATAATCCTTGGCAAATTATAATGAGGTTTAATAATTTAGTCAACACAAATTAATAAGCATTATTTAATGCTTTTTAAAATGATGAAAACATTATTTTATTAGCTGCAGTATACATTTATTTATAACTTTGGTGAATTATTTATTGGCATAAAGACATATATCACTTCATGTAAAAAAACTTCATATGCGCTTTATAATTTTTAAAATGTACTTAAAATAATTCCATTTTATATTTGTTAGCCTATGCTAATTCTTAAAAGAATAATATCTTTTTGCAGCACACATTATTATTTAGACTCACATTATATGATTAAAATTAAATATTTAAAAAAAATATTAGGTTTTATATTTTATTTACTGCTAACACAGTACAGCAACTAAAGTGATAGAAAAATACAGAAAGTTTCCAAACAGAAGTCACGGGCTTTTATATATTTCGGTTACTGATATAACATGTAGATCATTGATATAAAACAGTATCTAATGACAATCTCAAATTTACTTCTGCTATGTCTCAGGGTTTTAAGGTTTTTCCTTTTCAGAAACTAGTCAAATAGCATAAAACAAGACTAACATACTATTGTTATTTTATACATATTTATATAATTAAACAAATTACAAAGGAGGGTGACAATATACTGCATACATATTAGTAGATGATAATGCAAGAAAAAATTGAGTTGCCTTATAAAATTGAAGAAATTTCTTATTTCTACTCTCGAACTTAGGTAATTCACCAGTTTGGTACTGCTATATACATTTTGCAACTTTGTCAGTAATTCATGGCCGCTTATTGTATATGCCATTTACTATGGACTGTGCAGAAGAAATAGACCCAGGCTATTTATAACAATCCGTTTATCATGCACAGTTTCAGGACCTAAGTTAGTAGCAGAGCTCTTTTTAATTTATTTACTAGATAATATTTTAAAATGTGTACATAATGTTTTCAGTTCATTTGTCTGCGAATGCACAAACACTGCAGTTCTTTCAGTCTAGAAATAAATGATTTATTTGACAAATATATTCTTTATATTTAATCACTGGTCATCATATTCAGGAAACTTTAGGAACTTTTTCCCTATCTTCAGCTTTGGTATGAATCAATTCCAGTTGTTGTTCACATACAATTTATTTTTCTTCTTTGTATGTTCTAAATTGAGTTCATTATTGTGATCAGTTTTAGCCACGTTTCCTATTTTTTTTAGCTTCTGGAAATGTATTTAAGCAGACATCTGGTGTAGGGCTTTCACAGTGATAGCAAAGATGATTAACATGTTTCCTGAATTTGTTACTATTTTCTAAATTTACAAGATGTATTTGTTAGAAAATATTTGTTTTACCATACAAGGAAACATTTATGTTTAAGCAAGTAATGTATCCAATTTTTTTCACCCAGTAAGAATTTTGTAGTTTAAGTAATAGGTGAGATAAATGTGTGTGAAATGAGTGACACATTAATAACTCTGCTGGTGTTTTCCCAGTTGCCATAGTTGGTGTAAAATGTTGCACATATATGGGTTGCACTAAGGTTTCAAACATTTTTTTATATTTAATTTTCTTAAGGTGTGCATTAAATGTCAAACTGCTTGCTCTGCAATCCCATTACTTTTAGGATGTATGGAGGCGTAAGAATGTTTTATTCCTCTGTTACTCAAAACTCTATAAGGTTTTTTGATGTAAAGCCAGAACCATTATCAGTTACAATTGATTTAGGATAGCCATGTGTAGCAAATAACTTATTTAAAATACTAATAGTACATTCAATGCTGTTAGATATTAGTCCAAAGTAAAGGTTTAAGTGCTCATGCAATGGACCAATGTGGTCTAAATGAATATGTGTTCATGGAGAAGTGGGGATTTCCTATGTTTCAAATTGTTTGGATAATAGCTTGGCTGTCTGTTGACAAATGATATCAAAAATTTAGTTAAAAGACATTGGCCACCATACATGTGATCTAGCAAGTGCTTTCATTCTCACAATTCCCAGATGCCTCTGATGTAATAGATTTAACATGTGTATTCTACCTACAGTAGGAACAAGCATGTGGTCATTGTTCAAAATACATCCATTATAAACAGAGAGTCCATCTCTTGCAGTCCAAGTAATTTTATTTACTTTTGCAGGGTATTTCATTGGCCAACCCATATTTTACCCATCACATTAATTGGACGTAATGCTTATCTTTCTTCATCCAATCCCCTTTGACTCCACTGTTTACCTTTTTGGAATTTATCATGTCAATATAATTTCTTTAATCAGAAATATATTTTCCATAACAGTCTGTGATCTAGGTAGAGCATCAGCATGTTCAATCTTATTTCTCAGCTTATAGATCAATTTGAAATCATAGTGAGATAATATATTTTCCCATTGTAACATACATTTACTTTAATGTTTGTGTATCTTTTTTCAGAGCCAATAATTCCCATTAGGAGGTAATGATCAGTGTAAATGGTAAAACTCCACCTATATGAGTATTGGTGGAAATTCTTAATTGTAAAAAACACTGAAAATGCCTCTTTATCTACTTGGCTATAATTTTTTTTACAGAAGTCAGTACTCTAGAGACATAGGCAATTGGCCATTCTTTTTCATAGCATGGGTGTGAGATTACAGCATCAATGCTGTATTCAGATGCATCAGTTGTAATATTAACAGCTAAATCACTATGGTAATGAAACAACAGTGTCTCTAAAGTTACCAAATCTATTGTAGCATTAAATTCCATGTCTTGTTCAATATTCCAAACCCAACATTGTTTTTTTAAAATAGTTGATACAATGGAGATAAATGTGATGTTCCTTTTAGAAAGCTTTTATAAAAATTCAAAAGGTCTATAAAGACTGCAGTTCCTTTATATTTTTAGGGCTTCTCTGCATTCTTTATAGCTTTTACTTTGTCTGGGCCTTGGTGACCATTAGGATTTATTATCTGAGGAATTTAATTTCCCTTGCAGCCAATATACATTTACTTATGTTTAGTTTTGCCTTGGCTAGTGCAAGTTTTGAAAAACTAGATGTACTCACTTTTCCAGCTTGGTTTCTATCATGCTGAAGATCAAAATGTCATTCAGATATGAGATTATGCCATCTATGGATCTAAGTAACATATCCATTTTTGCTTGTAAGATATTTGGTGCAATATTCATTTTTGCCTGTAAGACATTTGGTGCAATCATTATATTTTGGCAAAATAATTAGCCTTTTGAAATAATGCAAGCACTTCTCATATGGGCAGAACTGGATAAGATCCCTTGTTTATATACTTGTTAATAGTGATCCTATAATCACAGCATAAATGGATACTACCATTTGATTTTATTGTATTCACACCAGGTGTCACTCAGTAAGAATCTTAAATAGGGGTTAAAACTCCCTTAACCACCAAATGACATTGTTTTTTCTACTGTATCTCTTAATGCAAATGGCATGTTATGAGGTTTACAAACAATTGCTTTTGCATCTTTTACCAATTCACATCAAGTGGTCTCATTTTTAAGATGTGATAATCCTGGCATAAACAATTCTGGGTATCTCTTTTTCATTATAGATTCCTAAGGGAGAAAACCAGTTTCTTCATAGCAATGGGCTAATATCTTTATTTATAACATATAACATAAAAAAATCACCTAGAATTTAACATTTTTGGAACTGTAATTTTTTCACAAATGTTGACTTTATTTTTGCTTATATCTGTTAACACAACATCTGCTTTATGTAGATAAAACTCATTATTATGGTCTTCTATAAAACCCATTCAATCTTTATGAGAGACTAATGACAAACCAGCACTGCTATCAACTTCCATAGTGACCAGTTTACCACAAACTTTCAAATCTAAAAGGATGTGATCTTTTTTAGCATCACTATTGGTTATAATCTTTATAGATGATTTCCTGACTTTTTCTTAGCTGATTCACCATCTTTAGAATAACAAACTGCAGCTAAGTGCTCTCTAGTATTACAAATACTGCATAATTTGTCTTTATGCCTGCAAATGTTTTTTGCATGTCATGATTTCCCACAGCAAGTATATTTTTATTTAATCTGCCTATTGGGAATTGGGATGTTGTTTTTTGACTTTTCTTTAATGAATAAAATTGTTTCAGGAGATTTAGACCTGGTATATTTTGATGCTATATTTAACGTGGATTATTGTGTGACACATCTGGATCACTCAATAGAAACTTATTAAAATTATTGTTGGTCATGTCATTCAAGAGTTGCTGCAGTATAGAATTATTTATTTCTAGACCAAAATCAGTCTATCTAACTTTCTTATTTCTTATTGCTAAATCAAAGTCCATGTATTTTTGTTGTGGAAACTGCATCCTATTTCTTAGCCTAAGGTGTGCTATCCATTTTGAAGATGTTGGAGCAAAATATTCATTTAATTTTTGTAAAATCTCTTGATATGGTAAGTTTTCTGGATGTTTTGGATCGATAAGCCTATTAGCCAATTGAATAATGTCTTGACTTGCAAAATACAGAAATGTGAAGATTTTATCATAATCATAAACATATAATATTCCACCAGCTCAATATAACCTTTCCATGAGTTGACATTATTTATGTTGAATTAGCGAATTGTTGAATTAAAAGCTGCCATAATTTATTTATTTCTTCTATCGAGTTTACAAAGTGTGTCACTCTAGTTATGGTTTCCAAACTGTCAAAACTGTACCACTCTGGTTTGTCTGAGGGTTTCTTCTTCTCAGAAACCAGTCAGATAGCATAAAATATGACTACCATGCAATTATCATTTTATATATAATTATTTAATTAAAGAAATTACAAAGGAGAGTGTTAATATACTACATATTTATTAGTACATGATGCTGGAAGTATAATTTGAGTTGCTTTATAAAATTCAACCAATTTGTTATATCTAAACAGGAAAAACTCTCCATATAGTAGTGCCACCCTGTTCCAATCCGAGTAGTCAATGGATGCCAGGAGGCTTGGGCATAAAATCCCCATCTTGTTCCTACTCATCCAATATTTCTAGACTAGGGTCTGGCTTGTGGCCTTTGTCTGTGAGAAGCTTTGGATCTGAGAGCACTGCACCTAGATCTTAGGATCCTCACTGACAAAGGCCACAATCCAGAAACTAGTCTGGGGATTTTGGATGAGTAGGCAATAGATGGGAATTTTATACACAAGCATTCTGGCATCCATTGATTACCCTGGTTGGTACAGGGTGGCACTACTGCATGGAGCCAAAAACTAGTCTGGGGATTTTGGATGAGTAGGCAGTAGATGGGGATTTCATAAACAAGCCTTCTGGCATCCATTGATTACCCTGGTTGGTACAGGGTGGCATTACTGTTTGGAGAGTTTTGCCTGTTTAAGAACAGTTATGTGTTAGCATAAAGGATGGTGATCATGTGATGTTTAGTGGTTTTGTTATTTCTACCCACAAACTTTGGTAATTTACCAGGTCAATTCTGCAATATACATTTTGCAACTCATCAGTAATCCATGGCCACTTATTGTATATGCCATTTACTGTTTGTTTCATGCTAGAAGGTGCTGGATTGCACAGAAGGAATAGATCCAGGCTTTTTATAACAATCAATTTGTCTTGCACAATTTCAGGAGCATAAATTAGTAGCAGTGCTCTCTTTAATTTATTTACTAAAGTAATATAACAAACACACACATAATGTTTTCAGTTCATTTGTCTGCCAATGCACAAACACTTCAATTTCATTTACTGAAAATAATTGTTATTTCACTTTACTAAAGTTCATTGTATTACACATGATTCTTGATGAAAATGTATTTTTTAATTTTTGTAAACAATGAAAATATTTAAAAAAAATAATGGCAATGATTTTCAATCTTTTCTTATTAAATTACAAATTAGAAACTAAAAATAAGCAAAAAATAAATACAAACAAAACAATTCATTTGATTGTATAACAATTTAAGTGTGCATGCACTTATATAAAAATACAACTTCATAGTCATTTATCTACACCTACTATTGATAAAATATAATAAAATAAAATGTTAGTGCATAAAACACCATAATAATATATGTAATTAATTGCAATATATTGTATAGGAACATTAATCAAAAACACTATTCAAACTGTCGAAAAATAAATAAGTTTACATTTGGATGACAACAAAAAATAATTAATTGGAGATTTTTCAACAAAGCCGGACAAATGGATAAAAAATATGGCATGTCTAAAAAATATGAGTAAATACTTTATTATAAGGACATTACAGTTAATAATAAGGGTAGTAGGAATTTGCTCACTTAGATTTGTCTATTATTCAAAGTTCTGAGAATGACAAGTTAAGTTGAAATTTTATAACTAATTAAATATGATATTGTACTAGGTTGATATAATTTAAGAACACCAAAGTTTATTTTTTCTTTGCTTTAGTTGTAAAACTGATGCTCAAATTACTTTTAACAAATTTTCTATAAAAATTGAGAATGAGTATCAATCAAATAAACAGCCAGAATAATTTATCATGTTCAATTCCTGAATATTTTTCAAAATAAAAAAAAATCATATGGTCTTCTATACATTCTGTTGATGAAAATGAATGCAAGTTCTATGATAGTTTGGAGATCTTTGTGTCATTAGGTTCATTTAAAAATTGTTTTAAGTTTGAGACCAATGTCATTACTCATGTAGTCTGATGTAAGTAAGGTTCATTTAGATTAATCCTTATCTCACACTCATGTGACAGCAACAAAAGATGTCTTCATGCAAAGGTTTAAAAAAATCTTTCATCTTGTTGATGTTAAATTTCCTGCAAGTTTCAAATTATTTATGAACAAGATATGCATTTTTGTGAGGATTTGGGGGCATTTTATGCATTTTCTGACAATTATCATGGAATTTATTATCTGATAGTGGTCTTTATCATAATAACTAAACCCCCTGTTCAACAACAATTGTAGTTTGATGTAGACTAATCAAAGAAAGATTTAATAGCTAATTCTATGGAGGTAAATGCTGAGAAATAAACTAATTCTAAAGAGCTAAAAAATATTTGAATGTTCAAATAGAAGCTAATTCTAAAGATTTAAAAGGTCACCTAGAAGCCAATTCTAACAAGTTAAAGAATAATTTGGAAGTTACATTAGAAATTATTTCTAAAGATTTAAAAGTTTTGAAAAACAGAATAGAAGGATTTTGAGTTGAGAATCTAATTTTCTGGGGAGCGACTAAACCTGAATTTCAAGCTTTGAATGATTCAACAGAAAAATCAAGAAGTGAAATTAAATTTGAAATTTTAGAGGTAAATAAAGAAGATGAAAATTCAAAAAAGAAACAGAAATTTCCAAATAGAAGTATTGAATAATAATAATGTTTCAAACATTTCAAAGTTGAAAAAAAAAATCTTCTTTTCAAACTTTTTATTTAACGATAAGAATAAAATAAAAAATTATTAACAAAACAGAAAAGTAAGATATTCTTAACATTAACCTTTGTGCTGTCTCTTATGAAAGGTTTCGTTGACGATTGACATCACTCTAATTCTGTTATTTTTAATGCTAGGATAGTCATTTTACAGCCATTAGTTAGGTTTTTAAAAATTCTGTAAGATGCTGCCCTCTCTTGAATTATTTTACAAGTAAAAAATCAATAAAACATCGGTAAATCTTATCAAAGAAAAAAGCTTGTTGGTGATTAGCTCTTAGCTATCAAAGACAGTCTGATTGGCTGGCAAGGACAAAGAAAATGCCAAAAAAGTAAAACGCTAAGATTTTCAATTTGAAAATTATAAATAAGTGTTTTTAGACAATTATAAAAGTATTTATTGAGAAATTATGAATATATAAGCAAAATAATGCTAAAAATAAAATTATTTAAAAAAATATTTAAGATTTTAGCAAAAAAAAATTTACTTATTCGTAACGTAAAACTGAAAAAAAAAATTTATGTCAGCATCTCTTTTTAATTCGTTATTACATTCACCTTTTTAAATTTGCCACTATCAAATATTTCTACAATAAACAAATAGAAATTTATTTTTGAAAGAACTTTCATTCACTTTCATAACCTGACAAATTTTTAATATACTTTTTACAAATGAATCTAAAGTAAATATGATATTAAAAAGTAAATATATTTTGACAATTGACTTTGTCTTGGCCAATTAAAAGTTTTGATTTTTAACTCACTTGGGCCAATAATATAATCAGGGGTCAAAAGGTTAATGCATCTACATTTCAGACATTAGTAAGTCAGAAAAAAGTTTTTAGAAAAAATAGTGGCAGTAATAAACAAGTATGAATCATGAAAAAATATATAGTTATTTTAGACCTGAGTAGTAAAAACATCCAGATATTAATCAATAAGATATAAAAAGTCTTGGTATGAATAAGTAGTATGATTGGGGAGAAAAATTTGAGTCAAGGTGTTATAAATAGATTTAGCTTTCATTGTTCTATATCCAATTATAGCTCAGGAAACAATGTGTTTGATTAGTAATAATATGGGGTTTGAAGGTATGCCTTATCACCTGAACACTGTAAAATCTGTGAATAGATGTGGATACAGCTATAAATATTTAGTTAATAATATTAACTTCATTGGTATTAAGAAAATGTATTTTTAGATAATTTGGAAAATAAATATGAGAATAGAAAGTTATACTATTTATATAAATTTATATTTCAAAGGTAACTTTATTCAAAAATAAGTGGTTATATTGGTTGTTGATTATACATAGTGTTATACATAGGCTTACACAGTTACTATATTACAGTCTGTATGTTTGACTAGAGTCTCTTTGCACTTCAGATTTCCCTGTGTTTGCCTTTGCCCTTTTCTATTATATCCTTTATTATAAAGTGACCTGAATTTAAAAAAGAGACCATGTTGCTGCAAAGATATCAGGTGGTGCAATAATGCTGTCTCTTTCCCATATTTTTTGCAATTTGTTTTATAGGTGTTAGGGTGCCTTCTTGTGTTGTTCTCCAATGTAAAAGTGCATCTGGTACACCAAAATGCACATAGTCTGAAAGTGGTTGCCCTTAAATGTAGTGACTTGTTTTAAATTATAAATTTGAAGAATAAAAATCTGCTATACTTATTGAAAATTTTATATAATATTACGAATCTACATTTTTAGATAGATTAGAGGTTAATTATATTAATCTAAATTTGTATAAAACATATATATATATATATATATATATATATATATACATATATTTATATATATATATATATATATATATATGATTTTTTTTTTATAAATAACAAGTAAAGATGAAAGTTAAAATTATATTTTTATTAATATTTTTATTATTTTCAAAACTTACATTTAGGTACTTAAGATCTTAATTACATAAAAGATATTATAATTTTAGAAGTCCCATCCTTATGATATTATTATAATTTAGCACAATTTATTCAGAAGTATGGTGGGGGGGACTTTTCTTTCCAGGTTTGTAATAATTTCATTTGGAGCTGCATTGCTGTTACGACTTTTCCCAAATATCTATTTGCTGTTATCATTTTCCTAAAACAGCTGCAGCATTTATTGACTATATTTATCTTTCTGCAGCTGGCTGGTCTGTTTGTGTAACATTCTTCCATCCACCATTCAGACTGACACCGCATGCTTGGTTAAATGACTTACGATTTCAGCCTTATTGGGACAGGTACTTCGTACTCTTTGGGTGACCTACTTTCCACAAACTTGGTCCGCAATCTATGATCGAGATTTTTCTGTGGGGTTGATTTCTTGCCTATGACTGGCGGTGATTTCGCACATAATTGATAGTTTTTATGTTTTTCAATAAACATAATGATGTCATTATTTTTGATCATTGATACTTTAATTCCCAATTGATTGAACCAATCAATGCCAATGAGGGGATTTATCAGGGTGTAAATTATATATAATGACAATTTTAATTTTTTGCCATTGTACGAAGTAATTGGTGCCTCAATTGCTCCTTTAATTTTTATGGCCTTGCCATTGATGTCTTGAGCTTTAAATTTGGTATGCATAAATTTAGGTGGCTGTGACATATCTGTCACAATAGTTTTCCAATCTTTAATGGACAGTAAAGACACCCACTACTGCTGTCAATTTCCATCGATAAGGTTTTTCCCAAAATTTTGAGTCATTTCAAATTTCTGTAATTGGTCCAAAGGCACATTATTAATCATCGCAATTTGTTCTTGCTTAGGTTTTCTAGTAAAATGCTCTTGGCTATTATTACTTGTATTATTTTCGAATTTCTTATTTTCACACATTTTTTCCAAATGGCCAACTCTATTACAGTGTTTACAGCGCTAGTCCCTATAAAAACACTCACATGCCGTGTGACCTAATTTTCCACAGCAAAAACACTTAATTTGACTTTCTGTAACATTAGTTATTCCACATTGATCAAGCACTCTTTTTTCAGGTTTGTTAACTTTGTGGATTTCATAAGGATTATTGTTCACTACTTTCATGGCTGCAAATTCTTTATCTTGCCGTACCACAAGTTCGTGAGCTATACCATGTTTTATGGCTTCTTTATAATTGATATTCTTGTCTGCCAATAACTGCTGTCTCAGACTGTCACTGCTCATATCACATAAAAATTGTTTCAAAAGCTTCCTCCAGGTATGAGTCATAGATGTAGTTTTTGTGAGTTCACGTAGGGCAGTATCATAATCTTGAGTTTGCTCATTTTTGCTTTGTTGGCAATTTCTGAAGTGGAATCTGGCAATGTGTCTAGACTCATGTATATTAAAATAGTCAGCCAAATGATCTTTGATCTGTTTGAATGTTAAATCTTCCAGGGTTTGGGGTTTGCAAAGCCTGTTTGCAATTTGGATGACCCCTTTTCCTGCAAAACACAATAAAGTTGCTGTTTTACATTCATAAACCTTTACTGTATTAATACTTAAAAGTTTCTTGATTTGTTAAATGTACAGGGGCCACTCACTTGCCTCTCTGATGTCAAATTCAGATATTGCCAGCTGCATTATGATGATTTAGTCATTTTAGAAAAAAAATTGAAATACCTTTTTTAGTAATTTATCCACTGATGAAATCAATTAATTAGATGCCAACATATTTGGCTGTCAATGTGTTAATTGTTATTCCTGACAATTCCAAAATTTTCTGGGGATTAAGACCATTGAGGTTCATAATCAAGACTGTGACTGCACCAATTGCTGTGTCCAGCAGCACTCTATTGCCTGCTGGATTGCAAATAGAAATACTACAAATAATTGCTAATTAATGAATTGGCTGGACAAGTATATTTAAGTAACAAGAATTTATTTACAGAGTTATACAAATCAATCTTGTTTAATATATACATATATGATGATTATATATACACATGCTATATAAATAACAATAACAGCCTGAAGGCATAACAAAATAATAATAAGATCAATATGACCTATTTACAGTTCCTAAGTTTACTTTTGAATGTCTGGAGGTAAACTTCTCCGCAAGGCTAAGTAAAGGAGGAAGCTGACTGGGGCACCTGAGGAAATGGCACATCTGGTTTTCAAGAGCTTCATTTAGCAAGTGTCTTGTTCCATTCTATTCTAGCTTTATGTCCATTTTTCATTATTTTTTAGTGAAGACTCTCTTGATTGGACATCTGCTGTCCACGTGGTGGTCATTTCTCTAGTTGCACTATTTGACCTCTGATCAGATAACACAATTGCCTTGGAATTGTCTATTTTAAGCAATGGCTTTGTTTATGTTATCTAAATCTTTTTCTTGAATTCATTTAACTTTTTTGATAAGTTAGATTATAGTTTTTCCATTAATTAAACTATTTAAATAGTGTAATGCTTTTATAAAATATTGTGAATGCCATTGGCATTCATGCACATACATTTAGTTTACCATTATATCATTTATAACACTTATTTTGTGTATATTTAAATATACACACACCATTGGAAATCCGTTTAATTTTCAATTATAATTATTATTTGACTAATAATACATATTCTGTGTATACATAAATATACGCACACATTTAGCAGTCTTATATAAAATAACATTGATATTTGTAAAAAAAAATCAATAAAGAGACATTGCAATTTCCAATTTTCTATTTGCTATATTTCATTTAGAAAAAGTTTTAAGTAATTAATGGCTTAAAAATTAAAGAAATAGATGAAGTAGTAGTAAAAGTATGTTAAAAAATTTATCTAACATTAAAACGTTTAAATCAATAATATTATCCTTTCAAAGTATTTGAATTTTTTTTCCAAGTGAGAGAGAATATAATATTATCGCTAAAGGAAATATTACATTGCAAAGAAAAAGTTTTTTTTGTGTGTGTGTTTATTATTATATTATCCTATGCAAGTTTCTTTTTATTTTAAATCTTTTATTTAATAACTAATAAAATATTTTCAGATTATTTCTTTAAGTGCAAATAAAGTATTTACATAAATTATAAAGAAATATGAAGAAAAACACAATTATAAACTAAGTGCCATTTCAAATTAGTGTAATTATGTTCTCATTTATGTACACTTTTATTTAAATTATTAAATATTTTTTAAATTGGTAGATCTTTATATATACTTAAAGGTAATAAACTTAGTATAAAAAATTTTGAGATATTTTTTAAAAAAATATTTAGTTAATCCTGAATGTTTTAAATAGTCAGATAGTCATTCTAATAATGTTATAACAATGCTTATGTAAAGGTAATGATTATAAAAATATCAATACTAAAAAGAATAAAAGCTTGCTTTTAATTCTAAATCGACCTGATTTGAACATCTCATATAAAATTATATTAAACAGTTAAATTTAAAAGATGTCTGACTATAAAACCAATAAACTAGTAAAAGATCATTGATGGCTTGATTTTTTTCTATATACTTTCAATGTATTGACTGATATCCCATCAATAGTTTGCAAGAATAATAGTCATCTCATCAATGATTGCATAACAAAAAAAGTAAAATAAAAATATTGTTTTATCTATAAAATAAAAATAAACCTACCAGTATTGAAGGAGTCCTTCAAGAAACTGTTGGTTACATCTATAAGAACTAACCCAGCATGAAATTTCAAAAACCCTATTATTATTTTAATTACAGAACAAGAATAATAAACATTTTATGTATGGAAAGAAATATTGATCTAATAGCATTTTAACTGCCTTTAAAACATTATGAAAATCATTAACCTCAAGATTAAGACAAAGGAGTTGCTAACAGACACTTTAAAATAAAATTGGACTTATTGTTCTATTTTGATAAAAATCCAAATGATATTTTTATATAGATATGAATTATTACTATGTTATGCTATTTTTATATTATTATTTAGAACTCCCAAAGAAAATATTGTCATAAGAAATAAATTATTTCACTTTTAAATTTGCATACTTATATATGCATATATACAACACTGTTTATATGTCAGTGAATGAACTACAAAAATGGTTTCTATTTTATGATTATGTGTTTTTACAGAAACATACCAATAGATTATTATGTATCTAAGAATGTAATATATTTAAAGGATGTCTAATGACATTCTTATGTTCAGTTTCTCTCTTTGCAAAACTTCAATAGGATTTATAAAACAGGTTTATTTTAACATATGTTTTTTTCATGTAAATAGCACAATAAATTACAGTTTTTTATAGTAGTTGAATTTATTAAAGTTAATAAATTATAATTCCTTATCTGTATCTCAGTTTTATTGCACATAAAATGTGAGTAATTTTTATTAATTTAATTACATATTCTGTTTTATTTATTTTATTTATAATACAGTTCAGTCACATATGTTTAAATAAATATTATATTTACCCATAAAATTAAAGAATATTTGATTATTTAAATATATTTAAAAATAAATAAAATATTAAATTTCTAAATACATTATTTAGACCTATTTCATTTTATTAATAAATATAAATGTAAAAATAGCATTAAAAATTTATAAAGATTTTCATTATTTATACCTCAAATTTTGTTATTATAAACATTGGCAAAGCACTTTTCTTTCTCATTTCTATTAAAAACTAAAACTAGTCATTTCATCACAAACTTACTGTTTTAATATATATATATATATATATATATATATATTATATATATATATATATATATATATAACCTATTTACATGTACTAATACTACTAATAAAAATAAATTATTTTTTTCTCATGTGTTATAGCATCAGCTGGGAAGCAAACCTGCTAATCCGTGACAAGTGTACTAGTAAATAACATGTATTACCATTTACTTCTTAGACAATTTTAATCAATTTAAGATTTATGTAATAAATATTATTTCAAAACACTCCAGAAAAAATACAATTGTGTCTATACTATTACTATGTGTCAACAAATTTTACATACTATTTATTGTAAAACCATATTTATATTAAAAGCTTTATATTCATAATTATTACTACAATATTTATCTTATTCTTATTTAACAAAATTTTTGATTATTTGAGTAAAATAATCAAGATTGTACTTATAATTAATATGTTATTTTTTATACCCAAAATCAAGTATAATAAGAATAGTTTAAAAAAAAATTACTAATTGTGGCCCCACATTGGATGTGCCATAAACTGTAACAGGACAATTTGTACAAATGTTAATGTGTAACAATGTAAATAGGCTAGGAGAAACTAATAACTATATAAATTGTGCAAGCCAAGATTGTAATGAAATCAATTAAAATAATAATTTTATGTAAACCTACTAATAGGATAATCTACAATTTATATCAAATAATATTAAAATTTATTAATATTTAATCATTAAATATGCTGGAAGCCAAAATTATGATGCACAGATTAAAATAATTTATCTGAAAATTTAAAACAAATATATTAGTTATTAGTTTAGATCAAGAATACTTCATATAAACCTACTGTTATTATATATTATAATGTATTATTGTGTTAAATGATAAAGTGATTTAAGCTTGCTAATTATATATAATGTTTACATCAATAATTTATCAACTAGTTTTGTATATTTGAATAATACCAATGAATGTTTAATAAAAACATTAGATTGACCATTGATAATGAATGTTAAAATTTATATTATTTTACTGAATTAATTTTGAATGTCTGTAATTGCATAGAAACATTTAATTAATATTATATCACTTATCTACCAAATTAAACATGTCTATTGACTCAAATTTAATAAATATAATAACTTTGTTGCAAAAATAAAAATAAGACATTAATTAATATTTTGGATAAAATAAAATAGTTTACTATAAAATGTTCTACTTATTTAAACTATTGCACATGTTTATCATAAAGAAAATACTGATTTATTGTTTTAAATAGAATAAATAAGAAATACATCTGCCGTATATTTGAATTAATAAAAACAACATGGCTATTGTTACTGACAGTGAAATTACAAACTTATATAATATTAATAAATGTCTAGTGCTTTCAAACAAAATCCTCATCAAGGTGAATATATTGAAACAAGCATGCTGTTTCACATGTGTATGTATTCTAAAAACTATTTACCCTCCCACTTTAAAAAACAGCAGATGTATAAAAAAGTCGATCTTATATTTTTTCTAGAAAAAATATAGCAAAAAGTTTAGTTTATGATGTTACAAGAAAATCATTATTTTCTATAATTGAGAAAAGAAAATAATAAAGATAAATCATTATTGATTTTATAGTTTTAAATTACAATATATAATTTAAATATATCACTCGTATTTATTTAAAGCTGGCATTTATTAAAAAGATTACATTTTTAATTTTTGGAATGATGTTTTTGAATAAAGTGTGATAATAGCTTGAGGCAGTCTTAATAAATTGAAAAACATGAACTAATGCTTATAATCTGTTATCTATCTCACTAAAATTGGATTGCCCAATCCTTAAGAAGATAGCAAACCAGGTACAGTGGGAAAGGTTGCTTAATCAATCCAAGAATCAGTATAGATATAGTCAAGTTGCAAGTCAGAGCAGATTTTTAAAAAGGTTTTTTCAAAGAGATTTTAGGAGATCAAATAGTTTTTTTTTTTCAAAGAGATATTTTTCAAGTAGATGTTAAAGAAGATTTTTGAAAAGGGATTTTAATTTTAAAAAAGATATTAAGAGCAGTGAAAGAACCACTGTTAATGATGGAAAAAGAAAACTTTATTAAGGAAAACTTAACGATGAAAGCCTAAACAGTCACAGCTTTTTCTCTTCATTCCAAAAGCCATGATTTTCCAAGATTTGCCTGGGTAGAAAGACATCACGGAAAGCCAATAATGCCATCCAGCTGAAATAAAATGGCCCCCCTTTTGAAGGGACAAACTGGATATAAGGAAGGTAACAATTTTATAAATATTTAATACTTATATGGGTTTATAAAACAAGACAAAACATCTTCTTAAACTAAAATTATGAATAAATGTAGCTATATGAAAATATATTTAGTATCAATGAAACTAAAATTATATGTGTTTATAAAAGACAAACAAAATGTTTTTCTTAGAAAAGAAACTAAAATTATGAATAAAAGTAGCTATATGAAAATATGTTTATTATAAATAAAACTAAAATTATAAATAATTACAGCTACATGAAAATACATTTATTATTGATAAATTATAAATGGAACTGCTGGTGAATTTATGTATAAAAATATACGTCTGCAGCAGACCAAGTCAATATTTATGCTAGAAGAATTATATGTAAATCATAAATGCTTAACTGCAGATAAATGAGATCTAAATAAAATAATAAAATTTATATGTATGAATATACATCCATATTTCAAATTATAAGTGCTATCAGTTATCTCCATATATTGCATTCCTCTCTGTAAATTAATTAAATAATTAAAAATGTAAATTCCTATTGTACTTTTATTGAATGTATACCAAGATACACAATGGACTGCAAATAAAATAACTTAAAGTTAACTGGAACTTTGAATTAGACATAAAATGTAAATTGTTAAAGAACTTGCATTCTTTAATTCATATTGCCCTACTACTAGATGTACACTAAGATACACAATGGACTGTAAATAAAATATTTGTTAAATTAAAAGGAACTCTGCATCAGATGCTATCAGTTGTCTTTATTATTCTCTCTGATGTCTCAATATATCACACTCCTCTCTGTGAAGTAACTAAATGATTAAAGATATAAACTGTTAAAGACCTGTTGAGAGAAGTGCTTTATTATACTCTCAACAGATTACCTTTTCTAAGTCATCTAAAATGTTATAGGAAGTAGGCCAAAAGATACAAGGGACTGTCAATGAAATACTTTGTTTGATGAACATTTATTTAAACCTGTTATTAAATAAAATTATTGTTACTTAAAATTAATCTTAGTTATCCAGTTGTTCAATTCTATTTTGTTTTTATTGCATCACTCATCATTCAGTGCACTTGTTCATGAGAATTTCATGCCTCCTGAGCTATGTCTGGCATAACTAGACCTAAGTAAGTCAGGTTGTAGTAAGGTGGAACTCTAGTGGCACCATTTGGAAAACCAAACATAGAAAGGTCTAGATGCTTCCAGCCTCTATGATGCTACATCCTCTGATGAGCAGGAAATATTGTTGTAGGGGGGGTAACATCTGTATTGGGGAATGCCAATCGATAGTTCCTTCCTGCAACATGCTCATTAGGAAAGTTATACAACCGAGGTAATAAAGGGGTTGTATGGTGGTCCGGTTATAATATATATATATATATATATATATATATATATATATATATATATATATATATATAAACAATCAATAAATGTTGAAATGTCTATTATGTAGACCAGGATAAACTAATAGTAAAAGTAGTCTATTTAGAGATTACTGCATAAAGAGTACTTTTGATTGCATATAATGCATGAGTCACAGGATTAAAAGTGAAAAATTCAAGAATATGTAAACATAAGAACTTTTTATGCCGGAAACTCTAAATTGACTAGTTTTTTATTAGTTTATACTAATCTATATAATACTTGTGTTATAATATGTCAATTTGTTTTTATATAATTTTTTGTCTTGATAAGGACATGGTTTGATAGAAGTAGGCATGTATTAATATTATTTAAATTTTTATTGTCTCTGTCAGTAACAATAATCAAGCCATGTTTTATTATATTAAATAAATGATATATGTATATTAAATATACAACAAATACTAATCTGTTTCAGTTTACTTACAGATCATTTATATCAAAGACAAGATAATAAATTTATTATAATTGTTATTTAACACACAAATTATTACTTATGATCACTATAAATAAAATCAGTTTAATAAAAAAAAATGTACTAGAACTATTTAAATTTTAATTGAGAATTATTATATAGTTATTTTTAATCATTCATTTATATATACATATATCAAGCAACACACATATATGCCTTAAGTGGCTTTAAAACCAAAAGTAATACAAATAAAATAAAATAAATAAGATATATAACTTTTACTTTAATAATAAATATTAAACCAATTTCCATATATGAAGTTTTTTTACCCGAAAGATCCTTTATTAAATACATGTAAAGAAAATCCATGAAATGGTAATGTTTCAAAGATACAAATAATCCCAAGATTTTGTTTTTCATTTTTCTTAAATTCAAAGTTTATAATAAATATTTTTAGCAAGTTAAAACAATGTTTAATAATTTAAATAACACAAAATAATAAATGTTGGTTTATCCATTTTTGAAATGATTACATTGCTATATACTAAATTCAAACAATAATTGATTGAATCATAATTCTTGGAAAATTGCTTGTTGGCACATATATGCCTATATTAGTATGTTAATTCTTATAATAAAACGTTATAAGCATTTTATATATTTTTTATAATGTAAATAAATTATATTCCATTTTTTCCAATTGCTGGAGTATCTCATATCTGAAAAGAATTTAAGTGACTTTTGTAGCAAGCATAAAGTACTACTTAGCCTTCTTTTGTATTATTTACATTAAACATTTAAAAAAAAAATCATGTTCTAAAAAATATTTACTGCTGAGTACAGTACACCATCTGAACAAATAAATATATATAGAAAGTACTTATAACTTAAAACACAGGCAATTTATATAATTTGTTTATTGGTATAACATTAAAATTATTGACATAGACACTGTAGCTAATAATAAATTTGAATTCATCATTTTTAATTATGTGAGTGATGGTTCTACTTAACTCTAGCTGTAAAAATACAAATCAGCATCTCTAAAGACGATGAATTTTTTTTTTTTTTTTTTAAAATATTTTAAAATAAAAATGAGTGATACAATATTTTAAATATTTTCTTCTAAAATTACAAAATTAGAGAACAAAAATACATTTGTTTATTTAATAATAAGATTATTACAAGTAATTTTATGTAGTAATATTATTTTCAAAAGCATGTGTGATTTGAAATTTATATAATAAACTCAAATTTACACAATAACCTATAAATGCACCTCCTATATAATCACACAATAGCAATATAAATCTTAATACTATCTATAATTTATAATTCTTCTGTATTTTAGTATTATCTACTCACAAATTCTAGGTAAGAATTTTAGATTTTTTTATTTTAATATCATTGCATTTGCTAATCCAAGAAGAGACTGAATAATATTATTCACCTGAGTTAAATACTATTACTTTTGTCAGTCTTAATGTTGGCATTTGATCATTTATTCATTTATTATTTTATTACAATATAAACATATAAATGTTAAAAGATATCCTAAAAATTTAATGGCAGTTGTTTTAGGGATTTTAAATATATTAGATTTTAGTCTTATAGTATGGCCAACAAAGATTAATTTAGCATTGATCATCTATTGGTTATCTAAGTATTATGTCAAGCTTTTGATTCAGCATTATAACAATAATTATTTGTAATGTATAATATTTGAAAACCAGGCACTCTTCACAAACCTGGAGCTTAATTGTAAATATTGGGGATTTAAACTCGGATTTTTATGGACACACCAACTATCTACAAATCTGATGATAGAAAGCTAGTTGGTGGGTGTGTGAAAATGTATAATAGTAATTAAAGCAATAAAAAATCCCATGATCAATGCTTTTATATATTTTTAAGCAATATTTATATTTGATAAAAAATTTGCTTATCCAGATACACACTTGATATCCATGTGAAAGACATTTAATTGAGATATACTAAATAAATCCTCAACAATTGCTCATATCTCTTCTTCAAAATGAAGAAACAGTCTGTATCCTCACAAAATGCCTAAAAATAAAACATTATTTCAAAATCACTATAAGAGAACTGTCAACACATAAACCAATTTTGAAAGACATGTAGGTTAGACAGAGAATTAAAAAATATCTTTCAAATTGTTTGATGCTCATGTATGATTAGAATTTGCCTATGCAGGGATAAAATTTATTTGATCAATAAAACATAAAAGTATTACATACATTATATAATATCTTTTATGTAAAATATTGATCACAAAAAGTGTTCAATGTGAATTTAATATATATATATATATATATATATATTAAATATATATATATATATATATATATATATATATAGCTTACAAATAAGCTCTTAACAAGCTTTGCAGAATAATCCCAAGCCCAGACCAGTTTTTGCTACTGGTGAAATCAGTGAGGTGCCAGGATATTCAAGCATTAGATTAAAAATATGAGGTCAAGCCCAGCACTTTATCTAATGTATAACTAACTATTAAGTCAAAAATCTGAAATTTTCAGATATCCATATGTTTTCCAATCCAGCTATCTAACTTAAATAGCCATATGGGACTGGACTATGTTCAGATACACCATATATTAATAGCCTTAGCAATATAAAATCGCAAAAGTCTTAATAGCAAAAAATAAAAGTACAAAAAAATCAAGTCAGATGTCACATGACCTAATTTATAACCTTGCATTATAAATGTTATATACAGAGCTCACAAATAAGCTCTTAACAAGCTTTGCAGAATATCCTCAACTCCAGACTGTTTTCTGCTACTGGCATCATCAATGAACTGCCAGGATATTCAAGCATTAGAGTAAAAATACCAGGACAAGCTCAGCACTTTATCTAATGTATTAAGTACAAAATCTGAAATTTTCAGACATCCATATGTCTTCCAATCCAGCTATCTAACATAAATAGCCATATGGGACTGAACTATGTTCAGATATACTATATATTAATAGCTTTAGCAATATAAAATTGCAAAAGCCTTATTAGCAAAAAATAAAACAAAAAAAATCAAGTCAGATGTCACATGACATAATTTAATAAACTTGCATTACAAATGTTATATATAGAGCTCACAAATAAGGTCTTAACAAACTTTGCAGAATATTCACAACCCCAGATCAGTTTCTGCTACTGGTATCATCAGTGAGGTGCCAGGATATTCAAGCATTAGATTAAAATACAAGGTCAAGCCAAGTACTTTATCTAATGTATAACTATTAAGAAGAAAATCTGAAATTTTCAAACATCCATATGTCTTCCAATCCAGCTATCTAACTTAAATAGCCTGAATTAAGTTCACATATACCATATATTAATAGCTTTAGCAATGTAAAATCACAAAGGCTTTAATAGCAAAAAATAAAATTACAAAGAAATAAAGTCAGATGTCACATGACCTAATGTAATTAGCTTGCATTACAAATGTTATATATAGAGCTCACAAATAAGCTCTTAACAAACTTTTCACAATATCCCCAATTCCAGACCAGTTTCTGCTATTGGCATCATCAGTGAGGTCACAGGATATTCAAGCATTAGAGTAAAAATACCAGAACAAGCCCAGCACTTTATTTAATGGATAACTATTAAGTAGAAAATCTGAAATTTTTAGACGTCCATATGTCTTCCAATCCAGCTATCTAACTTAAATAGCCATATGTGGCTAAACTACATTCAGATACACCATTTATTAATAGCTTTTGCAATATAAAATTACAAAAGCCTTAATAGCAAACAATAAAATTACAAAAAAATTTAAGTTACCTAGCTAGATTGGAAGACATATGGATGTCTGAAAAATTTAGATTTTCTACTTAATAGTTATACATTAGATAAAGTGCTGTGCTTGTTGTGGTATTTTTAATGTAATGCTTGAATATCCTGGCATCTCACTGATAACACCAGTAGCAGAAATCGGTCTGGGGTTGGGAATATTCTGCAAAGCTTGTTAAGAGCTTATTTGTGAGCTCTACATATAACATTTGTAAAGCAAGCTTATTATATTATGTCATGTGACATTTGTCTTGATTTTTTTTTTGTTTTTGCAATTGGTGTATCTGAACCAAGTTCACTCCTATATGGCTATTTATGTTAGATACCTAGATAGGAAAGCATACGGATGTTTGAAATTTTCAGACTTTCTACTTAATAGTTATACATTAGATAAAGTGATAGACTTGTCCTGGTATTTGTAATCTAATGCTTAAATTTCCCGGCACCTCATTGATGACACCAGTAGCAGAAACTGGTATGGGGTTACAGATATTCTGCAAAGCTTGTTGAAAGCTTATTTGTAAGTTCTATATATAACATTTGTAATGCAAGCTTATTAAATTAAGGTATGTGACATCTGATTTGATTTTTTTTGTAAATATTGATTTATATTTACATTCACATTTCTGCATTTGTAGTAATAATACATTATATAATGATAATAAATGAATAAGAAAACAATAACTAATATATATTAGATATATTTGAATGATATTGTATCAAAATCTTGGTGAAAAAATATTATTTTGTAACAATATTTTATAGTCAATATTTTTCTCTTCTATATTTTTATTGTTATATATAAATCCCCATGTCTGCAGAAAAGAGTTTGCTGTTAACTGAAAGATGACCCTTTGATTTCTCTTGGACAACTTAAAGGAACTGAGCATGGCAAATTTTTATTATGAACTCAATATGCTTTTCACATTGCAGCTACTATTACTATGTGCTTATTCATATATTATATGGACATAAATAGGTTGTTCACCAGCATCATTTAGCCAGTGACATGAGTTTATTGGCTTTTTATGTCTGAGTTTAAAATAAAAAACACACCATGGTCTTTCTTTTCAGTTGCATAATAAGGCAGAAAGGTTTTGTATGTGAATGAAAATGCTTTTCCCAATAGATTTCTACAATCATGACAGACAAAAATGAATTATGGCCTTATTCCCAGAATACTGTAATGTCACCAGTCACACTGTTAGTGCAAATGTAAAGGATGCTATGTATTCCCCGACTGTGGACCCAGGCTGCTATTTGATGACAACTATTTATTTAGGAACTTATAATAATACAGATCAATTAAAAGTTAAGAATGTAATGATTACAAAAATTGAAACATCTGCCTCTGATTAAATGGGATATTATTGGACTTTGTGAGATTAATAAAAAAGATGAGACAATTGATTTAGATACTGGACATGTACTCTGCTACAAAAAAATATTGGAATACAAATGGAGTAGGTCTCATTATAAATAAAAAGTGGAAGAACAACATTGTGGAGATTGATAATCTATCAGAAAGAATGACAACATTAATTACTCAACTTTATAACAGGTATCAAATGTAGATAATTTAGATTTATGATCCAAGTTCCTATAGTAATGAAATATGGATATACAAAAGATTTTGATCAGAGTAAAAAAATTAAAAAATTTTATGGAAAATTTTGATGCTAAAATTGGTAAACAAATAAAAGATGAAACTGCTGTATGTAAATTTGGTTATGGTAATAGAAATGACAAAGGATTTTTTGATTTGTGGAGTTTGCAGAAAAATAAAAACATTAAATTATGAATTCTTTTTTTGAGAAAAATGTTTAAAAAATGGACATTGAAGCATCCAAATGAACAGCAGAATTGGATTATGTTGACTCAAAAAATACATATTTCAACATTTAATGTTTTTAATAAATTTAGCAAATCAAGTTATCATTGTTTAGTAAGTTGTAAAATACATGTTAATGACAACTAGAAGGACAAATTTTTTTATGAAAAACTATTTACAGTTGATATTCCTATTCTTGAGAGACATTGCAATGAATTTAAATTAGAACTTACAAATTGTTTTCAAGTATTAGTAGAATTTTGAAATGTTTCAGATTTGAATAAAATTAATAAAAAAATAACTGATACACTTTTAAAAACTGCAATAAAGATAGCTGGTAAAAAAAAGCAGCAATTGACTAATACAATTTCTACTGAGACTAGAGAATTTATAAAAAAGAGGGAATATAATGATTTTTAAAAATGCCTTAAGAAGGATTAAATATCTCAAATTTTGTAAAATAGTGCAATAAAGTTGATAATAAAATAAAAGTCTATAATTGTGTAAAAGCAAGAAAAGCTGTAGAAGATAATAAAAGTTTCAAGAGTATAAAACAACATTTGAGTATTGGAATGAAATTTATATCTGCAACAAAAAAATGAGACTATTACTTAAAGGAGAATTGTCATCATGAAATGGGCAGAAAAAAATCTATCAAGAATTATATAATAATAAAGATCAAGTACCTCCAACAACTAATATATGTTTTGAAATTCCCAGGACTTTAAATGAAGAATTGAGACATGCGCAACTAATGATGGAACTATAATCATTATCATAAAAAGAAATCAAAAAGTAGAAATTTTTTTGGCAAAGTTATATGCAAAATGTTAAATGATGACAATGGACCAGATTATTGGAAGAGTACAGTATTAATATATAAAAAAGATGATATGAAAGATATTAGAAATTAAAGACCTATCTATCTTTCATCAGTTTTATACATTTTTTTACTAAAATAATTACAACCTATCTACATAGAACATTGGATTTCAACAATGAAAAAAACTAGCTGGATGAATTGTCATTATACTTTTGATTTTTAGATTATAAAATGGTTTTTGATTCTATAAGCAATTCTTTAGTGATTAAAGTATTTGATCATCAAAGTATAAATCCAAGATATTACATATTGATAAAAATGCAACAATTAGATTACGTAATGATGCCAGAATAGTTAATATTGAGAAGGGTGTATGAAAGTGTCACTCCATATATCTAAAACTTTTTTACAGTAGTTCTGCAAAAAATATTTTGGGATTTAAATGAAAAGCTAAATGAGTAAAAGTAAATGGAAATTATTTATATCATTTATATTTTGTTGATCATGTAGTTGTTTTAACAAATAATGCTTCAGAGCTTCAACAAATGTTACAAAAGTTAACTGATAAAAGTAAGAAAAAGGACTAAAGGTAAATGTTAGAAAAACTAAAGTATTGTTTAATGAATTTTATCAAAAGTTGAAAATAAAGATTGATTATGATGACTTTAATGATAACAAGTACAAATATCTTTGTAGATTATTAATACAGATGGAAAAATAATGCTAAAATTAATTATAGAATGAAACTTGATTGGAGTGCTTTTGGTAGAAATAACTTCATAGTATAAAAAATACATATGTGTTTGAAAGGGGTTTTTAATAAATGTGGTTTACCGGTTCTTACATTTAGATCAGGGACATGGACACATAACAGAAATGCAATACATATATTTGAGAGCCCTCAAAACAGTATGGAAAGATGCATGTTGGGACTACCAAGAAAATATGAAAAATACATACATGAATAAAAGAACAAACAGCTGTTACTTCCATCATTTAAAGAATTCATGACTTTAGTAGAGTTGGGCTGAACATATTGCTAGAAGACTTGATAATTGATAAACAATTGCAATTTTAAATTGGATTCCAGGACATTGGGAAAAACATAAGAGACCAAATGTGAGATGGAAGGAGATGGACTAAAATTGGAGAAACATTTATACTGCTGCGAATTGAAAATTGTTCATGATGATAATGATAAATCATTGTAAAAATTTTATTGAGCCACAGAACACTGCTTTATGGTCCTGCACACTTTCTAATATTAATAGAATTTCATTATTACTAACAGTATAATTAATCTAAAAGACAATTTGTACATAAAAACGTTTGTTTCACTACTACTATATAACAGAGGTCAGAAACCTTTTGAAAATCAGGGAAGACTGCTCTACATTGTCTTGAAAGATGATTGTAATATCGTTTTGACCTTAGATGACTCTGTCCAGAAGTTGTCTTGGTCTGAATATTTGAAGACAATGAAATTAATATAATTTTGTTTAAACAAGATTACTAATTTTACAGTTGGAATAAGAGTAAAACAACTACTTACTGCTAATAGAAATAAAAAATTCCAAACACTTAAATAAAATTCAATTAGAAATGACAAATTAATTAATGTGACACTTGCTTGTGCTTGTTGTTTGTTAACTTTTCCAGATCAGAAAAAATGTTTTTTGATGCCAAAACAAAACATCATTCAGGTTGGCATCATGCAACCTTTTTCACTTTGTAATACCTATTTTTGTAGATGTTTCCAGTAAATTTGAAGTGAAATTTTCATTTGAAAAATTTGTCACATTGTAAGTTGATTATGTTTTTCTGCTACTTGTTCTAGATCAACTTCATAACAAGAACTAAATAATAAAAATTGATTTCTATATTTCTGCAAGTCTACAAAATGGGGTAATACTGACTTCTCAATTCTTGAATAGAACTCACAAAAATGTCTGGAATTATATATTTTTTGTGACTTTGATGATTTGAAAAATGAGAGTAGTTTCCTATCTAATGTTGTGATTTCCTCAGTCAAAGATTTGCTTAAAAGCATTAATAATTTACCAATCATTTCAAATATAAGCTTGGTTCTTCTTTGAAGCTCAGGATTTAATTGGTTTATGTGGATCATGGCATCAACCATAAATGCTAACTGGACAATCCACTATGAATCATGAAACCATGATTTACCTTGGTTTTTTTCTCTCTGAAAACATAGCAAACTCTTCTTTCAATGCATATACTCATTTTAGAATTTTTCCTCAACTAAGCCATCAAACATTTAAACAATATGTAAGATCACCATACTCTGCTTTAATTCATTTTAGAAATTTTTAAAACTAGTGTGATTATGTCCTCTTGAGATCATAAATTTCATTGTTTCTATGACTAATTCCATGAGATTTACCAAAATTTAATGAGATGGCAAATAATACATCCTGATTAACAATGCAGTAAAGTTTCATTAGTTTGTGATGAATACCAATGTGTTCTTAAAGCAATAAACCAAATCCCCTTTTTTTGCAACTATGCCTGGTGCTTAATCTGTGATTACTGCAATAAGCTTTAATAAATCAAGATTTATTTCAGAAATATATTTTGTTTCCAAAACTATCTTCTCCAATCCTAGTGTCCCCTATAGAAATCCATTGTCCAAATTTCTTCCACAATATCAAATGTCAATTTTACACCCAGGACAAATACTGCAAGTATCTGTCATAGCTGTGATTTAATCACAAGCAATGTAATCATTTCAGTTTTTTAAATGCCATTGATGCCATTTCTTGCCAGTTCTTCAATTTTTCATGTTACAGTTTTTGAAAATAAGCTTATTGTAGAAATGTTTTTCTGAAGAAAAAAAAATCCACTAACCTCAAAATACATTGTTTTAAGAATTCTTTGTCAGTAAAAGGCTTCATTTCCTCTGCAATTAATTTTGACACCTCATAGATCGCATGAATATTTTAGTAAATTTCTTCAATTCTTTTTGCAAACAACAGTGAATGATTGTTAAATTGTTTCTCATAAATGCATGTCCCACTTCTCATGTTTTCCAAGTGGAATTGTTGTAATGATTATGATAATTTTCATAGTGCTATTTAATATTTTAAACATTTTTCACAGTAATGGTATCTTTACAAATCCAATAAATATATTTTTCAAAGTGCTCAATAAAAAAATAATTATGTGCTAATCATCATTAAAAATTTGGCACTTAAAATCTACTTTTTTAAGTATCCATAGGTTTGTTTTTGTCAGAAACAAACTTCACATAATTTTTAATAAATTTTTATTAAAAAAATGCTGGCATACTGATATCTAATCATTGACTATACTAGATATCTAATCTCTAGATGATTGGTGTCCTGTTTTTAAGCTGATGAGTTGAACAAATGTTTCTCACAGGCCAGATATGGCCCACAGGCCTGATTCCCTATTATATAATATAATTCATAATAGATTTCTTGCAAAAATTTCATAAATGGATTTATACATCGTTGCAAATCATTCTAATAGAGATACAACTAACACAATAAATGAAGTATTTAATAATTTATGTACTGAAATACAAAACATAAAATTAAAAGAAAATAAAAAATCAAATTTAAAAATACATTTAAGAAAAAGAAAAAACATATAATAAAAAAAGTGTGATGTCTATACATGGGAATATTATAAGATGCAATTAAACTTGTATTACGTATAATATATGTTTGAAATGTGATTGTGTTGTTTTTATGTTTTGTGCTATATTTAAAATTAATGAAATTGTAAATATAGAAAATATTTATGATAATGTATCTTTCATAAATGTAAATATAGGGAATTTAAACAGAGACATTCAAGCACCCTTCAACTATTTACACTTTCTCATACAACTGATACACATTACTACACACATTTAGAAAAGATAACTGCCAATATACATGTTTTGTGCTGATCCACCACTCATCAGTTAATCCAGATCATTATCTACTACCCTTATATATAATCAGTATCAGTTTATATTAAAATAGCAAATCTTCATACTTTAATGGACAGGTTTTAATATACTCCATTCTCCAATTTTTCAGCTATCCATACCATTAAAAATTTGATAATGCAATGCCCAAATCCCATGCTGATGCCAATATTATTTTTATGCCCCTGTTAACTTCAAGTCACTCTGACCCCTCATGTATAGGTCCTTTTCATTTAAACACATAGAAAAGAGATGAGCAGCATGCCGGTTTAATATTTAATATTTGAAATACAGATAAGTTTTCATATACCTGGAGCTTTATATGTAAATACAAAAGATTTGAGCTCAGATTTTCAAGTACCCTTCAACTATTCACACTATCTCATACCATGGAGACACATGACAACACATATAGAAAAGATAAATAATCATCAATATGTATATTTCATGCTGAACCAGCACTCATCAGTTGGTCCTGATAATCTTCTCCACATATATATATAATCAGTGCTCGATTTATATTAAGACAGCAAATCTTTATACTCTAATATACAGGTTTTAATCCATCCCAATCTCCAACTTTTAAACCATCCGTACCATTGAAAATCTGATGGACTACCCAAATCCCATGTTGATGCCAATATTATTGTTATACCCATCCCTTTTCTATGTATTTAAATACATGAGGTGTCAGAGTGACTTCAGATCGACATGGGCATAACAGTAATATTGACATCAACATGAGGTTTGGGAATTCCATCATCAGATTTTCAATGGTATGGATGGTGAAAGAGTTAGAGGTTGGAATAGACTGAAGTATGTTCATTAAATTTATGAAGATTTGTTTTCTTAACATAAACTGAGCACTAATTGTATATATGTGTGGAAGATGATAATCTGAGCCAAATGACGAGTGCTGGTTCAGCACAAAATATGTATATTGGTAAATTTTATCTTTTCTACATATGTGTTCATGTGTATTAGTAGTATGAGACAGGGTGAATTGTTGAAAGGTGCTCTAAAATCTGTGTACTGAAGCAGTGAATCTTAGCTTAAGATTGAGCTTCATAGTTCCATCTACTAACCTGTGTTTAAACCATATATCCCATCCCACTCTTTTTGTCGTATATATATATTTTATGTATATATTTGATATGCGCACCTAAATTATAAAATTTTAACTTTTAAATTAACATTTTTATTATTATTAATTTTATGATTATTAATTCTTTTTATTAAAATACATAGGTGCAGCTCAAATATATATATATATATGAGCAAAATTACTACCAAAAGATTGATGTTTGAAATATTTTATTATACGTCATTTTTTTAACTTTTTCTTTTTAAAGTATTTTTTTTAGTAAACTGTATATTTTTATAAAATCCAATATGGAAGATGCTACAGTATTTGTCTAAAAATAATTAAAGGGGATGAGAGCACTATTGTTTTAATCTGGTGTAGGTATTTTTTTATTAAAGTTTTTACTTAAAAGGGGATTAAGATTAGAGATTCTTTTGTTAAAAACATGTTGTCAAATCTATTTCTAATTTGGAAATAGATTTGAATTTATTTTTGGACATTATCTTACTGTTGCATCTTCAAAAACAATCGATAAGGAAAAAGTATAAAATGGCTGTATTTTGAATCAGATTAGATTAGCTACTCTAGTGAAAATGATTGTTAACATCGCTGTGAAACTAAAAATGATGTAGCAGTAAATCCACCAGCCTTCTCGGCCCTATGGGTCATCATCTGCTGCTACCATAATATCTTGCTGCCCTGAAATGAAAAAAGATCTAAAAAAAGAACTTTAAAATGCTAATAGAAGTTTTCTGCCACCGAAGTACTTGGATTTCAATCGCTGTGCATGTGCCATATGTTAAAATGGACTCTTAAAATTGAAAGGTAAATTTCCAAGCCACCACCTAATAGTCAATCTAGTCTAACTAATCTCATCAAGATTTTTTGCATAACTGATTTAACTTTATGTAAAATGTAAGTTGCTTTTAAATGATTTTTATAAATCTAATTTTTTCTCATATGCTCTAACTTTCTTTAACTTTGGTGTGGTCATTTATTTGTAGGTATCTATTACTTGATTTTATATTATGCTTGTGTTATTAATTTCCAATCTCAAGCCAACTGGCGAGCTTAATTTATAAAAATCTTTTCTGTCATTTTTGAGTTAAACCTTCATAAAGCAAGTTATTAATGCCCCCTTTTAAAACATAATGCATTATTAATTAATATGCTTGCCAGATTGTTTTCAAGTCAACATTTTATTTATATTTTAGTATAAAAAAATATATATTTATTTGTTTAGCTCTGAATTTTTTACTCAGGGTAAATCCAGAACTTAAGCTAATTAACACTTTGAAATCTTTTAAAATGTTGTTGTTTTTATTAAATTCTGAGTGACCCATTAATTATTATCTATATAACTGTTTTTTATTACTCTTAAAATCTCACAGTACTTAAATATTCTCAGTAGTTGTAAAATCCTCGGAGATGGGATTGAATTATTTTAAATAGTAGAAAAGGGAAGGGAGTAAATCTTAATGTTTCTTTTGCTAAATAAAATCATTTATATTTTTTAATCTAAATATCTCTTTTTATATATATTATAACTTCATAGTGTCTTTTTTTTCTAAATTATGACATTCAAGTAGGGTCATCTATTTTAAAGCAGTAAATTATATTTCATGTTGTTAATGATATTTATCCATACTGCGTTACGAACATTCGACCTTATATTCATGTTTATATATATGTGCTTCTAATCTGAGGGTTGCGACAAGTTCAAACACAGATTTCTCATTATATCCACTTATTCCTTATATCCACTTATTCCGTATAAAATGCCTCTGGCAGTGATCCTGTAAGTTTGGCACATGCTATGCATATCACTTCTTCGTATAAAAAGGCCTCTGGTGGTGATCCCTAAGTATAGCCCAGGCTATGCCCATCCACTTTCTTTGTATAAAAAGACCTCTGGTGGTGATTCCCTATGTATGGCACATGCTATGCCAATACACTTCATCTTTCATCCAGAAGCATGACCTTGGCCATTATGTCAGCACTGCAAACTTTTTCGTATTATTATTTATTTTGCTTCATGACCCAGTTTTAATGCTCTAATATTAAAGTTGTGCCCTGTTTAAAACATATAAATGCCAACTACTTCTATTTTCTTAATTAAATTTATTTCACTCTGTACAATCCCACCATTGTAACTTATTTCTGTATTTAAAAGAATCTATTTGCCTTTGGGAAAATAAAGTGTTCTTACCAGCACTAATTAACAGAAGTTTCATTAAATATTTTGTCACAGAATCAAATGTCGTTTTCAAATATGTTTTCAAATGTATTTTATTTATTTTCACGACCTCAGTAGCATGAAAATTGTTTGTATTATATATGTAATGAATCTCAGAACACTCCTTGAAGTAATAATGTTACTCACCATGTTTTAGAACCATAAATCAAAGCGTTAATGGCAATATTATGTAACTTCTTTCTAATAATTGGCATTTTAATATTAGACCCACCAAAGAGGTGTGCTTATTTATAATATATCATTTAGCTAATAAAAAGCATATGAGAAATAATAGCAAGAATGAAACTATGTAATCATCTACTGCTTGCTCATTCACGCACACACTAATGTATAAAATTAAGTCATAATGTAAATAATTTGTCATTACATTAAACTATATTTTTATTACCTAACTTATTTGAGTAGTTTGAATTCCTCTTTTCTCCACTTCCACATATTACAGCCATGCTTATATATTTTAGTTTAGTCATAGTAATAGATGTCTCATAGTCTTCTCTGCTCTCCTATTCAGCTGGATTTAAAATAAATTCTCATGTGACATCATTGTTATGTTATGAATTAGGTGTTTGATCTGGGGCTTAGAGAGTGGGTTCTAATTCAGTCTAGTCCCTGACCTGAGTCTCAGGCTTGAGACTGGGTTTGAAAAATATTTTGTGAGTTCCAGCTCATATTAGATGGATAACATGTTTTAACCGGTACATAGGATTTTTTTTTCCTGAGCTTGGCTTCCCAACATGAGGCTTCGATATAAACACCCACATACTGAATTCTGTTTATATATATATTCTATAAAAAAAATTTGTTATATAATTTTTTCCATGCTTGATATTGAAACAGTAAGATTCGTATTCGAATCTTAAGTTTCAACTTTTTCTGTCGTCTCTCACTGACCGGTCTATCCCGCCCAAATTTAAACTTTTTGGTATCGAATTGTGTGTGTGGCAATATTAAAAATGTATAAATATATGTAGAATTCAACATAAACACACACACATTTCGATCTCAAATTAAAGGCACTAAATAAGGATAAAATAATATAATTTAGATTTCTTTTAGTTATATAATTTTGTATAATTTTAATCATTTATTTTGGATTATAAAGTTCGTATTTATTGCTTTGTTTAAATTTCGTTTAATAATAATTCTAAAAAAATCTGATGTAATATTTAATTAAAAGTTAAAATAATCTTATGTTTCCTTTTTGTCTTTGAAATTTAAAAGCATTGGTCAGTGATAGATAATAGATTAATTAAAGAAAAATTCCCCAAAATGTAATTAGTAAATGTAAAATGTAAACAATAGAATGGCAGCTTTCTTTATAATTAAAACCAACAAAATGCATTGATTATCCTCATGCCAGATTAAGTAGAATCTAAAAATACCTTAACAATAATGTGAGAGATCAAGATAAGAAAAGAGGCCATCTTAGACTTGCTGGAGACATTCACTTAAACTTTAGCTTTGCTCTAGATCACTGAGAGTCTCCAAAATAAAAAATAAATTGTTCCTGCCAAAGTATGCATGAGTAAAGCACCTAGATTATTCTCCATTGGGAGATGGCCTATCGGATGCCGAACTTTCCATTGCCTGAAATAAATGAGAAAGCTGCTGATGCTGTTAAAGTAAATGAAACCTCTAAATACAAGAAAGAATAGCCACTCATGAACTATTTGCTACTAAACCAGTGGAATCAGAAAACTTCTTATAAAACACGTACCTGTCTGTGTTCAAACTCTAGAGTACTCTAATAACATGCTATAGCTCTTCTTCATATTACTTATCTAAATTATAAAATGTAAAAACTATCATTTGTATAACTAAAACTGAATAATTAACTTAATGTGTAAATTTCTCTAATAATCTAGCTTACCTCATTCTATCTTTCTTGGGTGCATATTTCTAAAATCTACATTTTATCTATATTTCTTATTTAATTATTGCATGCTCATAATTGTCTCAATTTTCAAAGTTTAAATCAATGATCACTTGAAATAGTGAGTGTGTGTCAGATTTCATTAACATTACTTTCATAAATAATTTTCATATAAACCGACACGCATTCAATGCTTCATTTATTGTAATGCAGGGGTCAACTTCTTCGCAAATGGCTGGCATATTAGTTGTAATAACTCCCAGTTTATATATATATTTTGTATTTATTAAATCTTAATGAATCATTCTAGAAAATTACGTTTCTTTGAGAGTCGCCAACGTTCTTTTAGTAAATGTTGATAATGTAGGGCCGAGTTAGAAATATATTTAAATCTCATCATAATCGTTTATACATTATACATGTGTTACATTTTAGAAAGGTGATGACCCATTCTGCCGTGAAATTTCCGGATTCTTCAGGGTTGAAATTAACCCGTCATCCTACACAAGCGGACATAATAAATGCTCCCATAGGACTTGATGATGTCATGCAGCCAGCCGGCAAATTACGACACAGACTGCTTGTTCCTGGTTATGCTTATGTGACACCTTACTTCGTCAGGCTGATGGCAGAGACCAGCCTGACATTCTTATAAACTCATTCACAGCATTGCAGTTTCAATAAACTGCCATTCCATATCACCTTTCTAAAGCGTACCATGTGTTCCTTTACTTAATTTTATGATGCTATATATCACTCCGCCTCTGCATTATCTTCATAATTCACTTTCAAATGAATGTCTGCTCTTAGTGATAAATAAATATTTTAATTAAATAAATATATGTCCGCCGCTACTCTTAAATCTTACTTTAAACTCTTGCATTACAAAAGTATAAATCCCTGAAGGCATGCATTAGAAATACTTACTTGAGAATTTTAGGTAGCTAGATTATGCCTTCAAATAATGAATTCCTTTTGTAAACACTACAGTATCGGAAATACCATTACTGAGGTCCTCAAGATAAAATAAGGTCGAAACAAATAAATGTATTCCTTTTGTAAACATTACAGTATCGGAAATACTGCTACTTAAGTCCTCAATCTAAAATAGTGTCTAAATAAATAAATGTATTCTTTAAAACATAATTATGTCACAAATCCCGCTACTGAAGCTTTTAATCCATAAAATATTATTAGTAAATGATCTTATTAAAATGTGTTAATAAATAATTTTAAACTAAACGTCTGCAGTTACGTTTCATTTCTTCGATACCCATTCTATATAATATTTCCTCGATTATGTAAATATGAATGTTTAATTAATATTAGTTTGATTATTGGCTAACTTGAGAATAAAATCATGAATCTCTTTCATATCCCTGACCACCGTGCCTAAAGAAATATTTACTAATGTCACATCAGATGCGACATTAGTAAATATTTCTTTAGGCACGGTGGTCAGGGATATGCAAGAGATTCATGATTTTATTCTTGAGTTAGCCAATAATGAAACTAATATTAATTAAACATTCATATTTACATAATCGAGGAAATATTATATAGAATGGGTATCGAAGAAATGAAACGTAACTGCAGACGTATAGTTTAAAATTATTTATTAACACATTTTAATAAGATCATTTACTAATAATATTTTCTGGATTAAAAGCTTCAGTAGCGAGATTTGTGACATGATTATGTTTTAAAGAATACATTTATTTATTTAGACATTATTTTAGATTGAGGATTTCAGTAGTGGTATTTCCGATACTGTAATGTTTACAAAAGGAATACATTTATTTCTTTCGACCTTATTTTACCTTGAGGAACTCAGTAACGGTATTTCTGATACTAATGTTTACAAAAGGAATTCATTTATTTGAAGGCATAATCTAGCTACCTAAAATTCTCGAGTAAGTATTTCTAATGCATGCCTGGAGGGATTTATATCTTTGCAATGCAAGAGTCTAAAGTAAGATTTAAGAGTAGCAGCGGAGATATATTTATTTAATTAAAATAATTATTTATCACTAAGGGAAGACATTTATTTGAGAGTGAATTACGAAGATAATCCAGAGGCGGAGTGATATATGAAATAATAAAATTAAGTAAAGGAACACGTGGTATGCTTTAGAAAGGTGATATGGAATGGCAGTATATTGAAACTGCAATGCTGTGAATGAGTTTATAAGAAAGACGGGCTGGTCTCTGCCATCAGCCCAACGAAGTAAGGTGTCACATAAGCATAACCAGGGACAAGCAGTCCGTGTCGCAATTTTCCAGCTGCGCTGCATGACGGGTCAAATCCTATGGGAGCATTTATTATGTCCGCTTGTGTAGGACAACTGGGGTTAATTTCAACCCTGAATAATCCGGAATATTCATGGTGTGGAATGAGTCATCGCATCTCTAAAATGTAACACATGTATAATGTATTAACAATTATGATAAGATTTAATAGATTTCTAACTTGGCCCTACATTATCAACATTTACTAAAGAACTCTGGCGACTCTCAAAGAAATGTAATTCAATGGAATTATTCATTAAGATTTAATAAATACAAAACATATCTAAACTGGGAATTATTACAACTAATATCCCAGCCAATTGCGAAGTAGTAGACTCTGTATTACAATAAATGATGCATTGAATGTGTGTCAATTTATATGAAAGTTAAGTTATTTATGAAAGTAAATATTAATGAAAATCACGCATTCAATGTTTCAAGCGATCATACATTTAAACTTTAAAAATTGAGACACTTATGAGCATGCAATAATTAAATAATAAATATAGATTTTAGAAATACGCACCAAAGAAAGATAGAATGAGGTAAGCTAGATTATTAGAGATATTTACACATTAAATTAATTATTCAATTTTAGTTATACAAATGATAGTTTTTACATATTATAATTTAAATAAGTATTATGAAGAAGAGCTATAGCATATTATTAGAGTACTTTAGAGTTTGAACACAGATAGGTACCTGTTTTATAAGAAGTTTTCCGAGTCCATTGGTTTAATAGCAAATAATTCATGAGAGGCAATTCTTTCTTGTATTTAGAGGTTTCATTTACTTTAACAGCAGCAGCAGCTTTCTTATTTATTTCAGGCAGCAGATCTTCATGGTGAATTTATGATGGGCAATGGAAAGTTCGGCATCCAATAGGCCATCTCCCAGTGAAGAATAATCTATGTGCTTTACTCGGTCATACTTTGGCAGAAACAATTTATTTTTATATTTTGGAGACTCTCAGTGATCTAGAGCAAAGCTAAAGTTTAAGTGAATGTCTCCAGCAAGTCTAAGATGGCCTCTTTTCTTATCTTGATCTCTCACGTTTTTGTTAAGGTATTTTTAGGTTCTACTTAATCTGCCCTGAGGATAATCAATGCATTTTGTTGGTTTTAATTATAAAGAAAGCTGCCATTCTATTGTTTACAATTTACATTTACTAATTACATTTTGGAGAATTTTTCTTTAATTAATCTATTATCCATCACTGACCGATGCTTTTAAATTTCAAAGACAAAAAGGGAACATAAGATTATTTTAACTTTTAATTAAATATTACATCAGATTTTTTTAGAATTATTATTAAACGAAATTTAAACAAAGCAATAAATACAAACTTTATAATCCAAAATAAATGATTAAAATTATACAAAATTATATAACTAAAAGAAATCTAAATTATATTATTTTATCCTTATTTAGTGCCCTTAATTGGAGATCGAAATGTGTGCATGTTTATGCTGAATTCTACACATATTTATACATTTTTAATATTGCCACACACACAACTCGATACCAAAAAGTTTAAATTTGGGTGGGATAGACCGGTCAGTGAGAGACGACAGAAAAAGGTGAAACTTAAGATTCGAATACGAATCTTACTGTTTCAATATGTTTAAAATAATGTGTTCAAAATGTAAAATTCGCTGTTTAAAGTTAACACTGTTGCTCTACAACCATAAGTATAGTACATATGTATTTTTTCTTCATTGTCCTATATAAAGTTTTTTTGTTATTGAGACATATATGAAAAATGTGTAAATAATTCATAAATCATTTATCACTCTGTTGCCACCTGGTGCCCTTATAAAAAGAAATTTTGCTAACCAGTAGTGAGTCAAATGCAAAAATATTGGAAGTGGAGGGTCCGAAATCAGATATAAAAACAAAATTATTGAGAGCAAATTTTTTAGCTTAATGCTATGATGTAAAAATTTTAACCAGACTATGAGTTTTCTTTTCAGATGCAGGAGTGTGACCAAGAGAAACTAAAAGGTGAAATGACTAGATTAGTATAAAATCTTAAATAAATAATTTTTTTTTTCCAGCAAAGAAAAGATAAAATTTTCAGCTAAACTATAGTTGGGCAGATATATAAAAAGTCAGGGAGCAGTGAGTTGTTAGGTGGGAGATGTGTTTTTTTTCTTAAAACAAGGTAAAATACCAGAACACTTAACTCAGCAAAAAAAAAAACAATGAAATGTATATATATAAATTTTTTTTTTGTTCTTTTGGTTGTCACTTGAAAACTCCTAGTCAAGGCTTTTTTTAATGTTTTTGTTTAATTGTATGTGTGGAGAAATGAAGAAGTCAATCTTACCTTAACATTGAGCTTCATAGTTCCATCTACTATCCTGTGTTTAAATTATATATCCCATCCAGCTCCTTTTGTTGTGTATATATATTTTATGTATATATTTGATATGCGCACCTAAATTATAAAATTTTAACTTTTAAATTAACATTTTTATTATTATTAATTTTATGATTATTAATTCTTTTTATTAAAATACATAGGTGTGGCTCAAAATATTATTTATATATATATATATATATATATATATATAGGAGCAAAATTACTAACAAAAGATTGATGTTTTAAATATTTTATTATATGTCATTTTTTAAACTTTTTCTTTTTAAATTGCTTGTTTTTTTTCTTTTAAACTGTATATTTTGTAAAATTCAGTATGGAAGATGCTACAGTAATTGTCTAAAAATAATTAAAGGGGATGGAAACACTATTGTTTTAATCTGGGGAAGGTATTTTAATTAAAGTTTTACTTAAAATAAAATGGGATTAAGATTAAAGATACTTTTGTTATAAACATGTTGTCAAATCTATTTCTAATCTGGAAATAGATTTGAATTTATTTTTGGATGTTATCTTACTGTTGCATCTTCAAAAACAATCGATAAGGAAAAAGTATAAAATGGCTGTATTTTGAATCAGATTAGATTAGCTACTCTAGTGAAAATGATTGTTAACATCGCTGTGAAACTAAAAATGATGTAGCAGTAAATCCACCATCCTTCTCAGCCCTGTGGGTCATCATCTGCTGCTACCATAATATCCTGCTGCCCTGAAATGAAAAAAGATCTAAAAAAAAGAACTTTAGAATGCTAATAGAAGTTTTCTGCCACCGAAGTACTTGGATTTCAACTGTTGTGCATGTGCCATACGTTAAAATGGACTCTTAAAATTGAAAGGTAAATTTTCAAGCCACCACCTAATAGTCAATCTAGTCTAACTAATCCCATCAAGATTTTTTTCCATAACTGATTTAACTTTATGTAAAATGTAATTTGCTTTTAAATGATTTTTATAAATCTAATTTTCTCTCATATGCTCTAACTTTCTTTAACTTTGGTGCGGTCATTTATTTGTAGTTATTTATTACTTGATTTTATATGTATGCTTGTATTATTAATTTGCCAATCTCAAGCAAACTGGTGAGCTTAATTTATAAAAATCTTTTCTGTCATTTTTGAGTAAACCTTCATGAAGCAAGTTATTAACATCCCTTTTTAAAACATAATGCATTATTAATTAATATGTTTACCAGATTGTTTTCGAGTCAAGATTTTATTTATATTTTAGTATAAAAAAATATATATCTATTTCTTTAACTCTGGATTTTCTACCTGGGGTAAATCCAGAACTTAAGCTAGTTAATGCTTTGAAATCTTTTAAAATGTTTTTTTATTAAATTCTGAAAGAGTGACCCATTAATTATTTTCTATATAACTGTTTGTTATTACTCTTAAAATATCAAATACAGTACTTAAATATTCTCAGTTGTTGTAAAATCAATGGAGGTGGGATTGAATTATTTTAAATAGTAGAAAAGGGAAGGGAGTAAATCTTAATGTTTCTTTTGCTAAATAAAATCTTCATGTATATTTTTTAATCTAAATATCTCTCTTTATATATATTATAACTGCATAGCATATTATTTGTGTAAATTATGGCATTCAAGCAAGGGTCATCTATTTTAAAGCAGTAAATTATATTTCATATCGTTAGTGATATTTATCCGTACTGCATTACTGACATTCAGCCTTATATTCGTGTTTATATATATGTGCTTCTAATCTGGGGGTTGCGACAAGATCGAACCCATAGATTTCTCGTTATATCCACTTATTCCATATAAAATGCCTCTGGCAGTGATCTCTAAGAATGGCACATGCTATACCCATCCAGTTTCTTTGTATAAAAAAACCTCTTGTGGTAATTCCCTAAGTCTGGCACATGCTATGCCTATTCACATTGTCTTTCGTCCAGAAGCATAACCTTTCCTGTTATTTCTTGGCCATTTTCTCCGCACTGCAAACTTCTTTGTATTATTATTTATTTTGCTTCATGACCCAGTTTTAATGCTCTAATAGTAAAATTGTGCTCTGCTTAAATCATATATAAAGGCCAACTACTTCTATTTTATTAATTAAATTTATTTCAGTCTTATACAATCCCACCATCATAACTTCTTTCTGTATTTAAGAGTATCTATTTGCCTTGGGGAAAATAAAGCATTCTTACCAGCGCTAATTAACAGAAGTTTTATTAAATATTTTGTCATAGAATCAAATGTCATTTTCAAATGTTTTCAAATGTATTCTATTTATTTTCGTGACTTCAGTAGCATGAAAATAGTTTTATTATATATGTAATGAATCTCAGAACACTCCTTGAAGTAATAATGTTAGTCACCATGTTTCAGAACTGTAAATCAAAGTGTGAATGGCAATATTATGTAACTTCTAATAATTGATTGGCATTTTAATATTAGATCCACCAAAGATGTGTGCTTATTTATAATATATCATTTAGCTAATAAAGAGCATATGAGAAATAATAGCATGAATGACACTATGTAATCAACTACTGCTTGCTCATTCATGCACGCACTAATGTATATAATGAAGTAATTATGTAAATAATTTGTCATTACATTAAACTATATTTTTGATTGTCTAACTTATTTGAATAGTTTGAATTCCTATTTTCTCCACTTCTCCATATTACAGCCATGCTTATATATATTTTAGTTTAGTCATAGTAATAGATGTCTCATTGTCTTCTCCGCTCTCCTAGTAGGCCAGATTTAAAATTAATTCTTGTGTGCCATCATTGTTATGTTATCCAATAGGTGTTTGATCTGGGGCTTAGAGAGTGGGTTCGAATTCAGGCTGGTCCCTGATCTAAATCTCAGGCTTCACTGGGTTTGAAGTACATTTTGTGAGTTCCAGCTCATGTTAGATGGATAAACATGTTTTCACCATTACAGTACATATCTTTTATATTTACAATTAAGCCCCAGGTATATGAAGAATGCACAAATATAAACTATTACACATTAAACCTGCGTCCTGCCCATCTGTCTTCTTGTATTTAAATTGATAAGGTCCTATATATGAAGGGTCAGAGTAACTTGAGGTCAACATGGGCATTTAAATAATATGGGCTTCAGTATGGGATATGGGCATTCCATCATAAGATTTTCAATGGTATGGATGGATGAAGAGTTAGAGATTTGATTAGATTGAATTCTATCAATTAAATTATGAAGATTTGCTATTAATATAAACTGAGCACTGATTATATGTGTGGGAGATGATAATCTCAGGTAACTGTTGAGTACTGGTTCAGCACAAACTATGAATATTGGTGAATATTCTTTTCTAAATGTGTGTGCTCAAGTGTCTTAGTAGTATGGAATAGTGTGAATAGAAGTGTGCTTGAAAATCTGTGGTCATACCCCTATTTTTATAATTAAGCTCCAGTATGTAATAACTGAAACACACAGGCTTATTATATGCCTGTGTCTATATATGTAATATATAGGGTATATGAGCACAGACTTTCACATGACCCACCACTCTCCACACTATCTCATAACACTGTTACTCTTGAACAAAAATATGTTGAAAAAACAAATAATCCCCAATATAAGTATTTCATGCTAAACCAGCAATTGTCAGTTGGTCCAGATTACCATCTCTACACATATATGTTATAAGTGCTCGGATATTTATTAAGATAGCCAATACTCATTCTCCTATGGACAGGCTTCCATTCACTCCACAATCCAACTCTTCAACCATCCATCCAATTAAAAATCTGATGAAAGAATGCTCAAAGGCCACCTTTTGTATATTTATTAAATGGATTATGTCCTATACATGAGGGGTCAGATTAATCTTAGGTCAACATGGATGTGACAAGAAATCTTGGTCTCAGGGTGCCATCCATCCAATTAAAAATCTGATGATGAAAATGCTCAAAGGCCACCCTGAGACCAAGATTTCTTGTCACACCCATGTTGACCTAAGATCAATCTGACCCCTCATGTATAAAACATAATCCATTTAATAAATATACAAAAGTTGGCCTTTGAGCATTCCATCATCAGATTTTCAATTTGATGGATGGTTGAAGAGTTGGAGTGTGGAGTGGATTGAAGTCTGTTCATTGGAGTGTGAGGATTGGCTATCTTAATATATATCAGAGCACTTATAGCATATATGTGGAGAGATGTTAATCTGGATCAACTGATGATTGCTGGTTTAGCAAGAAATACATATATTGGTGATTATTTATCTTTTCAACATATATATGTTCAAGTGTATCAGTGTTACAAGGTAGTGTGGAGAGTGGTTGGTCATGTGAAAGTCTGTGCTGAAATACGCTATGTAACAAATTAAGCTCCAGGTATATGAAGAATGTCTATTTCAAATACTACTTCCATAAATGAGCAAATACAACTTAGTAAAAGAAGATTTATACCTTCCTAAGCAAATAATATATAAAAATTTTGCACTTCCACAATAAGATAATCAGGGTAAAAAAAAATATCTATTTTAATTTAGATAAAATAAATTTAAAAAATGCCCATGAATAAGCTAATATTACATGTAAAGAGTCAAATAACATTTGTTAGAAGGCACGTCAGAGTGGCAACATTATTAGTAACTATTTCCCAAAAAAATTTATCTGATAATCATAAAGCTTGAAAGACTAGGGTTCAAAATTATGTGTATACAAATTGTGGGTTTAGGTCATTTTTTTTAAAATGTTAGTAAAATAGGTTTATAACTGAAACACACAGGCTTATGATATACCTGTGTCTATATATGTATTATATAAAAACACCAACATTCCCATGACCCACCACTCTCAATATTATCTCATAACACTGATATACTTGAACACATATATGTTGAAAAATAAATAATCACCAATATACATATTTCATGCTAAACCAGCAATCATCGTTGGTCCTGACTACCATCTCTATACATATATGCTATAAGTGCTCAGATATATATTAACATTGCCAATCCTCATATTTTAATGGACAGGCTTCAATCTACTCCACAATCCAACTCTACAAACTTCCATCCAATTGAAAATCTGATGATGGATTGCTCAAAGACCACCCTGAACCCAAGATTCTTGTCACACCCTCGTTGACCTAATGTCAATTTGACCCCTAATATACAGGACATAAACCATTTAATACATATACAAGGGATGGGCAAACATCTCTAATATGTAATAACTGAAACACACAGGCTTATTATATGTAAGTGTCTTTATATGCAATATATAGGGTATATGAGCACAGATTTTCACATGACCCACCACTCTCCACACTATTTCATAAAACTGATACACTTGAAGATAGATAAGTTGAAAAGATAAATAATTACCAATATAAGTATTTCATGCACTTATAGCATGTATGTGTAGATATGGTAATCTGGACCAACTAATTATTGCTGGTTTAGCATGAAATACATATATGGTTTATTTACCTTTTCAACATATATATGTTCAAGGGTATCAGTGTTATGAGATAGTGTGAAGAGTGGTGGGTCATGTGAAAGTCTGTGCTCATATACCCTATATATTACATATATATTGACACAGGTATATAATAAGCCTGTGTGTTTCAGTTATTACATAGTAGACATATCTTCCCATGTCTTGTATATATATTAAATGGAGACATGAGCGGTCAGATTGACCTTAGGTCAATATGAGTGTGACAAGATACTCGGCCTCAGGGTGGCCTTTGAGCATTCCATCATCAGATTTTTAATTGGATGGACAGTTGAAGAGTTGCTGTGTGGAGTAGATTAATGCCTGTCCATTAAATTATAAGGAATGTTTATCTTAATATATATCTGAGCACTTAGCATATATGTGTACAGAGGGTAATCTGGACCAACTGATGATTGCTGGTTTAGCATGAAATATGTACATTGGTGATTATTTTTCAACTTATATGTGTTCAAGTGTATCAGTGTTATGAGATAGTGTGGAAAGTGGTGGGTTGTGTAAATGTCTGTGCTCATATATCCTATATATTACATATATAGGCACAGGTATATAATAAGCCTGTGTGTTTCAGTTATTACATAGTAGAGATGTCTGCCCATCCCTTGTATATGTATTAAATGAATTATGTCATTTACATGAGGGGCCATACTGACCTTAGGTCAAGATGGGTGTGACAAGAATTTTGGCCTCAGAGTGGCCTTTCAGCATTCCATCATCAGGATTTTTAATTTGGTGGACAGTTGAAGAGTAGGAGTGTGGAGTAGATTGAAACCTACTCATAAAGTATGAGGATTGGCTATCTTAATATATTATATACCTGAGCACTTACAGTATTTGTGTGTAGAGATGGTAATCTGGACCAACTAAAGATTGCTGGTTTAGCATGAAATACGTATATTGGTGATTATTTATCTTTTCAACATATATGTGTTCATGTGTATCAGTGTTATGAAATAGTGTGGAGAGTGATGGGTCATGTGAAAGTCTGTGCTCATATACCCTATATATTACATATATAGACAGGTATATAATAAGCCTGTGTTTCAGTTATTACATAGTAGAGATATCTGCCCATCCCTTGTATATGTATTAAATGTATTATGTCCTGTATATTAGGGGTCAGATTGACCTTAGATCAATATGGGTGTGACAAAAATCTTGGACTGAGAGTGGCCTTTGAGCATTCCATCATCAGGAATTTTAATTTGATGGATTGTGGAAAAGTTGGACAGTGGAGTAGATTGAAGCCTGCTCATTAGGGTATGAAGATTGGCTATCTTAATATATATCTGAGCACTTATAGCATATATGTGTATGGTAATCTGGACCAACTGATGATTGCTGGTTTACCATGAAATACGTATATTGGTGATTATGTGTTCAAGTGTATCAATGTTATGAGATAGTGTGGAGAGAGATGGGTCATGTGAAAGTCTGTGCTCATATACCCTATATATTTCATATATAGACACATGTATATAATAAACCTTTGTGTTTCACTTATTACATAGGAAAGATGTCTGCCCATCCTTGTATATGTATTAATTGGATTATGTCCTGTACATGAGGGGTCAGAGTGACCTTAGATCAACATGGGTGTGACAAGAATCTCAGTGTCAGAATGGCTTTTGAGCATTCCCTTATCAGATTTTCAATTAGATGGATGATATGTTGGAGTATGGTATGAACTGAAGCCTGTCCATTAAAGTGTGAAGATCGGCTATCCTAATATATATTTGAGCATTTATAGCATATATATGTAGAGAAGGTAATCTGGACCAACTGATGATTGCTGGTTTACCATGAAATACGTATATTGGTGATTATTTATTTTTTCAACATATAAGTGTTCAAGTGTATCAGTGTTATGAGATAGTGTGGAAAGTGGTGGTCATTTGAAAGTCTGTGCTCATATAACTTATATATTTCATATATAGACACATGTATATAATAAGCCTATGTGTTTCAGTTATTACATAGGAGAGATGTCTGCCCATCCCTTGTATATGTATTAAATGGATTGTCTTATAGATGAGCAGTCAGATTGACTTTAGGTCAACATTTACAAGAATCTCAGGTTCAGGGTGGCCTTTGAGCATTCCATCATCAGATTTTCAATTGGGTGGACGTTTGTAGAGTTGGGAGTGTGGAGTAGATTGAAACCTATCCATTCAAGTATGAGGATTGTCTATCTTAAAGTATATCTGAGCACTTATAGCATATATGTGTAGAGATGGTAATCTGGACCAACTGATGATTTCTGGTCTAGCATGGAATACGTATATTGGTGATTATTTATGATTTCTCAAAGCAACTTTATTAAGTCACTTAAATATCATCCACCTCTGCAGGGACCACATTCTGTCACCTGCAGCAGTGGATCATAGAGGCTACAATGTTACATTGATATTCTGCAACTGGGTGGTGGCTCAAAGCAACAGAACTGCCTTATACAATAGATTAGGTATTACAGGTGAATAAAAAAAATACATTCCAAGTACAAACATGAAGAAAAAACACAAAAAGAGGGGGAAAAGGATATGAATTATCACAGATCAAATGTTAGTCAATCAAGGCGATGCTATGTCCATTTGAGGAGAGTTCATGCGAGACAATCAGCTCTCAGCCCAGTCGGAAGGTCTCCAAGAAGCTCCTCCCAGACCAATCCATGACCCATCAGACAGAACACAGTTTACCGAGAACCCAGACCAACTCCTTCAACAAGGTTAAGCCACATCAACTGCTGCTTTAAGTGGGTTACATCTAATCTGGGAGTGATGTAAGTTCAGCTTGTCTGGAACACCAACCAAATCAGAGAGGGCCACAAGAACATTGCCAGATCTCTCTAAACCTGCGTGTGGTGATGATAGCCAATGGATCCTGCTCATCAACAAATCCTCCATAGCCATCACTTCTACCCTTGAGACCAAGAATTCAGGCAAAATCAATGATTAGATTCATGGTCCCACTAGGTCCTCAGGCTTCCCAATCCAGTTTGTATTATATATCCTTGTTCTAAACCAAATTGTGACATTTCAATTATGATTCTGCTTTACTGAGTTCTAATTATGATGCAATTATAAAATATAATGGTTTGTATGTAGTCTTTGGGATTTTCTTAATAATTTAAATCTAAAGGGATTGAATGATTAACCACTTGTGTTTCTGTCTAGGCCCATAACATCCAATAAATCCATTTTTATCTCTAAATCATTGTTTTTTATTTTCTAATTCACTTCATCAGAATTCTGAGTCAATTTGAAACTTTTTTGAAGAAATTTTGTTTTTTTTTTGTTTCGTCCCAATCACACCGGGTGTTGCCCAATAACGTTTGATCTAATCATTATAAATTTCTAATTTTTATGCAGGGAAGTAGCTTAAATCATAATCCATAATGTTTAATTCTGAATTTGAGATCAAATTAATATTTAAAATAGTTTTCTTTCCTGCAAAATTTACTGCATTTGGCCACATCCGGTTCAACATTGTGATATTGTTGCTTTTTCTTTATAAAGAATTTAACATTAAAAAAACATTTTTTCCTGGCTTTAGACTAATCTTTATATTTGGTATGTTTCCCCAACTTTTCTTGTCCTCCATGACTGGTTTGTAGTTGTTGAAAGTTGTTTATTTCTTGATATCAGGAATTAAGTTTGAACTATCAGGAATATCATTGTTGAGCTTTTCTTTTTTTTACTTTTATTTTCACAGGTATTAATTTTCTAACCGTTCTAAATTAGCTCCATTATCAAAATTAGAATTTTTGTTATTAATTTCTCTTTTGAATTATTAGATTACATTTTAAATTTTATAATCATTCTGAATTAGCTCCATCATCAAAATTAAGATTTTTGTTATTAATTTCGCTTTTGAATTATTAGATTACATTTTAAATATGTTTTCTCAGTTCTAATCTAGTTTTAATGATTTTAGTGGTTACTTATATTAGCATTTGCTTGATTAATGGTGCCATTTGCATAGAATTAAACGATTGATAAATTGTTATTCTGGCTGAAAACTGATTTAAAGTTTCTTGAAAAGGTGTAAAACGTTAAAACAGGTGGTTACTTATGTTTTATCGTGCATCTTCTTACCAACTCCCATCTTAAATATGTGAATCCTCCCATACTTGTGCAGCCAGTAAGCAGTGAACTGCTCCCGCTCGCAACAGGAAGTGGACTGTGAATATTTATCATTTCAACATATATGTGTTTAAGTGTATCAGTGTTATGAGATAGGCAGGGAGTGGTGGGTCTTGTGAAAGTCTGTGCCCATATACCCTATATATTACATATATAGACAGGTATATAATAAGGCTGTGTGTTTCAGTTATTACATAGTAGAGATATCTGCCCACCCCTTTTTTATGTACTAAATGGATTATATCCTGTACATTAGGAGTCAGATTGACCTTAGGTCAACATGGGTGTGATAACAATCTTGACCTCAGGGTGGCCTTTGAGCATTCCATCATCAGGATTTTCAATTTGATGGATGGTTTAAGAGTTGGAGTGTGGAGTAGATTGAAACCTGCTGATTAAAGTATGAGGATTGGCTATCTTAATATATATCTGAGCACTTATCATGTATATGTGTAGAAATGGTAATGTGGACCAACTGATGATTGCTAGTTTACCATGAAATACATATATTGGTGATTATTTATTTTTCAACAGATATGTGTTCAAATGTATCAGTGTTATGAAATAGTGTGGAGAGTGGTGGGTCAGGTGAAATCTGTGCTCATATACCCTATATATTACATATATAGATACATGTATATAATAAGCCTATGTGTTTCAGTTATTACATAGGTGAGATGTCTGCCCATCCCTTGTATATGTATTAAATGAATTATGTCCTGTACATGAGGGGCTAGATTGACCTTAGGTCAACATGGGTGTGACAAGAATCAGCCTCAGAATGGCCTTTGAGCATTCCATCATCAGATTTTCAATTGGATGGATGGTAGAAAAGTTGGAGTGTGGTGTAGATTGAAGCTTGTCTATTAAAGTATGGGGATCGGCTATCCTAATATATATCTGAGCATTTATAGCATATATGTGTAAAGATTGTAATCTGGACTAACTGATGATTGCTGTTTTAGCATGAAATATGGTAATTAGTGATTATTTATCTTTTCAACATATATGTGTTCAAGTGTATCAGTGTTATGAGATAGTGTGGAGAGTGGTGGATCGTTTGAAATTCTGTATATATTAAAATAGGTTTATACTACAACAAAACTTTTTTACAGACTTTGCCACATACACACAATTTCTTTTATAATTTTTTCAGTTTAACCATGTAAGCTAATGAGAAGTGTTTGAAATATAACGTGTCAGTATTGTTATTGTATTGATATGTTATTACCTATAGAAGTTATTAAATGATTATGACCTACCTTTGCTTGGCTATTTATATTTGCTCCATGATTAATAAATTTTTCAACTAGAAACAAGTTTCCATTACTTGCAGCAAGATGAAGTGGAGAGAATCCACTCTTAAATAATAAAAAAATTATTTATTGACATTATACTTAAAACAATTATTAAATATTTAATGAATTAGAACATATTTTTGTATGGTTCAATGTTTAAAATCATTTTCATCAGTCAAAGCAAAGTTAACAACATATAAACAATAGAAAACATACTTTAATTTTTTTTTTCATGTGTCATAGCATCAGCCGGCTAACCCGGGACAACTGCTTGTAAAGCAGCCGTCGCTTACCTCTCGACCACCAATGCTTGACAAAAATATATTTTAAAATTAATGCACAAAATTGAATTAAATTACAATAATATAATGTAGTAAAGTGAATACTTACTTAATAGAAGTGTACAAAAATTAAAAAGTAATAATAAATATATAATTGCAAAAAAAAATTAGAAATCATGAGAGAAGTGTAAGAAGATATGATATTGCTGAATACACGTATATATATATAAAATTAATCAAAGACATATTTAGGTTAAAGAAAAATAAAGCCTATATCAACGCAAATATATCTATAAAGACTAAAATAGTTAAGAATAAATTAAAGTATGTGTGTCTATAAACGCAGATATATCTATCAATTCAAATAATACAGATTAGATATTAAATTAATTTAAATTAAAAGATCAGCCATACTGATAAACTTTAAAAATAGCTCCGTGTGTACATCTAATTAAATGCCAGACAAGCATTAATTTGAAAAAAGACTTTAATTAAATAAATAAGAACTATTATCATACTAAAAACTTTCATAAAATTAAAGACTAACATGGGGCAAACACATGTTGAAGAGATACCAACCAATTAGCATATAGTAATTGGTGAGTGCAAAAAGTGATAATGGGAATAGAAAGGCAAAAACGTGAAAAGAACCACTTGCTGAGTGGAGCTCTTGAATATCATTATGTGTTTTTCTTCTGGCAAACCAATGCCAGCCTTTCTGCTTCACCTGGCTGCTGGACAACCTATGTCCTGATGCAACACTAGATTCTCCAGGAACGGCAGAGTCAGGTCACTTGTGTATATTATTATATGTATTTAGAATGTATATAATCATTAATTTATATAACTGTTTGTCATTATAACTAACTTGTACTTATTAAAGTGTTATATTAAACTAAACTGCTGCACTGCCTGTTGTTATTTATAAACTCAATTATAATTGCAATCTGGTGGTAGATTAGATCACCTCTGGACACAGCAATCTGGCATCAATGTGAACAAACCTTGAAAGTCAATCATTGAATCAAAAATACTGTATGCAGCCAGATGTATCAGAATTTGACATCACAGATGCAAATGAATGGCCCCTCTATGTCCAACAAATTGTAAAACTTTGAGTTATAAATAGAGTAAAAGATGACAAAACTAAAACTGCAATATTATTGTGCTACATGGAAAAAGGCATTAAACAAATTGCAAATAGACTGGCTGAACCGAAAACAATGGAAGATTTAACATTCCTGCAGATCAAAGAGCAATTAGCCGAATACTTCTATCCCCTTGAGTCTAGACATATTGCCAGACTTCGCTTCAAAAATTGCTGGCAAGGAAAAAATGAGCAGACACAAAAATATGATATGGCTTTGTGAGAACTTGCTGCAACTGTGCCTATGAATTACACCTGGAGAAATCTCTCCTCGCACAATTTTTATGTGGCATGAATAATGATACCTTGAGATAAAATTTATTCCAGACAATGACATTAACTACAAGGAGCCATCAAGCATGAGATAGCTCATGAACTTGTGTTGATGCAGACTAAAGAATTTGAAACCATAAGAGTAGCAGACAATAATCTGTACAAAATAGACAGGGTTAATAAACTGGATGGCCATGCATCCCATAATATTAGCACAATGAAGAATGGAAAAAGCAAAGTTAAGTGTTTTTGTTGTGGGAAAATAGGATATAGTTCTACTGAGTGTTTCTCTAAAGATCAATGATATAACCTGTAAAAAATCAATCATTTAGAAAAAATGTGTCATGAAAAGCAATTTTCCCATCACATAGAAAGAAACAGCCAGAAGCTCCATACAAAAAAATCTATGCAAGAAAAAATAACCACCATTAACAACACTGAAACAAACAAACCTGAAAAATTTGAAATAGCAGTAATAATTTTCAACAAATCCCTTCCTAAATAAAGAGACAGCAGCAGTGGAGTATCTCTGATCTCTCTTAGAGAGAGGAAAACCATTGCATCAGACATGACATGGCCTTTTAAACTTGCTACAGGAAAACTTGAAAGCTCATGATGTAAACAGAAACAACATTAACATTAAAGGGTTAATCTACACACAAATTACAACCAAAACAGCATGAAAACAGTCACTTTGCCCTTCTACATTGCCTATACTAACATGAACCCTCTCATAAGTCATGAATGATTTTCCTAACTGGGCATCAAAGTTGCACTAATCAAAAACATTGACATTGAAAAACAAATTAAACAGTTTTTCCAAACTATTTGATGGAGAACCTGCATTAATATAGACAAGAACCATACCTTTGAAAATACCACCCAAGGCAGTTTCTATAATTTGCAGACCACATGTAAAAAAAAAAGGTAGCTGAGAAAATAAACTTGCTGGTTAGTAATGGCATACAGAACCAATGTAACAAACAAAATGGGCCACTCCCTTGGTTGTAATAACCAAGCCAAATGGACACAGGCACTAAACCAGCATGCATATCCTGTTCCTAACTCAGGGGAAATCATAGCATCGCTACATAGTATCATTACAAAATTCAAAATTCTTCACCAAATTGAACCTTAATATTGCATTTCATCAAATTCCAGTCACCAACAAGACTTCTGAAACCCTAACACTCATGACTTCTCTAGGATTATTCAGATAAACATTTTCCATTTGACATTGCATCAGTATCTAACATTTCCAAGCAAAAAGCGAAACCCTCCTCAGCGAACATGAAGGCATTATTTTCTACTTTGATGAAATTTTGTTCATCGCTAACTTGGAAAAGGAACTGAGTATATGTCTAATTAAAGCAAACCATAGGTTAAATGAATTTGGCACCAAAGTAAATGCAAAAAAATGTATATGAAAATCTACAGAAATAAAATTCTTGGGACAAATAATTTCAAATGCTAGAACAAAGCCTCCTTTGAAAAAGTCAATGCTGTATCAGAAGCTAAGAGACTGAATAATGTAAAAACAGCTACAGTCATTTTTGGGCCTTGCAAACTATTTTCTGACCTTTTTGAAGAGAAAAGTGCACATAGCAATGCCAATATATGACTTGGTTAAAAATCAGAAAATGGGAATAGAAAACTCCACAGGAACAAGCATTTTTATGCACCAACACCCTCCTCACATACAAAAAAGCTACTTGTACATTATAACATTGAGCTAGAAATAGCTTTCACAACTGATATATCAGAATGTGGAGTGGCAGAGGTATTATGCCACCAGCCTCAATTAGGTGAATGGCCTATAGCATATGCATCATGTTTTTTGTCCAAGGCAAAGAAGAATTATAGCTAATTGGCTAAAGAAGCACTGGCCATAATATTTGGAAGCCAGAAATTCCAGCAATATATATATATTCTAACCTAATAAATTTGATGATTCCTAATTATATTATGAAATCCGTCCGGAAGTCCTTAACCTCCGACTTCCGACTACACTTCGTCTAGTAGTCCGGGTAATCATATTTTACCCAATAATAATAATAATAATAATAATAGCTCTACTTTAGGTTAGTTCTATAAATTCAGCTATAGTGATATGCAGTTCAGACAGAGATAAAATTAAAAAAAAATATCATTAATAAAATAAATTTAACAAGGAAATTTAGAATAAACTAACATTCTTTCTCTATCCAAAACACATTCTCTGGGCTGTAAGTACGTGCACTGTTCGACAATGATGATGATGATTTTTCATATCATTGTTAATATTACTGACTAAAACAAAATATTCATTAATTTGCCAATGTGATCTCAACAATTTGGTTATTATACAATTAGATGTTTCAATCTCTTAAGCCATGCCACGCTTGTAATATTGATCTGAATTTGATCAATTATTAATTTAAGAGCACTTATAATAATGACGCTAATCTCAGGGTTCTCTGTTATATTTAATAAAATTGCTCGGCAGTATTGTGTTGTCGCATATGACTGACATTCTGATCGGCTATAGGAAACATTTACCTTATTTAAACTCTAGGTGTCTTCATCCACACATTAACTAATATAATATTTAACGAGATGATCACCATATTCAATAACAACGCATAATTTTGAATAATAAAGCCTTTTAAATCCAGAATCTCAGTCGGAATGATGAAAACACAAGGGTGCTTTTGTGTCCTTCCATTATCCCTGACAACACAATAATTTAACTAATATTTATTACTTAGACACTTCCTTAAATGTGTATTCAACAATGTGTAACCAAAACTAATAGTTTGGGGAATAAAGTGATTTTTCACACACATAAAATAAAATAAAATGTCTTGGTCTGAAGTTTTCAATTCCATAAATAATTATTATTAAAATATAATATAATGAAATATTTTGATCTGCTTACACTTGTCTATCTGGTGTTTTGGATTTAAGATTTCATAAATGATTTTGGACTCAAGAAAAGTATTGCAAGTATTATGCAAATACACTTTTATTTAGCACATAAGAAAATTGACTCAAAACAACTTGTAATAAGACGATAATTTATTATTAACTTATAACAAAATTCTAATCTTTTATTATGGTTTAACAAAAATATCTTTTATGATTAACATAATAAACAAACATATACAATTTATTTGATCCCATATGGATAAAACAAAATATAACTAATATTAATTCGTCTATACTTTTAGACTTGGATTCGAACTACCTCTTCATCTTCTTTTTACATTTATGCAAATTGAATATAACAAAATAAATAGTATTATCGATACATTAACTCATTCGTTTAGTGTATCTTATATGAACGGCTACTTAAATTTATTGACTAACGATCTGTTTTAAAACAAAAATAATGTGATTCTAGGCAATGCGTACAAACGATTTTTATTATCATATCTTTAATTAAATAATAGTTTTTTTTATTTAGATAACTTATTATAATTTATGGGTTACGTATCAGAAGTTACACTTATTATTTTAATGTTTACTTTATTAACAACTGAAGTTGTTATACACACGGTTTTTCTCAGTATAAGTTATATTGTGAGTGCTACTGAATCATAAACCTGAATTAAACCTAGTATTTGAACCCTCTATTGGCAAATGAAAATTTTTTAATCATGCAATTTTAAAACTTACTCTCTCCATTGACTTACGTGTGGATTACCAGCACTATTCCGTTGCACAATTCCGACATTGATCATATATACTAGCACACTATTTATACTAAATGGAGCTTGAGGAATTAACCTCCAATATACCCGTTATCTTGCCATAACTTTCTAAACAAACACAATATTCAACATCTTCCGTGGTGGAATTATCTCTATTTTCTCATGAGGAATATGGAATATCACCGAAGGGCTGTAGAGTTAACTACTATATTAAAATAGTTTGCTGGGTCCTTGCCTCTTAATTGGGCATAATAGGAACACACACCAAATATAATCCTCTCCTAGGATTTTAATGAATGAAATACACTAAATACTATATAAAGTACTGATCGTCCTAACTATGAGAAGCGATCACTTGGGTTATAAACATACCCGAATACTAGATTTATCTATTCCCCTCATGGAAAATAAAGCTTTTGGGGAGATTATTTTCTATCCCACAAAATAGATACATTACAATTATTACTTGGGCGCATATTAAGCCTATACCGATGCTATATCGGGGCAAGACAAGCAAATACACTAATTACACTAAATTTATGTTCCGGGGTATACTTAGATCAACGTCTGATATCAATGGATATCACAGAATACAATAATAATTCTCACTTTTGCCAAAGAACATTCAACAAATAATAGGAAGTATAGTATTTTGAACTAAACCAAGTGAATGTTTTAATAAAAAAAATAATTGGGAATAAGTTCCTTAATTAACATAGTATAAATTTGTTTCATACTTTCAATAAGTAATATTTTGTATAGCACTTCTCTTTAATTACTTCTGATAATTTTAACTAGATATTTTGCCTATTGAGTATCTAAATTTATCTACTTTTATGCATCTAATATTTAAATTTATACTCATAACTGCATGTCATAAGTAAACACATTTTATAAAAAAAAATATTTTTTTTCATGTCAAATATAAATTTAACCTAGAATAATTACATAAAAACATACCTTAACGATTACAAGGTCATTTAAATATTACTTGAATATAGCCTTTAACCTGCTGATATAAAAAAAAAATACACATAATTTTACAGATTAGTAAAAAAAAATCATTACTTAACAAGTGCGTATAATATCACTAAAAAAAATGTTTTCCGTTGGGCACTTTATCCAGATGAAGAACTTGATTCATTCGTAGTTCACGAAGCAAATTTAAACAAGAAACACATTTTATTATTTCATTTATAAAAAGTTGCCTCCATTCTTGTGCACTTAATAGTAGGCAAAGAAAACATAGCAGCGTGGATTTTAATTCTTTCTTGAATTAACTGCTATAATTATGGGATCCAAGAAAACAATACAGATTTTAACATTACGAATATTTGACGATAAACGATCACATATACAATTCTTTTCTTTTACGATTCGCGATACGTATCATTTTTAGCTAGCTGGCTTATGAATAAAAGAATGCACGAATTTTTCCAAAATATTATTTTTATTGACTGCAGCTGACTTACGTGGATATAAAGTTTTATGACTCCAATGGATGTATAATATAACATATTATTTTATAGTTATAATTACGTCACTAATGTTTATAGTTTTTATTCCTACTTTAGGAATTGTAATTTTTCTTTGATAAAGAATTCTCTGTAAATGCACACATACAAATTTTTCGATATTTGCCTTGAGAAAATTTATATTTCTTTTTAAAAAATATGCAGGTGCATAAGTAAATATCATTTATTATTTATATTATTTGTAGATAATTTTCATTGAATAAAACAGATTTTAACGTGGGGAACTTGCATTATTTTCTAAAGCAAACAATTTTCTGTTAGAAAGAGCGCGAAATTTTGGTTAACTTTCCTTGGCTTTTATAATATGTCTTTTAATTCTAGTTTTTCTTTTATACCATGAAAAGATTATTAAATAAGGTAAAGTTAACAAATAATTAATTATTTCTTGGAAATTATTTATATTGCTTAGTTTAACGATAATGATATTTTCCGTGATCGCTGTAGTCAATACGGTGATCTCGAACTTTAGCATAAGATAGCACATTTTGAGTATAAAAAGCTTTATAATAGGTAGAGCAATAGAAGCTTATGGATGTCTTATCAAAATATTTTAGCTAGACATGATTTTGTTAAAATGTTACTTGAATTATATTTATTTCTGCAATAAAAAATATAAAAATTTGTTACCAAATTTCAGCACTGCTTCCTCTTGTAAAACTTATATCAGACTAGTTTTTCTACAAAATTTTAGCGGTCTTCTTTTAGCGACCTCTGACAGAAAAATAATTATTTAATTATACATAAACAAAGGAAAGGGAAAAAAAAACTTATTACAGTTATATATTTCCATATGATTTAAATGGATTACAAAGTAATTTGACAACTAATGAAAAAAAATAATAAATATCTTTAACTAATGCTTATTAGTGATGTATAATTTTGTATACATTATTATCTAAATAATTTTAAAAAAAATTATCAGAAGTTACTGTGCTTTATGATAAGACACTCATCTACTCTCCCCTCTACCCATCTAAAATCAATTACTGTTTATGAGATGTGCTTTTATACTATATTAAATTGCTCTTATTGTTAACATATTTTAACTAAATTATTTATGCTCTTCAAAATGACATTGGATTACCAAATTTAGTAGTTATTTGCTTAAAATACGTTAAAGTGAGTAAATAGCATACTTTATTAATCACTTAATATTATTATTATTTTACTTTTTATTTCCTAGAAAAGGATTGCATTGTTTTCCTGTAGGAAATAATGCTAAACAAACCAAGTGTCAATAACACTAGGTTACAATATATATATATATATATATATATATATATATATATATATATATATATATATATATATATAGACCATGTCTGCATTGTGACTGACCACAAGACACTCTTGGGAATATTAGACACTAAACAGATGCCTGAACATTTGAGCCCACAAATGCTAAGGTGACTAAATATAATTGCAGGCTACAAGTATAACCTTTAGCACAGAGATAGCACTAAAATAGGCCATGCTGATGATCTGTTGTGAATGCTTGACCAAACAGAAAAGACACTGATACCATAGAAATAAACTATATCAACTCACTAGAAAATAAAACTCAACAGTGCAAAAGTTGCCAAGAAAAAAAGAAAAGATCCTGGATACAGCCGAATAATCGAGAAAATCAGCAAGAGTTGGTCTAAATAAAGATCATTCTTTCTACACATAGAGATATGGAAAGCTGCAGAAAACTTCAATTTGAAAGGGATGCATACTCAGAAGAGACCAGGTCTTGATCCCAAACAAAGGCAGGAGCCAAATCTTCAAAATAATACCTAAAGTTCATCCAGGCATTGTCAGAGCAAATGCATTAGCTCACAGTTATGTCTTGTGGCCTAAAATGGAATATAAAAAAACTACATCAAAAACTTAAAAACTGTCAGTCATGTGCATATGCACCTCTGGTCAAATTTGAACTATGGAGAGAAAGAAACAAACTGTGGCAGAAGATACATATAGAGCATTATAGGTCTATCCAAGGATAATTATTCCTAGTAGCTGTGGATGCCTACTCAGTATGGGCCAAGTACAAAGCAGTCAAAAACATGAGTGCAGAGGGAACATAAATAAACTGATGGAAATATGTGCATACCATGGTTTTCTGGAAAACCTGGTATTAGACAATGGCACTGGTTTCATGTTAGAAATATTTATGGAGTATATGCAGGAATAAGAAATAAACCACATACTGACACCACCTTACCACCCTCAATCAAATGGATCAGCCGAGAAAGCTGTACAGAACATAAAGGCAACAATAAACAAAATGGGAAAACAGCATCTGCAGCATGCAATACTAATGGCCCTATTGCACCAATACTCAACACTTATAGCCAAATCTGGCACATCACCAACAGAAACATTTAGATCATTAGCCACGGATAAAACTAGACAAAGTAGTGCCATCTGAAGATGCTAAATCACCCACAGAAATAAAAAAAACAAATACACCAAATGTCTGCATCTGGATCAAACTAAATCAGGATAAAAAATGGACCAATGGAAAAGTGATACACCACCTGAGTAAGCAAGCACTAGTTATCTGGATGGCAGACGGAAGAGTACTTCATGAGCAAATAAATCAACTATGGAAAAATAACCCCAAACTAACTATCAAAGTCAAAAGGGAAGCTGAAACAAAAAATTTACTGACTGGAGTTAACTCAGTAAAGTCTCAAATATCAACAATACAAAAGCTTTTGAAACCAACACCTCCCTTCACCCTATGTGGGAGAAAAAAATTCCTATGAAATTCAGCAACTATCCTCTTAATTCAGAGCCCAGAAAACACAAACCCTCTGATTTCCGAACTGGGGAAAGTGTGCTGTATATATATATATATATATATATATATATATATATATATATATATATATATATATATATATATATATATATATATATATATATATATATATATATATAAACAAACACATATTTATGTTAAAGAAAAATAAAGGCTGAAATAGTTAAAAATAAATTAAATTATGTGCATTTACCAATGCAAATAACACAGATTAGATATTAAATTATTTTAACTTAAATGATCAGATGTACTGATAAACTTTAAAAATACTTCCATGGGTAAATCTATTTAAATGCCAGTCCAACTATTGATTAAATTTCAGACAAGCACCGATTTGAAAAAAGTCTTTAATTAAATAAATAAGAATTATTGTTATACTAAATATTTAATGTGGATTCAGGGATTAGCATGGGATCACTACGTGTTGAAGAGATGCACCACTAGATAATCCAGGGATCACAGAGTTAGGTCACTTGTGTGTATACCATTATATGTATTTAGAATGTATATAATCATTAATTTATATAACTGTTTGTCATCAAACATATTAAATGGTTATATTAAAGTAAACTGCCATATTTGTTGTTATTTATCAACTCAATTATAATTGCAATCCGGCAGTAAATTAGTTCACCACTGAACACATCAAATATTAATAAAAATGTTATTTTAATAATATATGTTTTCCATTAAAACTACAAAAATAGTAAATTGTTATGAAAAATAAAACAAAATCAATGAGATTAATGACTGATGAAGAAAAAAACACAAAAAAGTAAAATGATGTTTGACTGTATAAAAGATGAATTTAGTGTTGTTGAGCCATAGTCAGTAGTTTGGTAATTATGTCTTTGAAGTTATTTTATATTGAATGAAAATTTTTTAAAGAAAAACAATCAATTTGTTTTAATAGAAGTGGGACTTTTTATAACATAAAATGAAGTGATATATGTTTATAAAGAAAAGCTTAGTAAAACATAATTTACAGATATATACACTTTGTATCAAACATCTCATTAAAATGTTAGAAGTTTAAAAATATAATGACACTGGCATTGTTCCAATCTATTCCCAATATGTTTTCATTTGTTGTGTGAAGAATATTTATTTTTATCTAAGTGTTCTATATACTGCTCTATGGCATCATTTGTAATGATATCATTATTAACTACATTTTTGTTAGTAATACTCTTATTGTCATAAACAAGCTTTTGTATAATGTTTCAATTCCATATTTCATCTTTTATCATATTGCTGCTGTATTGCTCTAAATTTATGTAGGATCAAAACTACTTTTCTGATTTTACCACTATATATTTCATCATTTTTACAGTTTGTTTCTATATCTGCTTTAATCTTTCATGCACCTATCATTGTTTTGATCTATTATTTGTATCATTGAGTGATATTCATTCAACTTTTTGCTCCATTTTCTTTCCTGTCATGACCACTGATTTATTTTAATTTTTTCACCTCCTATCTTTGCATGATAAAAATCTACATGAGAAATGGAACAAAACCAGCCACTGCCAATATACATATGTCCAGAATGTGACATTCAGAAGCAATAAGGGGCCATCAACATTTATAATGAGAAAAATTTGTAAATTGTAGGAACTCTTATGTGAGAAGGCCTCTGATTGTGCCTGATCACCTCATTGATTCATGAAATGTAAATGTTATGATTTTTTTATAGATATGTCTTATTTTTTATTTTAATTATATCAGACATATACCTCAGAAGTACAAATGGCCAAATTCAACAATTTGGAACAGACCAACTTAAGAAAGTGTGGAGAGAGCAGGGAGAAAAGATTGAGACATCTGAATTGTTTTTCTTTTAATAAAATGTTAGGTGACTTTCTTCCAAAATGCTTGACTTTTTGGTTCATGGCTATGAAATTGAGTACTTAAATGGTAGGAGTCTTTCTCTTTTATATTACAAAAAAAAAACCAATGCCATACCATGACATGACCATTTCTATTATTTGTTATATGTTTCTTAGATAGTTTCAAAGATTGCATGACTAACCCTTTAAGTTACTTTGTTATCATATCATATTCTTTCTTTATTATATTTCTTTCATGACATATATGTGCAAGGTGGTTAATTTAGATCAACCAACTTTCATACCTTGAACCGCATACCATATCTGGAGTTGCAATTACATTTCTAATTATATATATGCAAGGTGGTTAAGTTAGATCAACCAACTTTCACACCTTGAATGGCATACCATATCTTGAGTTGCAATTAAATTTCTAATTAAGTTAATTAGCAACCTCATTTTAATCTAATAAAGTCTTCATTACTTTTGGTTATATAAATGTCTATATTATGTGTATCTATCATGGAAAATAGGGGATGGGTAATTTTAAATTGCTTAAGTAACAACATGGTAGATACTCATCATAGACCTTGAAGTTGCAAGTATAGGAGAATATATCCAAATAATTTTTTTTTTACTTGTAATAACATTTTTGAATTTTTTTTCACATTGATTGACAATTTGTTCTATGTCTTTATATACTTTGTTTTGTAAATAAATATTGTGAAGTTTTGTTTAATTGCCAAGTCACTCTAGTTTATTGATTGAGCATTTACATTTAATCTTAAAACCAATACTCTACACATGCACAGACAATATTGTTTTATGAGCATGTGAGATAAATGTTAAATTAAGATTACTCCTTACTAATAAATAGTGTGAGCTAGTTCAGTTATTGATTATATGTCTGTAGGTACATACTTGTCAAGAGTGTCAAACATCAATTTTTTCTGATTTCGAAATCTTAGTTAATGGTTTCAAAAGAGAGTGGCACAATGTGGATGAACTGAACCAAATTGCATCTGGGTTTAATGGATAAACCTTGAGCTAGTCTATTGAGTGTAGATGTATTTGCATTTGGGTTTAATTGATGAACCTTGAGCTAGTCTATTGAGTGTAGATATAATTGTGGCTCATGTATTTCATCGGATCATCTCCAGCATCCTACCTGAAGACCCTAGGTCTGGTGGTAGTCAGATGTGACCTGCTCTCATTCTCCTGCACACATCGTCGATTGGACCATTACCTCTGACACCCAATGTTGAAGGCATAAAATATAGTTGCAAGGTGGGTTTATCCATCGGACAGAAATTAAAAGAATTTTTTTTGTTGAATATTTTTAATCTTATCTCATATATAACAAGTTCAATTAACACCAAACCACTGTTGTACATATGCCTACAATAAATAAATAGCATACCTAAATACTGGATAAAACACAGGACACCTAAAACTAAAAATTAGTAAAAAACAAAAAAAATTACATATAAGAAATGAATGAAGGGTCAATAAATTGAGATTTGGGAAACTATTAAATCATGAATAAATTGGCACTAAAACAGAGAAGTCAGGTGATGTAAAAATTAAGCTAAAATGTAGACAGTCAAAATAGCAGAAATAAAAACAGATATGGAAGTTAAGACTACACATGGCATGGTTAGAAAAAATGTGAAAACCTGTGACATTTATCTATTGTGATATTTTATAAGTAAAAGTTGTTTAAGGTATTCAATGCATGATACTAAGAAGTGGAAAAAATTACCATGAAAATGGAGTTTTACCAAGAAGAAGAGGCTAGCGATGTTGAGGTATGTGAAATTGAGGATAGCCATGAGGGAGGGTCTCTGCCAAGTCAAACATCTAGGGTGTCTATGATTGAAGGTGACCAGTTCTCATGAAAATGCCAAGAGGATGGGATGTCTATTGAGACATGAGCAACTCAAGTTGAAGAAATTGTTCATTACCTCAAAATTGAAATGGTCTAGGCTATGGAAGATACCATAACAATGCACAGGCACAATTGGACCAGATGATCAAAAATAAAGAAACAAGCTTGAAGGCTGACATGCATGCTAAAATGGAAAATAGGAAAACTGATATGAATAGCATGAAAAGTGATATAAGGAGCAAAATAGACAACCTAAACAATAATATGAAGAATATGGCAACCAACGCTGATGAAATGAAGAATCACATAAACAATAATGATAGAGAAATATGGCAACCAAGGCTGATGAAATAAAGAATGACATAAACAATAAGATGGAAAATATGACAACCAAAACTGATGAAATGAAGAATGGCTTAAACAATAAGATGAAGAATATGGTAACTTAGATTGATATAAATAAAATAAAAAAAGAATTGTAGAAAGATATGAATGATATGAGAGAACAAATGGAAACAAAGATTGAGAGTGTTGAAATTAAACTGTCTGAAGATATAGTACAGCTCTCCCTAAAATTAGAAAATGTTCAGAAAGGCAATGTTGAGTTGAAGCACGGAACGTTAGAGATGAAGAAAGAGATTGGTGGAAAGGATATGAAATTCCAACAACAATTTGATGATTTCAAAGTTAGTATCATGGTACAATTAGATGTAAAATATGATGTGGAATGTGATAAATTCTAAACTGCAATCCAGGATGAATTTCAAGAGATTCAATCGAGAATAGAACAACTCTCCATAGTACAAAATGGTGAGGTTGAGTTATGCAACAAGGCACTAGTCGATTGGGATCAACATCTTAAACGAGTTGAAGGTAGAATACCTGAAGTGGAGACAGACATGCCCACAGATAAAGCCAGTATAAAAAGTTGGTAGGAAGTGCTAACAAAATAAGAGATCAAATTGGTAGAATGAATGAAGCATTTAATCACAGACTGGTAGTGCTCGAGTCTCAGCTATGCCAAGAAATGACAACCAGTGAAGTGGAATGAGCTAAGGTTCACAACAAGATTTAGTGTAGCAAAAATATGGAATGGTAGAAATCATCACTTAGAGGTTGCCCTTAAAGTCCTGCAGAAGATAAGTGACCCTTCTTAAGAAATCCCCCTCCCATGTCACATCCTGCCTAAGACAGAAGATTACCCTCCTAAAACCAGCAAGACACTTCACCACTCTGCATATGAGAATGCTATTAACCAATTTGTCAACTGAAGATATTCAAGGGATCTACCAACAAAGCTCCCATTAAACATGTCCATAGTCTGAACTTTTATTTCCCTGTGAACAGAAACTTGTCAGAGGGTGAAAAGGTTATTACTGTATATACACATCTACAAGGTGATGCACTGGTGTGGTGGGAGTAATTGTTTCAGGCACATCTACATTTGACAAATATCAAACCCTGTTAGAGAAAAAATTTTGGAATAAGGATAGGTAGGAGGCCCTATTGTCCCAGCTACTCCAGAAGAAGTACTGAGCAGCACCTGTGGAAACCTTGCTGAAGTTCTTCTGCCATCAAATTATGAAATTTAGAATGCTAAACACCTACTGCCTGAGTGAAAGCCAAATTATCAGAATAAAGAGAAATTTACCATTCCAGATTGAACAATATCTATTATTTACCAATGTTAGGACCATAGAACAGGTAGCCAAACTGTTAACTAATATAAATATGAACAATGGTAACCTGTCAACTGGAGTACCTGAAAAAAGGAAAGAAGAGGCTACTGTTAATGCTATCTTTTATAAAAGGAGAAAATATAATAATGATACTAACCACTGGAAAGGGAAGTCCATACAAAGTAACCCTCCCTATGTATGGTCAGATAAAAAAACCAGACATTCACAAAACAGAAATAAGTCTTCCTCATAGTCCCAAAAAATCCCCAAAACCAGAGTGCAGTAATTTTATACCAAATCTTCAGAAACTAAACTAGATGGGTAATTGAGGTTATGTTCCTCATTCTGAAAAACCAAAAATACCCTGAGGAACATGAAACACTCCTGATTGAGAAATCACTAATATGACATGTTCATGGGAAGACAAACCACCTAACTACACTTTACAGAGCTGCCCCAAGGGTTTACAAGTTAAAGCACTGTTAGATATTGGTAGCCAGATTTCCATTATCTGAGATAAATTTTCCCAGATTTTTATTAAAAAACTCCAAAAATTAAAACCTTGTCACAGAAATCTATTCAGGTTACCATGGCTAACAGTAGAAAAACAAAACTTGTACAAAAACAAATTTTGGTTGAAATGAAAGTTAGCCAAACAATCCTCTATTATGTATTTCTTATATTGAATTGCTTGATCCATGTTGTCATTCTTGGGGTAGACTTCCTACACTTGAACACTTGTATTATTGATTTCTCTAGCAATGTAGTTTAGATAAATGATGAGGTCTTGGAGATGACATTTAGTTCCAAGATATGTTTTCTTTGAAGTTGACTGTTATATTTAGCATCCTGGAAGCACTCATAGATAATAAGCTCACAGAATATACCTTATTTAAGAGGGAAAAGACATTGAAATTGAGATCTATGATACATGAATTTAACCTTATTTTTTTGGAAATACTGGAGTGAAAAAGGGATTTCAGCAGAGAATAATATTAGTACATAACAAGCCATTTCAATCCAGGTTAAATCCTATTTCATATCAGTATTGGCAAGAAATACCCAAACAAATTAACAAAATGCTGGACTGGTCGATCATTTTCAAGTGCTCTTCACTATACTGTAATCCAGTTATAGCTGTGAAAAAGAAAAATGGGTCAATAGATTTTGTTTGGATGTTAGACAACTAAAAAAAATTACCATCCCTGACAGAAATATTCCACCACCCATACATGAATTATTTGTAAGATTTGGAAACAATGTGTTTTCCATTTTCAATCTAACCTCCAGTTATTGGCAGATCAAACTCCATCTAGATGATTGCCAACACACTGCCTTCCAATATGAGGGATTTAAATACAAATTAAATACATTTGGGTTAATAAATAGTGTTGCTGGTTTGATAAGAGGTCTAGATCACACTCCATCTTCTGAAGTGAAACATAGCATTTTCATATCCACCACTGTTGAAGAGCACTTTCAACACCTAACTATATTTTTGCAGGAATGCTTCCAGAAAGGTATTAAAATCATCTTCAAGAAGAGTACCTAATTCTCAAACCAGGTAGTCTTCTTAGGTAATATCGCATGTTGTGATGGGATAAGGTCTCAATCAGACAAGATCTGTGCCATTCAAAATTTTCTAAACCAATCAATAAAAAGTAAATCTGATCATTGTTAGGCCTATGTAATTTTTATCATCGTTTCTATCAAAAACTCTCTGACCACATGGAGCCATTATTAAAATTTAATCAGGAAAAATGATAGTTGGCAATGGACTGGTGAGCAGAATCAGACATTTGAGAATAGGTTTTTAAAGCAAACCTTGTCAGCCTTCCCTGATTTTAATAAACCCTGTATTGTCCAGACAGATAGTAGTGCTTTCAGATTAAGGGTAACATTATCCCAAACCCAGGAGGATGGCCAACATGAAGTCCTCTACTTTGTTAGTCAATTCCTGAAAGGTCCAGAGATAAATTTCACTGTAACAGAGAAGAAAGCACTGGTGATAGTGTGGACCTTTCAAAAGCTTCAACAGATGTTTCTTGGATCAGAGGTGATAGTAATTAGATCACAAGAGCCTTGAATTTTGAACAACATTTATCTGACAAACAGTCATTTAGTCAGATGGAGTTTGTTGTTGCAGGAATTCATTTATACTATTCAGCATTGCAAGGGATCTGAGAATGTTGTGGCCAATACTTAGGTAAAACCCATGTGGATCAAAACAGAGCCATTTATCATCAAAAATGCCTACATTACAAATGTCAATATGATGACTGGTGGTAGTGTAGAGAAAGATTTCGAAAACCTACCCAAATTACAACTTTAAGATCATAGTTTAAATTTAATCAAGAAGGCTTCGAAAAAAGAGAAAGTTTTAAATATGCCAAAAGATCTTAGTTTTTATAGGTTAGAAATAAGATCCTATTACATAAAGTAAATACTACCACATATGAGTGGAGAGTAGTAATACCAGAACATTGCATATCCAACTCATAAAATATATTCACTGTTTGTACACACACTATGGTGCCCATAAAACAGAGCATACCTTGGGAAATTGTTTTTGCTGGCCAAGTATATATAAAGACATCTTAATATCACTTCAAGATTGTCTGGAGTGTCTTTGAGCCAAGCCAGTAAACCAAACTTTTATATTGCTGCAAAAGCAATACCTAAAGTACCACATGAGATCTTGGTGATCAACTATTATGTAGCCTTACCTCCATTTAATAAACAAAAGCACCTATTGGTTTCCTATGATCTCTTCACTAAATATGTTTCTGCTTATCTAATACCCCAAGTTAATACTAGATATACCATCAAGGTATTAGAAACCATCCAAAACATGAGAATAGAAAAGCCCAAAACCATTATAACAGACTATGTTACCCCTTTTCTATCCAGAGAATGGAAAAGATGGGTAGAAAGATCACAAATAAAGCATGTGCTCATGTCCATTAAAAATTCACAGTGGAACCCTTGCAAATGTATAATGCAAAAGCTCAGTCATTTGTTTAGGACTTACCTATGGGATGAGAATAAAGGGTAGGTAAGACAGATAAAGCAGATAGTTAAGACAGATAAAGCAGATAGTTAATTATATCAATTGGAGTGTGAATAAATCCACTGGAATCACACCCTTTGAACTACATTTTAATCAACCAATTCCCATGTTGTTTACTATCAACCTATGACTAACCATAAACAAAGTGATATGAAGGAAAATGAGCAAAAAGCATAACTTTGGGTAATAAACAAGACTAATAAGATAAAAAAAATAAGACTGAAACTCCACACACCTTTAAAATAGGAGACAAAGTTTTATAAAAAAAAACTCATGCTAGTAAACAAATTGATAATAAATATAGTAAGTTCTACCATCTATATGATGGGCTATATTGTGCCGGTCAAAATATGCTTATCCATCTAACACGAGCTGGAACTCACAAAATGTACTTCGAACCCAGTCGAGCCTGAGATTTTGGTCAGGGACCAGCCTGGATTCGAACCCACTCTCCAAGCCCCAGATCAAACACCTAATGGACAACATAACAATGATGGCACACAAGTATTAATTCTTAATCCTGTCCACTAGCAAATCAGAGAAACAAAAGACTCATGGTCTTAAACATCTATATAAACAACTTAATCTCTAAAGACATTCCAAAGATAAAATCTAATATAATTAGTTAATAGGGGTTTTACTAATGAAATAGCTATGGGAAATTAGTGAATTGGATTGATTTAATAATGAGACAGAAACTGATATATGATGAATTAAAATATATTGATTTAATAATGAGACAGAAACTGATATATGATGAATTAAAATATATTTATTGACAATTGTTGTTGGCAAATGAATGCAGGCATTTTATTTATAAAGTAACATTACTCTAGGCCATTTAAACAATAATTGATACGTTGGCTATTATTTAATTGCTCCAATATTATTTAATAAAAACAAATACCCTACAATATAACTAATCACTACATTAACTTTTACCAGTTATGCCCTTTCATCATCAGTTCGTGTGGCTATTGTACGTGAAATCTAACAAAGTCTGGAGTGAAACTTAATAATACATCTGACTATAATAATTTTATATATCAACTATGGGCTTATAAAGCATCCCAGATAGCTTTAGATTGAACGGGTTTTCAAGATTGCTTTGGATCAATGCCGAAGACTGCATATTAGGGAGGAAAGAGTTGGCTATAACGATTTTACTAATACGCTAGGCACAAGTAAAATATAATAATAAAGTGGCTCTGTGGATGGAAGAATAGTTTTAGGGTTTTTGTGACAAACGGTTTACCCAATAACCGATCGTCATGCTGCAAAAGGAAACCTTTATTTGGTTCATAAGAAGCGGGGGACTTACGTGCTAATCTGGCCCGTTGCTCAGACTTCGCTACTGCACTACCCTATAAAAGAAGATGTGCTGGCAATGCCGTGGCTCCATCTTGAGATACGTATAGCAGCAAAACGAGAATATTTTTTATAAAATTCACATCCGCCAAGCCGAAGGATATTATAAATGAATTATCACATATTAAATGAACACAAGTTTATCAGCTTGATCAAAAGAGCCAACTCTTCTGTAGCATGAGAAATATGTATATGCTACTGATGGAAATATATACAAACTTTACTTTATCCCATTCAATCTGTTTAGTTATCTGTAACTACTATGCTTTTAAAAAGAAGGAAAAGTATATTTAATAAGGGACTTACGAATACTTTACTAAAAAAATATACTTATGATTGCACTCCAGGCTAGTTTAATCTTTAGTAATATAATAATTAAAGGTTGAAAAGCCACATTTCATATTTATATTAATTAATTTAATAAATGACAAAATATGAATTTCGGTTTCGAAACAGCGCACGAAATGATGCTATATAAATAATAATACGAAGATTTTAAATTTATATGTTTAAAAACATATTCTATAATTAAATGCATGCCATTTCAAAACATAGGCACAACTGATAATAATTAAAAATAAGCAAAAGAAAAGCAAAATATAACTGCAGTGATTAAATTATATAGCAAAACATTAATTAACACAGAAATTTACAAAAGTATTTCATATTATAGAATTTAAAAATTATTTGGAAAGCAATTTAGAAAGAAGTTTCGATAATATGGTTAGCTAACCTGTTTTTGAAGAAATCATGATTGTTTTTGAAATTCACAGAGCTCTGCTATTTTAAATAATATTATACCAGTTCTATAGCTGGACTGGATAGATTCGAGTTGGAATGAAGGTGAGTTCTTTGGCAGCTTATGGCATGTTCTTATTCAGTTGCGAGATGATTTAAAATGGTATTGGAATGACGGCAAGTCCCTTTTAGCGGCTTATGACATCTTTTATTTGGTGTAAGCTTGTTGGTTGTTGCTTCAGCATTTGATGGATTGAACTCGGCGTTCCATCACGGGAACAGCAGCAAAATTTTTGTTTGACATTAGCCGGACATGGTAAAATTAAACGATTTATAACTTGTGATATAAACAGCTCTTCAACAGCAAGATGGAGTCTATCTTCCTGCTTAAAATAAGCCCTATTTATATATTTTGACTAAACTTTAACACCTTTTTGGAATTTCATTAGCCTCGGGACCAATTGACTTTTAATTAAACAAAATAATATAATCCAATTTCTACAACAGATAACGTCTCCGAGGTGTTACATTTAATTACTTAAAATTATTAAAATATATAAATTATATACTTTGATTCAGTTTCATTAATTAAATTCCTTTTTAGGTGTTAAAGAATGTTAAAGCTTAGCAAAAGGAACGGTATTCTGAGTTAATGATAAAGTCTTTTGTTGCAAACAAAAATCAATCTGTAAACTAGATTTTAATTTTTACCCGGGGTGCAGTCACTAATTGATATCTTGTTTACACAAAATTTTCATTTTTAATTACAAATGGATGATTTTTATTTTACTGAAATAAATAACTTTTAACATATTTGTTTTTACAATATTATTTGTTTATAATAAAAAAAAAAACAAATTTAAAGAAAATACTTTAGTTTCAATTATAAATGTAAAACATTAAATCAGAAAACCGTTAAATATAATTTAAAGAAAATGTTTTACAGTATCTTTATTTAAACTTAAATATATATATATATCATTCCAATGTTTAACTTATCCATCCACATACGAATATAATAGTGAATATATTTAAGAATTGACTGAAAATTAATAAAACATTTTATAATAATTTATGAGCATTTCTCCGCTATAATTTGATTAAACCTGTCTAATTATAGCATGTTTCGTATGTAAATGGATGATGCAATTTAAGCGGCCATTATAGCAAAGTTTTCCTGCTCGACTTATATATAACATTTTTACATATGATATTTTTACATTTAAGATAGGTTCGAAACTAGTTCAGACAAGTAGGTCATTAGGTTGATGGTGAAACGGAAAGGGATTGGAGGTTTCCTTTTAAATATACTAGAGTTAAACAATCAAATCCTAATGCATTTTGGTTGAATATGGAAGAACAAGTCAGGGGAACATATAATGCCCAAATTATAAAACCATAGTATGGACAATCTAAGTAATTATAAGATTGCCACACTCAACTGCAATGTAAAAAAAAAAAAATTAAGGCTGATAAGTAAAAAAAATAAAAAATGTAAATATAATAAAGTTAGGTTAAGAACTATGAAGAGAGTATTGCCTAATGGATGGCAGAGCAGATATTAGGATAATTTAAGGCTACTTTCTTTAAAGAATTAGTCCACACCAAGTGATGGATGCTCTAGTCTTCTGCTAGTCTTCAAAGAAAATCCTGTAAGACTCAATAAAATCAGGATAAAGGCTAACAAGAAAAAATATGTGCTATCCAAAAAAGAAACACATTTATATTAGTGTGCTCATAACATAGACATCTATAGTTTAGAAAAAAACATGTGTTTGAAGCCCACCTCGAAAAATGTTTTGTAGGATTGAGGACAGAAGAATAGAAAGCAATCTGTGTAGTTGAGTTTACAAATCAATAGAACTAGGTTTCACTACCCTTCTTATATATATATATATATATATATATATATATATATAGAAGGATATATATATATGAAAACTTTTATATATATATATATATATATATATATATATATATATATATAAAAGTTTTTTGGGGGGAATAAGAAAAATGTGTGTCCTATATAAAGTCCTCATTGTAAAGAAAACTAAATCGTAGGTGAAGAGACCTGGAAGGATAGTTGTAAATGAAGTAATTAGAGAGGGGTACAATAAATTAAGTATCATGATCTTTTAAAGCTAGACAAAGAATAAATTTGCCAGAATTACTCCATTGATATGCTCACTGAGAGTCAAAATTTGACCACAAAGTAAAATTTTATCTCTGTAAGGATATGGGAATTGTGAGAGTAGCTTAGAATTGAACCCACACATGCCTTAGCCACCTGAAATATTGGACTGTTTTTTTTAATTAGGGAGTTAATATAAAGAAAATAAGTTTTGCTAAACACTTTTGAAAATGTAAATTCATGAACAATTAGGACAACACACTAATGCTGTATTAAAAAGGAAAAATGGTAGTCATTTGCCATGAAATCCCACATATACATTTGTAATAAAATTAATTCTAGTGTTTAATCAAAAAATTAAACATTGGGAAATTCATACAAACTTAGATATTGTATTGAAGATGTTGTGTGTCTATAATAAATGTAAGCAATGACTTAAATGATAAAAAACAGTCATAGCAATGGGCAAAAAGTCAAGTATTGAACTAAGCAACCAAATATAATAAGGGGATCATAGCTATATGTATTATTATTATTTTAAAATGAATTGATAGTCACAATATTTACATAATGCAACAATAGGCATGCGCTGTGAATAAACAATGGAAATGACACCATGTATAAAAAGAAAAATAATTATGACTCCTTTTTTAAAATTGTGCAGTTACCATGGAAAGTCAACTTTGTTGAAGCAGTTATTTTTCGAACATTACAAAATGGACACGGTTTGAAAAAGCATTTTAACAAATGTCAATTTTTTTATTTATTTTCCATTTGAAAACTAAGGAAGCAAACAGTAAATTTTCATACAAAGTAAATGATCAGATAAGTTTCCAATAGATTATAAATTTTAAAGTGTTATGATTTTTTTTAAAGTAAAATGAAGAAATTAGAACAGTTTATTTAGATAAAATTTTAATAATGGAAATTTATTATATAGCCAATTTCACAAATAATAAATAACTATTTTATAAATATATATATATATATATATATATATATATATATATATATATATATATATATATATATATAAAATGTGAACCATATATATATAAACCTGCATACACATTGCATAATATATATTTTGGCTAGAATGATTGATTGTCATTATGTGGAGCATTTTTCCCACTATAACCATGTGAAATTAATAGCCACCTGTGTACATAGAAGTGCCTGATAAACTGGGTTCACACATGATGGAAATCTATGTGAGGAATGGAAGAAAACCACTTACTACCCATATAAATATGTCCAGAATGTGCCAATCAAAAGCAACAAGAATCCATCAACATTTATAATGAGAAAATGGAGAAATTGTAAGAACTCTTATGTGAGATAGAGTCTGATGAAGAATTGGGCCTGATCATCTCATCAATTCATGAAATGTTGTAAATGTTATGACTTTTTTGTATAGATATGTCTTATTTTTATTATCTCAGTATTATATATTGGAAGTACAAATGGTCAAATTCAACAGTTTGGAACAGTCCAAGGTATGAAAGTGTGAAGAGAGCAGGAAGAAAAGGTTGAGAAGTCTGAATTTTTTTAAATAAATTTTAGGTAACTTTCTTCCAAAATGCTTGACTTTTTCATTCGTGGACAAAAAATTGAGTACTTAAATGGTAAGAGCCTGTTTTAAATTAACAAAAAAACAATGCCACACCATGACATGACCATTTATATTATTTGTTGTATGTTTGCCTTTGATAATTTCAATGAATGTATGAGTAATCCTTTAAGTTAATAAACTTTGCTATTTACTTTGCTATCATACCGTGTATTGTTTCATTATATTTCTTTCATGATATATATATATATGACTCATTTCAAACACATAGATATATTATTTAGTTAAAAAAAAATTTTCTTTTTATATATATAGATTTATGTGTGTATTTATTATTATATAATCTATATAATAATAGTTAATAAATAAGCAGTTATGTAGAGAGAGAATGTAATAATATTTAATATTAATTTATTATATTTTTTTATTAAATAAGGTGTTAAATTATTTAACATTAATTCTTATTAAATAAAGCAGATCAGAAAGAAAATGTAAAATAAAGCGGTCAAGATTAGGAGATAAAAAGAAATGTGCACGTGCAAAAGAGTGTAAAAGAATAAGATCAGTCAGTTCAATTTTTGTTTGGAGGAGAGTGATTTAACAATATGTAGTTTTAAAAGAAAGTCAGTCATTAATATTACTAAGATCAGTCAGTTTTTCTTTATTATTAAACAGAAATGTGGCGATCAGTAAGTTTTTTCAATATTTAGTGGGCAGTCAATTTTTTCAACGTTAGTGAAGGAGAGATGTGGCAATCAATCTTTTTTGTTATGAAAAGAGAGTGAGCGATTTGATTTTTTTTCACTCTTTAAAGAAATTGAGGAAGAAAAAACATGACTCTTCTTTTAAAGTCAGTATAGACAAAGATGTGCATATATATAAGTAATTCCCAGCAAGATTAAGATAAAGAAGAAAAAATGGAAAAAATTGAATTTATTGGAAGAAGTTATTAACAATTTTATGAAATGCTATTAATATATTTTGCTGTGTATAATACAATGAATTTGCATAGCTAAAACCATTGTTTCTGCTTCCTAGATTAATACTGAATGTGTTAGCTCACTAATCTGTCTATGGACTCATATACCAGTCAAATAATAACCAACAAAATGATCGAGTTTAAAGCCAACCACACAAGATATTTGAAATGCTTCTTTTCTGGCTCCTGGTCTATTCTAGGCTCATTACCTTTGGATGGAGGGAGAAGGGGAAAGAAGAGGAAAAGAAAAATGTATAAAGTTCTTATGACTAGATTTGATTAAGCTATCAACCAAATTTTTGTTAAAATTTTCCTCATAGTCATCTAAAGTGTCTACAAAGATGGTTTTTGAAAAAGTTAGAAGCAAACCAGTCAACGAATTCAGCATTATCAAAAGTATCAGCAATAAATAATTTTAAAATAATGGAAACCAGCAAGTCAATTAATTCATGTTTATCTTAAAAGTATCTGCAAGAACTTTTTTTTTAAATTGGAGCTAAGACAAGCAGTCTGAAAATTCAAACTCGGGACATTTATAAAGAGTGAAAGTAATCGGGTAACTATGAACTTTCTTTAATAGATCTTTTATTATTGCTTATTAAAAGTAAACCTTAATTTATTGGTGAAAGCATTATTTTTTTTCTTTGATACAGAAACATTAAAGGCTTGTTTATCGATAGTTATTCTCAATATCACATAACATAACACAAACACAGTTTAAATCTTTAAACTTAAATTTTCATTATTTTTTTTATTATTTTTTTTATATTATATATTGTAATATTGAAATTTTTTTTTATTGTTCTTCATTTGTTATGATAATGAGCAATCTATAAATATATGCATTTATAATGTTTTTTTTTAATCTTGTTGCATATTAAAATTGATATAATATATTTTATTTTATTTTGCTAAAAGGTTGCAAGAATATTTTTTTATATATGTAATTTATGTATTAATCTCTAATATAGGGGTATACATTTTAAACATATATGTTAACATTACCGAATGTGTGCATGTGTAACTGCTTATTCAAACATGTAAAAAGAATAGGTTATACATAATTAGTTTAAATATGAGAAATTATAAAGCAAGGCTTACATATGAATGGAAGTGAAATAAAACCCAAGTTACATATGAAATTTATTTTTATGATATAATAAGTTAGGAAAGTCTTACGTAAGCATTCCATGAAATATATTTTTTTAAATGTCATTTTAAGCCAGCTTATTTTAAAATTATCTAAAATGACGAACTTGTATATAAAATTTTGTATTAGTTCTATATTGAATTAATGTAATAATAAGCCATTTATATTATTAGTAAATTTGATTTTAAAGAAAGAAAAAGTAATAGTATTAATAAAAATATAATTATATATCTTAATTAGTTTTGAGTAGTTATTAAAAATATTGTTATGTTTTTCTTGTCTTAATTCTATCATTTTAATTCATCATCATCACTCGCAGATATTAAGAATCATCATTCGTAAATATTGAGCAATCACCTGCAAATATTAAGTGCTCGCAAAATGTTAAGTAAACTAGAATGTTGATTTACTTTTAAGTATTTAGGGATTAAGCTTGATAATAACCAAATTTTAATAATGATAGTTCAACAATAGAAATCTAAAATTATATTGTGTCCATGAGTTTTGATCATCATAATCAAAGATGGACATATTATTGATTTAAAACAATGTTTCAAATAATACTATACAGGAGTTAAGATCGCCATCATCATTGATTAAATAAAGTATAATCATTAAATCTAATGTTTAACCTAATTAATATATTTAGTAAATAAGGATTTATACAAAGTTGAATATCATGGATAGAGATTCATGATGATCAGTCATCATCACTAGTATTATTAAATCCTAGTTTTAACTATTAAAGTATTTTAGTAAATAAACATAAACTTATATAAATGCTAGTGAATGTAATAATTAAATCCCAGTTTGACATGGGATGATTTTAAAAAGTGCTTATGAGTTTATAAAAATAAATTTATTGTTATGATTTCATTATAAGCTATGGCTGGTATCATCATCACTATTATTATCATTATTATCATCATCATTATTATCTTTATATTGTGATAAATAATCTAGTTAAATGGCCATCAATATTAATAATGGTCTTCATGATGCTTGTTTAGAAGCCATTAATAGGATTATACTTGTCAGTTCATCAATATACGTAAAATGAGCTAGCAATGTCTATAAGAGTCTATATAAATTTTGGGGATATGGGGATCTTATGATTTTATCGACATGAGTAAAATATAAGAATGTCATTTTTATTTTTGTTCATTAGTCATCCAAGTCATGTGTAATAAAAATGTACCGAATGAGTTTGAACTCAGTACACTCTAAACAGATATTTATCTAGATTTAAAACAATCTAGTGGCGCTCGTGGGAAAACACATGGACTTAGCTAAACTGAATAAAGGTGATCCCATCCCTTTTCCAACTTATTAACTTTGTGTAATATGTTTTATAAGTTGTCATGAATAGCACCAGTGTGTGCGTATTACCATGAATGGTCTTATATGGTTGGAAAGAAGAATAGGAAGGATTCTTTGTTAAAAGAGCCTAGTATTGGAGATAAGCAAAATGCACTCCAGGGATCTCACCGTGGGTAATTTTATTCAGTTGCTATATTTAATATTATTTTATTTGATGACAATGGCCAGTATGTTTTATTGTTCAAATGACTTCCCCAATATCTAAATATTTTAAATCTTTAATGATGACAGTTTTAATTGTCATTTTATTATTTTATGTGTTGAGAAATGAGATAATTTATTTATTTCATTATAAGCGTGACAGAATTAATGTTTAGGATAGTTGCAAACGGGCTATAATGTTATATTTAGTTATTGAATTATAGCAACTATCATTTTATCATTCATCAATATATATAGATTGTAATCAGTTATAAAAGTAACAGTCTTTTAACAGCCTTTTTATCATTCATCATTACAATATTATTCATACTGTTACAAATGACAGATTACAAACGTATATTTTAATAATTAATAATTTCGTCTATATTTTTTTCTGTTACAAATAATATCTATCCATATCGATATTTTTATCTGTTACAATATATATATATATATATATATATGCAAGTTGATTATTTTACAACAACCAACTTCCACACCTAGAACCGCATCCCATATCTGGAGTTGCATTTAAATTTCTAATTAAGTTAGTAAGCAACCTCATTTTAATCTAATAAAGTCTTCATTACTTTTGGTTATATAAATGTCTATATTATGTGCATCTATCATGGAAAATAGGGGATGGGTAATTTTAAATTGCTTAAATAACAATATGATAAATACTCATCATAAACCTTGAAGTTGCACGTATAGGAGAATATATCCAAATAATTGTCTTTTCACTTGTAAATATCTTTTGAATTTTTTTCACATTGATTGACAATTTGTTCTATGTTTTTATATACTTTGTTTTTGTAAATAAATATTGTGAAGTTTTGTTTAATTGACAAGGTCTTTCTAGTTTATTGATCCAGCATTTACATTCAATCCTAAAACCAATATTCTACACATGCACACACACATTATTGTTTTATGAGCATGAGAGATAGATGTTAATTCAGGATTATTTTTACTAATAAATAGGGTGAGCTAGTTCAGTTATTGATTATCAGTCTCTTTAGGTACATCCCTGTCAAGAGAGTTGAACGTGAATTTTTCCTGAGTTTGAAATCTGAGGCTTTGGTTCCAAAAGAGAGTGGCGAGATGTAGATGAACTGACCCAGATTGCATCTGGGTTTAATGGATGAACCTTGAGCTAGTCTATTGAGTGTAGATGTAATCATGGGTCATGTATTTCATTGGATCATCTCCAGCATTCTACCTGAAGACCCTAGATCTGATCGTCTAAAGTTTTTATTCTTGTTTGAGATAAACATGAGAAAGAATGGAAAACCATATTTCCTTAAAGACAGATATAACTGCATTCACATAATAAATTATTTGTTTATTTATATCAAATTAAGCAAGTCTTTTTACTAGTCATAGATTAAAAATGAGAAGTGTAAAATCTCTAGGAATACATTTTTAAAACTTGTAAAAGTATTTTATCAGATGTTAAAAATAACTACTTAGTTGAGAGTGATAAGTCTAATTAAAATTAATATTCTGTTTGAATTGCACAATTGATGTGTGATAAATAACTTAAAAAATTTTGAAGAAAAAAATTTTCAATAACATATATTAATTAATGAATAAAATAGAGGACAGATAAATATGAATTAATATTTGTCATGTTTTAATAGAAGATGAAATCTTATTTTATTATTATAAGAAAGGATAACTAAAAACGTCTGTTTAACTTTTAATAGGAGATGGCAGTCACGAACATGATACACTATAATACAGAAAGTTAAATGAATTTATTAATATATATTTAAATTTTATGAGATTAATAAGTAACAAAAAGTGAAAAATAAGTTGAAGTAAACTTATTGATGAATTAATTAAACATATTTTAAAGTTTTGTAATGTGGCAATATAATGTGAAGATGTATTGAGAAGACTTATTAAACTCTTTCATTAGTGCATTTTCCCTAGAGTATGATTATGCATATATAACTTTAAACTAGTCAAGAAGGAAGGATACATCCAATTCAGAACTTTTGTGCAGTTAGTATTGTGCTTGTGTGTTAAATGTCTTGTTTAAATATGCATGTGTTCTAGCAGAAAGAGGATATGAAAAGTACCCAAACTCTGGAAGAATTGTGAAAATCTAATGAGTGACCATAGTAGTATTAAACTAGAAACTTGGAATGGGTTTTTAAAATAAACAAAAAAGAAGGACTTTATGTTTAAATTTATTATTAATATTTTTGTTTAGATAAAATATAAATGATAGGTATTCTAGTTAGTAATAATTGAAAGAATTTTCATATGCAATCTGGTATATAGGATTAAAAGTTATTAGCATTTTCATTATTCATTTTTGTTAGAAAAAAAGAAAAGATTAAAGAATGTGCTTAATCATATAAAGAGAGTATACAAGAGTTATAACATGTAAGCATGTGTGGGTATAGTATTTCAACTTTAGATTTTAGTCGGTATACATTTTTTTTTAAAATTAAGTGTGGTAAAATGTGTGTAGAGGTATTTCAAATTTATTATCATAAATGATATTTCACAAAGGGGAATGAACTATTGGTGATAAATAAAAATGTATATGATTCTATGAAAATAACAATAAATATATTATAAAATGTAATGTTATTTATGGGAGCAAGAACAAGTGAATGTTAATGTAAAATAATAATCATGGTGTCATTTGTTATGTTAAAAAAAGTATCACATTGATAATAATAAAAGAAGATTATTTGTTTTCTAACATAATTTTAATGTGGATAGAAAAAATATTTAATGGGAAGATTAAAATAAATTATTGGTTCAGAGGTAGTATAATAAGTGATGATGAAAACACTGTAGGGAAAAGATGAGTTGAAATTCCAGGATAGCATATAAAATATCATCCTGAAAAACTGATTAAATATATGAATGGGATTAATCTTTGCAATATCCATATACTTTATAGAAAGAGATGGTAGAATTTTCTGCAAAGACATGAATGTAATATATACTATAAGTACTTGGTGAATAAGTGAAGGTAAAAATTGGGGTAATATTATTAGGAAAATTATTACCTGCCAAAATGTGACACATCATAAATAAAGGAAGCCTCTATCCCTCTACTATGATAGAATTTTTGGATTAAATATGTTTCTTATCTATAAAGTTTTTTGGTAAATCAAAATAGAGTAATTATACTTTGACTTCCTAAGTTTTAACAGTTTAGCGTAAAAGTAGTAAGACTGCATACAGAACAAATATTTTATATTTGAATATAATTTAAATAAATTATTATATAAATAATGATACCTGATATCAGAGACAAGCAAAAATATATAAGTAAAAGATAAAGAATGAATGTATAAAATTAATTACATCAAGAGACCTTAATTTGACTATTCATTTTGACTACATTATAAACATTGTTTGTTTTTGTTTGTAACATTACCACAGCAGAAATAATTTTGTTGATAAGATTACTGTGCAATATTTTTACACACATTTTGAATATGAAATAGAATTTAAATATTATAATTTTGTTAAAATATCTAGAGTTACAAAGTAAAAAGTAAATAGGGAAACATGACTAAAAAGATAACCACAAGATAACTCCTGAATTGTAAAACTATATACTATTAGTATAAAAGCATACATGATGATAAGAAGAATGAACTTATTATTTTAAAAGAACTAGATACTGAATATGGGAAAGCTTAAAATGTATAGAATAATTATTATTTCTCTCTGTGATATATGTAAATAATTGTATTGTAAATTTATAATCAATTAAATAATTATTTTGCTAATGAATTATTTAATAATGTATATAGCTGTTTGTTGATCATTATTATTGTTGTAAATAAATGAATATTTTTATTTAAATTGAGTATTAAATGTTTTCAAAAAAAATTGAGTATTAGTAATTTTATTGCATTTAAGAGTCATTTCTATCTCAAGGTCATATCATTAAAATACATTATCCACCTAGAAATATACATGCATATATTGATTACATGCTTTATATGAAGAATCATATTTAGGAATTTGTAATTGACACATTAATTATCAATTGTTTTTAAATTATAACTATATTAAAGGAAATTTGTATTACTTCATATTTTTATTAGATATAAAAGAATCTTGAAGATTTATTTGAAAAGTACTATTAAGTATTAAATGCAGAGTATATAATATAAATTAATTGTATGTTTAAGAGTCACATTCTGAGTTTTAATCTAGTTTTAAAATGTAAATTTATATCACAAATTTATAATTATATTATTTCAGAGTACAAGTTAATGATCAAATATATGTTAAGGTTTGTAATTAGGAAGGATCTAATTATCATGGGTGAATGCTAAATAATTAAAAAATGTATTTACTTGAGTTAGACTTTCTAAATAATAATTGTATAATAAAGCTTTTGATTATAATAAAAGTGAGTATTATATAGTGATTGGCATTAGTATAAGTAAAAGAATAAATCTTAGGAGGTAAATTAAATTAGTCAAGTGAAGATAATGAATAGATTGTAATCATTAATTTTCATATATTATTATTATAGTTGGATTAATTTTAGATAGATTAGTCAATATTTGTAATAGTCAGTATGATTTTATTTAAATGGTTGGATCCCAATAACATCCTTCTTGTGATTTAATTATTTAATTACACTCTAATTATTATATTATATTTTATAATAAAGTACACAATCCTGAGATAACAATAGGATAGTGTTAATTTTTTTAATTTAATGTAAGTTTGTTTTAATAATTTTATTTCAATATTTTTAAAGTATAGAGGAGTAGTTAGATCATTATTTAAATTATTATTATGTCAGTCATTGTTTGTTGTGGGCATTTTTCTAATGATTATAAGATGACAGTAGCAGTGCCATTGTGGAGTGTATCCTATATACTTCTCAATGTTAAAATCTTTATGTTGTAATCATTCCTAAAGTCTATCTTATGTTTTGATGTATAGAAATTTTCCAGCCCATGGACAATCTTATAATTTATTGTTATTATACTTGAGCTAGTATCATAGAGAGTAAAGAGAAGGTAGAGTAGAGGTGTTGAAGAACCTGAAGGGAAGATTACTATATATACATATATATATCAGCAAATACATTTTAAATTCAGTTCTCCTCTACCAAAAATAAATATGTTGGGAGATAGTGCTGACATTTTTGAATAAATAAAAGTTATGAAAGTAGTATGACAATTGTATGTACATCAAATACAGGTTAAAATTACATGAATTAATAATCTAGTAATTCATACTATTTGATAGAAATAAATGACTTATGGCAAGAAATTATTTACTATGTGACTACTTTTATAAAACAATACAAATTAAATATGTAACAGATTATGATGTTGATCCAAAATAAATTAATTCTGTCATGCAATATTTGGTCATAAGCAAAAAATGTGAAAGTAGCAATAATAGCACTCTTATCAAGATATATTAAAAAATTCTTTGTTATAAAGAAGTGATTAAGCATATGATCTAAAATATAGCAAAGTTATTTCAGAATTATTTGCTATACATCTAAATAATTTACTTACATTTTTGGATCACCATGAATGTTATCCAAATTTTATATTTGTTAGTTAAAATAATTTCAAAATATAATTAAGAAATAATATGCAAGATACAACTTTTATTAAAATTTATATTCCAATAAACTAAAGTGATACTAAAAATATTTATTTCCTACCACAATTAAAATTATTTACAAAATCTCATATGATTCATAAAAATATTTTGATTATCTGTCTATCAATGTTGGCATCCATTTTTTTTACTTATACTGTTTCAGAAGCTTACAATAGTTATTAATAACAAAATGGCTGATAAGCAGTCTTGTTTTATACTTACAGATTTTTATATAAATATTATTATTTTTTAAGAAAAAAAATTTTCTGCAAAAATTAATTAGAATATATTACTTTATTGATTATTAATTTTTCTATTAATTCAACTTATTAATATAAAAATAAAATTTAAAGTGTTATATTATGTTCCTTAACACATACTTTTCAGGATGTTGTTGTGAAAACTCCACTGCAAGCAATACTGACAAAGAAAAATTCTAGACTTTCATTCTGACCAAAATAAAAATTCTGAATGTAAACAACTATGATAATGCTTGAAACATGTCAGTGTTTACACATTGTAATATAGATACAATTGAAATAAACATTATGAATGAAATTTATAACTGACTTATTATTTTTTTTAAATTTAGCAACTAACACATTTGTAAAATAAAGATGAAAAATTATAAACAAATATTTCCAGACTTTTGAAACAATATAATTTAAAAAATTGGCTGTCAAGCTTGGCAAATAGGACAATAGATAAGTAACAATATTTTCACAAAGTAAATAAACCAATATGTTCAACTCAAAATTGAGTAATTATGAAAATTTTCCTATTTTTAAAAGTAGATAAAAATCATTTTGCTAGTATTAATATACTCTCTGCTCAAATTACTTTTTCTTCTCTTATGTTTTTCTTTTCTTTTATGTCCACATTATGCAATGCACCACAGAAGTATTAATAAAACTGGTGGAGTGAGAAATATGTTATAGTTTTCATAAATATGTGTCTTTCCAATTTTCTTGATTTACCAAAAAATTGATTATTTTAAAATATTATCTTCCATGTTTTGAAAACGTTAAACATGTTCTGATTTTTCTATCATTTGTCAATAAGTGCATAAAAGAAAACAACATGAATACAAATTTAATATTATTTGAATAATGAAAAGTTTAATTGGACAATTTTAATGTGATTTTGGACATATATTTCTTTTATGTAAGAGAAAAAAATTTAGCATAATGTTAACTTTTTACCACATTAATATAGTAAAAAAAAATATACAATTCAAAATGTAAATGTGAAAATCTTATCATTGTAATGTTACATAAATGTTTTCATTAATGTCAGTGTATTTAACTTCATAATAGATATGACTATTGTAAAAGTCATATTTGTACATTCACTCTACAAAATCAGAGTTCTGGCAAATTATACCAAAGCTAATCTAGATGAGTGGTTGAGACCTCAAATCTGATCGCACTTCAGCTCATTGACCAACACTCTATGACTTACTACCTTATGAATGACATATATAAGGCTACACTCCGAATTTCTCAGTTCGCATGCTGGCAGTAGCAAAAGGTGGAGCAAAAAACACTGGGAATATTAACTAAATTACTAATACATAAATACACACACCCATGACTGGCTAGATAATGCATACAATAATAGCTAATACTATATTAAAATGAACTTAACTAAGATTTGGGATGAATTACAATGAAACTCAACACAGTTGTTATAATTTATTTTAATTAATAAATATAAAGTAAATAAACATGAGTGCATTAAAGGACACATGCAGATGTAAACAATGAGGAGCAAGTGACAGGATCTTATCTGATGCACTATAATTTAAGATTTTGTTACAATTTTATAATTTACGGTTTCTAAGTAATCATGCCTTAATTCTACTGTGCCCTGACTATTAGGCTTGTGATGGTTAAGTCAGTGCAAAAATGATTATTTATCACTAACATTTAATAAAGATTATTTATCAAAATACAATGAGCCACAATAGGCTCCCTATGCAGATTATATATATATATATATATATATATATATATATATACACACACAAATAAGATTACAAGTTCAGATCAAAGCTGAAATATTACTGTCTGGCAGTATGAAAACTGGAGCTGTGTAGTATGACTTCAGATACTATGGCATATATATATATATTGTAACGATATATAAATATGTCATTACATTAATTTAAAATAAAATCTTAAAGTTCGCAAATAAAAATAAAATCTATTAAAAAAATAAAAATTAAACGCTAAAATTAAAATGTTTGTTAAACGTATATATTCGCACAGATTCAAAACTTTAAAAATATTTTTATTAAAAAAAACAACAAATAAATAAGTATTTGAACGTACTTTTTTATAAAAAAAAAATATAAGACTTAAAGTTAAAATATTTTTGTAAATGGAAATGATTGTTTATTAATTGTCCAAAAGCTGTGTAATTAAAAAGTCAGATCAAAATTAGATAAGGAATAAAGAATTAGCTTGTCCAATATAAAAGCAGCAAATAAAGGCCCAGACCATAACGAAAAAATGGAACAGTGACATCATTGTTCATGGAATCCATAGGAGGACTATAAAAAGAAAAATATTTAGTTCCAGAAGGTTTTCGAACTTGATTTGGGGAGACGAACGACAAGATGCACTTGTCATTCTCTCTCACTTATTTAAAAAAAAGGCAAAGACAGTGATACCAGAATGGAACCAGCTAATGCCACCTCCAGAACATTATTTTCCAATGGAGACATCGCAGGAATTAAAAAACAGGAACCTGGACTCTTCTGCTGTAAGCTATATTGACATGAACTCTAAATTTAAAAATAATTAAGAACTTTCATTCAATGTTATGAATTTCTATCTGACTTTTAAGTTTAAAATTAATTGATAATGTTTAAAATTTTATATGTTTTGCTTTGGAAAAAAAATCATTTCCATTTTATAATTTTTTGTATTTGTATTAATACTTATTGTATAAATTATTTAAATGCATGAAATTTAAAGTTGGGTATAGACATTGCATAGATTCGTTAGCAGTTAATTATGTTGCTGTTTCATAGTCGACTGGAATATATAAGTCATCATGTCACTGCGGTGTCTTATGATGAACACCGTTGGGATTTTTTTGTATTCCCTATGCAATTGACATTATCGATGACTTTGTATTTTGATCGGTTATGTTTATTTTGGAATGTTTTTAACCGTGGAATCTGTGCAGCCGATCTATACTCAACATTTTAAAACAAATTTTATAAAATTCATCTGTGCAAATATAATAAATGTTAAATTTAAGTTGGGCATGAATGGCTATATAGTTTTGTAAAGTTATATTAAGGGAGGGTAATCTTAGGTTATTCATTCGTAGTTGAATTGGCTCAATGGTTTGAATATATTTGTGTAATTAGTAGATGTAGTATGAGATCTGCTATGGGCAGGATTGCATATATACACCACATCTTCTGTTTGCCTATGAATGGGTTTGTAAGACGGCAAAGGACCGCAATCCATTCCTATGGAGTTTTATGTTTATTGTTCTACTCGCCAACAGATGTCGCATTCCTGTTGGTGGAGAGACAATGTCTTCTCTAACTCTACTTGCTCTTCAGACATACATTCATGACAGTATAGTATTTGGTGTTGTCATATTTTCATGCTACATTGAATGCATAAATGTATCAGATGGATTGATGCTAGTTTAGCTGCAAACTTTTTGGCCTAAGGTTAAATAAGGGATAGAATATTTTCTTTTCAAATACAATCTATATAGTCTATTCATACTCGACTCACTAAATAAATATTAAACTCATTATTGAAATCTATTTAAATGTAAAATTAAAGATTAATATAAACATCTAAATTGTCAAACATATTCCTCAAATTAGAATGATTTTATATGTGTGTAAATAAATAATTTTATGTGTTAATTTCTGGCAGTGGCTTTTATTTTTTTTATATTTGAGATATAAAGTTATATTTTATATTCTTTGCTGTTCCACTGAGCTAGTGACTTGGGCTAATGATCTAAATATTTAAATAAAGTGGAATCTTAACAGCGCGTATCTGCCTACTCTATAAATTTTTCTAGGTTTAAATGCCTAGATGCCGCCCTGTAGAGCAGATATCATAGTTTGCGGTTAGATTCGATCTTCACTTTCATTTCGAATGTTACAATATATATTACTAAAAAGTTGTGCATCACAAATGTGTAGTTAGTCAGGGGATTCAATGCCAGTTCTTTTTGACCGTACATGACTCGCTATGAATAAAGTGAACACATAGTTCGGTGGTCGAAGTGCTGTGGGAGCTCTTCGAGCACTTGTTGGATGAAGTGTTGTTTTTTTTCTTTACTAACATAAACAGTATAAGCATGACATCAAACAAAAGACAGGCATTTGATAGCTCAATAATGTAGTTTCAGAAAATGTTTACATCAAAAAAAATCTGTTGAAATTTGGATTTTTGGCAATAGTTTTAATCGACAACAGTATTTATTTTTTTTATTTTTTGATAACTTTTGTAATTACCATGAAGTAATAAAACAAAAAAATGGTTTACCGAATGCAAGTTAACATTTGCCACATATTACAAACAAGGCCTACAACACAGCTTCAATGTACTGACTCAGAAGTTATAAAATTTTAATTTTTTTAATATTTCATGTTTTTTTTAAATTTTTTGAGAAAATTAACTTTTTTATTAATTTTAGTTTGTAATTGGTGTGCATTAGTTTGTAGTTATATTTATTTATGCTCATATAGAATTCATAGCTATCATAATTTACTAAAGTTCTACCTACACTAATCAACTTATTTTTATAAAAATAATGATTTTCAAAAAATATAATAATTTATTATTTATAATTATGTTTATATAATATGTTTGTGTTTACAAGTAATGAGTTATAAAACTAATAATCAAATGTATATAAAGATCGCATACACAAGCATATAATCAAATTCTGATTCTTGTTTGTGTTTTTGTTTATTCTTGTTCATGCTTTGGAGTCACTCTGGTTTTGCTATATGTTTCATTACATTATTTTCAAGTCTATAGCTAACAAATGAACTATATGCAAATAAATTATATAAATTAGTGTGCATTAGTTTGTAGTTATATATTTATTTATACTCATATAGAATTCATATCTATCGTAATTTCTAAAGTTCTACCTACACTAATTGACTTATTTTTATAAAAATAATGAATTTAAAAAAGTATAATAATTTATTATTTATAATTATGTTTTATAATATGTTTGTGTTTACAAGTAATGAGTTATAAAACTAATAATCAAAAGTATACAAAGATCGCATATGCAAGCATTATAATTAAATTCTGATTCTTGTTTATGTTTTTGTTTATTCTTGTTCAAGCTTTGAAGTCACTCTGTTTTTGCTATATGTTTCATAACATTATTTTCAAGTCTATAGATAACAAATGGACTATATGCAAATAAATTATATCTATATGATACAATAAATATAACAAGATAGCATCACTTCTGTGCATAAAGAATATAAACAACACTTGTGTGCATAAATAATATAAACATCCCTGGTATTCATAAAGAATATAAACATCACTGATGTACACAAAAAAATATAAAATGAAGAGATGAAACTCATTTTATCAGTGATATAGACAGTAGCCTACAATTTCTAGATTTGGATAGACAAGAAGCCAATTGCTATGATGATTTATTTTGTATCTTTTATTAGGATGAATCTTTTTCTTGATAGATGCCTTTGATATCTAGAACATTTGAGGTACAAGATAAAAATGAAGAAGTCATATCTGACTTCTTTTGAAGATTGTGAAGCTGTGGATTATCACAGGTAGGACATGTTATACATATTTATAAAGATAATTTTATGCGGAATACAAAAAAATTATTGCTGAAGATGTAGTTTGAATTTTAGTTAATGTTAATTTCCAAATTATGAACAAACAATAAAATAATAATTATTTCGGATGTGAAAATGTCTTTTTATTTTTATTTTTTATATAGTTATCATTATTTATTTTTTGTTTATTGTTTTTCTTAATTTTTCTAGTTTCTATCAATGTAATTGTTTTTGCTCTAACATAATTAAAACTGAAGTTATTGTAAAAATTGTGTCTCAGGCCAGTATTTTAAAAAATTCAATATGGTGTCTTAGTCTCAAGCAGTTTAAACAATCTGGACCCTCGTATGCCAGTTCTAAAGAAGAACTCTCCTAAGTAAAACGATGGGCTGGCCATTAAAACCAGAAGCCCACTATATAAAAACATACAGCAAGGTGTATATGCCCATATGTGCTTCATAAATAAACATTTGCCATGCTAAACATAATACTAATTATTAGCCAAAAGTATGCAAAATTCTATAGTTTCTATCCACAAAAAGTATTCTCAAAACACACTAATAGGGAAAATTTAAAGTAATTTAATTTTATTAGTAAAATCTGCATAGTTTATATGATAACTAAAAATGAGATCAAAGAATATCTGGGGCTTAAGCAATACTTATAATATGCTTTCTAACTCATTCTTGCATTTTTTAACTAATTATTAACTTGAAAATCTGATGATAATACAATAATAATAGTAATAAGCTAAATATAATTGCTTAATGAAAATATTTAGGTTTTCAGAACAAAGATTTGAATGTATATGCCAAAGAGCAACATTACTTAATTAATGCAGAGAGAGCATCTAATTATATCTCCCCCAAACTTTATTCATAAAATCAATCCCCATTCTGAACTGGCATAGCATAATTATAAAATAACATATTTAAAATAAATAAGAAAGGCATGATTGCAGATTAAAGATAGAATAATAACTTAAGTTATTATTAACAGTATTTAGATCTTTAGAAAGAAATAGGCAAGTTTACAGATATTAATTTTTAAAAGTAAATTTAAATCATATTTTACAGTTTAAATCAGTTTTTAGTTTATGAAAACATTATTACAATTTAGATTTAAAAGTTTGTGCATGATTAATTGTAGCTAGGTTAGAGTTCATGTATAAAGTTTTTAGAGTTGTTTTAAAAATCTCTGGAAAATTATTACTGCGTATTTTTTGTCGAGGCTCCTGTAATTGATCACCATCATTCTCAGCTGGACTGATGTCTTCTGATGCTGTCTTCTTAGCAGGTTGATGGGCTTGAACTTAGGCTTGTGCAATGACCATTTTTCTCTGAAAAAAGAGAGGGCAGTTGTTGCTATTACCCAATGGCTTGCATGGTATAAATTTTAACAAGTGAACCCCCATTAGCAAAACTTGAAGTTATTTATGGCAGAAAATCTGTAATTCAAGAAACCTGTTTATAATTTTTTACAAAGTTTTCTTAGTAATTAAAAATGTATAAAATGAAAACTTTGACCATTTTTTGGCAAAAACAATAACAGTCAAACAGGTTACTTTGTGTTAGTTTTTATTTTCAAAGAGTATTAACATTTTGACTATAAGTCTGATTAATTACTTGCAGATGGTTTTCTAAGAATTACAAATTTTTATAAACAGATCAACTTTTTATTTAAGAGTTTTAAGTTTGTAAACACTTTAATATATATGTGTGCATGACTACCCTGGAGTAGAAATTTCTATACAAAAGTCTTTAAATAAAGAATCTTTAACTAAAAATAATGCAAATTAAAATTAGTTTAAAAAAGTTGTAATGATTTTAAATCTATGGCATTATGGCTTCTTTCAGATATATATAAGTAACCATACACACATAACAATGTTCACACACTTAATTAAGGTTATATCATAATATTGAATATTAAATTTATAAATACATATGCATTATAAAGGTACAAATATTAATATCGCTTGTGGATATGTTCACATATACAATTACATGCACATACATGTAAATATACACTATTACAATTAAAAATAAATCCCTAGAAGCTTATATACATGGACTGGGATGGGTTTGAATTAAGGAAAAGATACTCCTATGGAACATAGGTGAAACAAGATGATGACTAAATAGTACTGTTTTAGTATATTAATATTATATGACATATATACATGTATATATTGAGACAGTTATATGTCATGGCATACAATAACATAATAGAAAGTGCATGTATATATATTATAATGGTCGGTCTAATGACTCATACTCTAACTTCCATATAGGGCACCACCAGGCCATTTGAATCTGGAAAATTTATATATTAAGCAGATACTTCTAGTTAAGATTCCATTTTTATTTGACCGATATGTTCCAGTCACTAGCTCATGGAGTAGCTGAAATTTAATGATATAAATTCTTAAACATATTTTTAATAAAGCAAAAAGATAATAAAATAAGCCACTGCCAGTAATAATCACATAAACATTTATTTACACACATATATAAATTTGAATAAATTATTTGTTTATGTTTTAATTTGTTACTATTATTTTAAACTTTAGTAAGTCTGCACATATGGACAGCTTATATAATTTAATATATTAGTGTTAGGCATAGATAGGCTACATAGACTACTCACATGACTAACTTTATTTTTTAACTCCAGGTTATATGTTCGCAGCTAAACAAATATAGCTTAATGATATATCGATGTGATCAATGCAACATGAACATGTTAGTACAAAACCATACTGACAGGAATATGCTTCTACAGCATGATATTATTTAAGAAAGAATGATCTGAATCCAGTACAGGAATGCACCTCTGTCTGGTGAGTTAAGTAATCATTTAATATGAAGACTACAAAGTGCTCCATATGGAGGGAGAGCATTAATTGCTGTTTTATATTCCCAATCCATAAAGCAGAAAAATTAATAGTGCAGAGAATACATCTGCATTCATTGGCAACATGTTAGTGCACTTCATATTACATTAATGTGGAAACCACCATACATCTCTCCACCAACCTCAATTCAACTACAATACAAGCAGCCCAAAACTAACACCCTTAAACTAACATAAACATAATGAATATATGCAGCCATATACACCCAACTTAAATTTAATACAAGTTAATAATTTGGTGTAGCACCTAAAAAAATGAAAATGATTGCTTAGCAAACATATTGGGAGAATATGACCAATTTAAATTTACGCTCAATCAGATAAGATATTTTTTTAGAGGCTTACATGTTTGAAAAGTTCCTGATTATTTTTAAATTGTTTAAAGTTCCCATTTCAATTTAGATAAACAAAGGTTCATGCTTTCCATATCAAATTTATTTGATGTCCATCTTCTCCATGATCTGTTGCACCCATCTGACCAAAGTCCATTTAAAATTTATATCATTTCTGGGAAGACCAATCCATTGTTTGTTGCTTTTCAGTAATCATCAATTTGGAGGCTGCCTCAGCTGGTGCATAACAGGAAATTAATTCATTGCAAGATCCTTATATTTCAAAGTCCACAATATCAAGAGTCAACAGTTACTTCATTTTCTAAGTGAGAAAAAAGGGTCCATAATAATTTGATATTTTCATCTTTTATACCTTATAGCCTCCCTTATCAGAAATTCTCTGGATCGATCGCACATGGCATCATTTGTTCTTATTGGTCTTGATGTTTTTTTTTGCCCATGTGTGGCTTGATTGATCTGTTCCAGAGTGGGAAACACATAACATTTAATTTTTATATCTCTTATCTGACCTTTATGTTACCAAGTGCCCAAGGACTCATTTGCTTTAGCTTCAATTAGTAAAGCAACCATTTCCATTCACTAAGAATTAAACATGATTCTTTTAAATAGAAACTAATTAACATTTGTTTCTATTTTTTATATTACTTTCAACAAATGTACTAATCTTTAAATCTTTACTTTTTTATATAACTTTCTTTTAAATTATTTTTTTAATAGTTTTCCATCTGTGCAATTATATATATGTTAAAATAACTATTTTAATTTCCTTTTATGTTTTTAATAAATCAATTTTAGTTACAATTCATTTTCTTCATTTATCTTAATTTTAAAATAATGTAATGACATATGTATACCATTACAAATGAAACCATAAGATTTGATTTACAAATCATCATTTCACTTTCTCTCACTTTTTGCGTACTCTTGTAGCCTAGTTTAAATCGTAATTTATCATAATGTGTCTGTACTGCTGCTTATATGCCAAAATTCTGCCTAAATTAGATCACAAATGTATAAATGCTTGTGATACATATTTTAAATCCCTAACATTAATAATTTATCAATTGCATGTATGTACATGTATACATATTCATATTAAAAAGTAAAGCATATAAGTTGTTTTTATACACAGACTGCAATAATATATTTTTAAAGTTAAATTAAAATAAGTTTCATTATTTAAAGTCATTTTTGTTTAAATCTATTTTAGAAATATTTTATTCCTAATATTTGTTTTCATTTAGTAAAATAATATTTAACCTTTCATAGATTTAAACATTTAGAATTTAAAAGTAAAATAATTTTGTTGTTTTTAAATTTCTAAAAATCATGCCACAAATTTTATGTAAAAAGTAAATGAGGTCTGGAAAAAGAACAATAGATTTAATTAATTAAATTTGGTAAAATACATTAGTGGCTTAAATATTTTGCCATCAGATAAACAACAGATGTTCACTCTGGTAATTTTTTAAATTAAAAACCAAGTTTTAATCTGAATATCATAAAAGTAAAATTAAGTACTGCTGTGTCTTATGACACCAAACGTTTTAAAATTTGTAGTTTGAAGTGGTTCTGTTCTCGTGAAGCTTCTGAACTCTCTCGCTTGGTTGAGCTGCAATTCATAAGCTGTTGCACATCTGATAGCTTCTTTGTAGGTTACATCTTTTATTGTCAGTAACATCTGTCTAAACTGGTCATCAATTATTCCGTATAATAGTTGTTCTAGAAGGGCTTCTTTTGAATATTTATCGTAAAGGCATGGCTTTGCCATCTCTCTTAAACCAATGTCATATTCTTTTATTTTCTCATTCTTTCTTTGCCTTCTTCCTCTAAAGTGCAATCAAGCAATAAACATGGATGGCTGGGGATTAAAATATTCATTTAGCTGTGTTACGAGCTCATCATATTTCTGTGTCTCCTGCGAATTTCCACATAGTTTGTTCGCTATTTTGATTACTCTCTTGCCTGCAAAGCAAAGTAATGAGGCTACTTTTACAGTATTCTCCATAATACTATTTAGTATAAAGTAGTTTTTTATTCTCTGAACATACAGTGGCCAATCACTCGGATCTTTTAAATTAAATTGGCAAATAGAAACTTGCGATATGCTCGCCATTTCTCTAATAATTCTAATCTACTTATGCATTGTCACAGCTTGCTGTTTAGGCAATTATTTTCAGATTCAATCCTATGATGACTGAGCCAATTTTAATGCAGTTCCGTTCCTGTATTAACTGCCACTTTCTTTGATTCGATTCCTGTGTCGACTGCGCCAATTGCTTTCAGATTCTATTCCTGTCATTACTGTGCCAATTGCTGTGTCTTATGACCAGCAAGTAAATAAATGGAAAAAGACAGAATTGAGATGGTAAGATTATAGTTTAATACGGATAATTTTAACTATATACATAGCCTATTATAAGGCAAAATAATAAAAGGTCATGGTGACCTGCATAAAATACCCTAGTCCTGCTTTGGACTTACAGAGGCAAAAGTTTCTGACTCATAAATAAAACTCAGAACATACTCAGAACATATTCAGAACAATTAGATCAGGTTATGAGGGTTTATATACCCCTCAAGACTTCTGGAGTCTTTTACCTTCCTAACCATACATGGTGTTTTCCCTTATGTTTTCACATACACACAGTATTTTTACGTTTCTCACCCTATATGGTATTTTACATAGTTTTCTGACCTTATAAGGTGAGCTGGGCTTTCTATTATTATACAACTTTCTATGATTTAACAACATTGCAATTTTACACAGTCTTTATACTTAATTACTATACAGTTATTTTACATTTTTATTATACATTACAGTTATTACTTTTATTCTATATTTATAGAATTATTATTATTGTTTTACATATTTGTTATATTTATACAATTATTATTATTTACATATTCATTATACATTATATATGTTTATGCCTTGACCTTGAATACTGCAATTACTAATCTCAGCTTTCAGATATTCGGATAAGTTGTCAGCTTTTATTTTTGCATCTATTTTTGGTTGTAGAGTGACTACCACAGGGTAGTTCTATTGTAATTGCTCTTGGTATATATAGAGCTGATTTTATTAATTGTTATCCTATGGTTATGCCTTTCAAAATGGAGGTATATAATATGCTTATTCTATGCTTGTCTATTCTGATGCTGATTTTATTCTGACTCAGAGTTGTTCTTAGTTAAATTTTTTGAGATATTATTTTAAATTTATTTAGTTGAAATACCAGCTGAATATACTTTTTTGAGAGTTTAATACAGTTGAATTTAGTGAAACTATAACATTAGAGAAATATGTAAAATACCAGCTGTTACCTATTGAAAGCAGAATGTCTGAATATAAGCCAGTGGGAAGGCTTTTTTCCATCTTGAAAAATGGCCATCCTGCAGCATCAGACCATGAGATGCTCCATACCTATTGTAAACTGCTACTTCTGCTGAAATGTATCTAATTTGATCATGGACCAAGAAGCTGCGACATCAACATCAATGCTGCTTAACTTTTATTAAAGCCTTAAATTAAAGTTGACAAAAGAAGCCAAAAATGTGCACAGACTACCCAATTGATATGAGGTAACCTCAATTAACCCAAGAGTTCTTGGGTTGTATATTTCCCTTTAATGCTAGCTAAATTTTAAATGTATATTTTTTATAAAACTTCATAATTCTATAAAATATTTGTAATCTCATTTGTGTGTTTTTTTCTCCCTATCCTTGGGTTGATATTTTTCTACTTTGCTAATTTATCTTTATGTCTTTTGTTATGCTAGTGTGCGTAGATAGTCATCAAATGAGTGAATTTCTTGTTCTTTTTATTAGTATGCTGCCATATTATTGTGGATAAATTGTCTAACTGACCACTTATTAAATGTCTTATAAAATTGCTTGTTTGAAAGCTATTTTATTTCGTATTTTATTAATCTTTTAAATAATTATGTCTGTCAAGAAAGGTATATTTCTTATTCTTTTTATAAAACACCAGGATATGCATGAAGTTAATACATGGATTATAATATAGAGAAATGCATGATTACATATAATCTTATGATTCCCTTTTTAATCATGCACCCCCCTCCATTTTTCTTATTTTAAAGTAACTTATTTTATTGTATTTATAACGTAATTGGTGAACTGTAAACGATGAGGTCAAGAATGTGCGGACAATCTTAAAAATATTTAGAAATTGGTTAAGGGCCATTACATAGTTACCCCTTCCATAATGTAAGGTGATGTCCGATCCTTATAAAAAATAATAAGTAACTGATGTTTTAGAATGACAAGTATAAAGATTAGATACATGGCCAACCTTTAAAACATATATTTTAGGATAACTTGAGGCATATATATATACATACATAATTATACATTCATAAAGGAATGAATTTATATGTTGTTTTGTTAAAATAAATGTGAAATATAACATCTATACATACACATTTATACATGGTATATTTAATAGTTTTAATCATGATGTGACAGACATAATAGTAATCTAATGTTAAAAGATGCTAGAAACCAAGTTTCTTTTGTTTAAAAGAGTAAAAAAAGAATAAACATTTGTTGATTTTGGATCATGAAAAAAAAAAAAACTAAGCAACAGTAGTTTCATTTGTTGGTTGTTGTTAAAATGGAATAGAGAAAGTAAAACTTTAGAATAATATTTTTTTATTCATCATCATCATTATCAACCATTATCAATCCACTGCAGGATGAAGGTCTCTCCAAGTTTAATCCATCTTCTCCGATCTTCAGCTTCTCTTCTCCACATCACCCCTGCACACTTTCTTATTTCATTCATCCATCTCACATGTGGTCTCTTTCTGGGTCTTTTACAATCTCTTAGAATCCAGTTTAAAATTTCAATTGTACATTGAGTATCATCTCTTCTAGCAATATGACCAGCCCAACTCCACTTCAATCTTTTAATTTTTTCAATGAGGTCAGTAACACCTGTTTGTTCTCTTACCCATACATTGCGTTTTCGATCTCTTTGTGTTACTCCCAACATACATCTCTCCATACTTCTTTGAGTGGTCTGAAGTCTCTGTATTGCTTTTCTATTAAGTGTTCATTTCTCAGATCCATAAGTAAGAACTGGTAAAACACATTTGTTAAAAACCTTCCTTTTCAAATACAAAGGCATATTTCCTTTTAGTATCAAGTTATTTCTACCAAAAGCACTCCAACCAAGTTTAATTCTATGAATTATTTCTTCCATTATGTTTCCATCTGTATTAATAATCTGACCAAGGTATTTGTAACTGTTAACTTTTTCTAATTCATCATAATCAATCTTTATTTTCATATTTTGAGCAAATCGATTAAACATTACTTTAGTCTTTTGAACATTTATCTTTAGTCCTACTTTTCTACTTTCATCTGATAATTCCTGCAACATATCCTGCAGCTCCGAAACATTATTTGCAAAAAACAACTACATCATCTGCTAAATCTAAATGACTTAAATAATCTCCATTTACTTTCACTCTTTTAGTTTCCCATTTTAATCCACAAAATACTTCTTGCAGCACTGCTGTAAAAAGTTTTGGAGACATGGAGTCACCTTGTCTTACACCTTTCTCAATGTTGACTTTCCCAGTATTTTTATGTAATCTAATTGTTGCTGTTGCATTTTTATAAATATTCTTCAAAATATGACAATATCCTGGAACTATACCTTGATGATTCAATGCTTTAATCACTGAAGAAATGTTTATAGAATCAAATGCCTTTTCATAATCTACAAATCCAAAACACAATGACAATTCATATTCATTTGTCCTTTCTATAACTTCTCTCAACACCTGGATATGATCTACTGCACTAAAACCACTTTTAAATCCAGCTTGTTCTCTTGGTTGGTGGAAATCCAATGTTCTCTGTAGACGAGTTGTAATTATCTTGGTAAAAATTTTATTTAAAACTGATAAAAGGCTGATAGGTCTATAATTTCTAATATCTTCTTTATCACCTTTTTTAAATATTAATATTATTACTGCATTCTTCCAATCATCCGGTACATCTTTATCATTTAGACATTTGATATATAACTTAGCTAAAAATTTTCTATTTCTTCACCTGCTTCTTTTAATATATCAATTATAATTCCATCATTACCTGGAGCCTTTCCCTTCTTCATACATTTAATTGCATGTCTCACATCTTCATTTAAAATTATGGGCAATTCGGAAAAAGTAATAGATATAGGAGGTACTTGTTTTTTATTACTATATAATTCTTGATAAAAATCTTCTACCAATTTCATGATGTCATCCCTCTTTTTAGTAACAATTCCATCTTTTTTTCTTATTGCAGATATAAATTCTCTACCAATACCAAAATGTTGTTTTACATTCTTAAGACTTTTATTTTTTTCTACAGCTTTCCTTGCTAGTTCATAATTATACTTTCTTATATCATTTTCAACTCTTTTCCGCACCATTTTACAAAATTCGAGATATTCAATTCTTTTTAATGCATCATTTTTGTATATCTTCATATTCCTTCTTTTCTTCATAAATTCTCTAGTCTCAGTCTTTATTGGTCAATTGCTGCTTTTTTCTACCAGCTATCTTTGTTGCAGTTTTTAAAAGTGTATCAGTTATTTTCATATTAATTTCATTCAAATCTGAATCATGCTCAAAATCTACTAATACTTTAAACCGATTTCTATGTTCTAATTTAAATTCATTAGAATGTTTCTGAAGATTAGGAATATCAACTGTAAATATTGTATTTCTTAATAATTTTTGTCTCTCTAGTTTCACATTAACACGTATCTTACACCTTACTAATCGATGATCACTTCCTGTGTTAAATTTATTAAGAACATTAAAATCTTGAAATATGTATTTCCTATTAGTCAAAATATAATCCAATTCTACGGTACCTTCATTTGGATGCTTCCATGTCCATTTCCTTTTAACATTTTTCTCAAAAAAAGAATTCATAATATAAAGTTTTTCTTTTTCTACAAACTCCACAAGTTTATGTCCTCTCTCATTTCTATTACCATAACCAAAATTACCTACAGCACTTTCATCTTTCATTTGTTTACCAATTCTAGCATTAAAGTCTCCCATAACGATTTTAAAATGTTGTTTACTCTGACCAAAAGCCTTTTGTACATCCATATAAAAATCTTCTACTACTTCATCACTATGAGAACTTGTTGGGGCATAAACCTGAATTATCTGCATTTGATATCTGCTATTAAGTTGTATAACTAATCTTGCCACTCTGTCTGATACACCATCAATCTCCACAATATTGTTCTTCTACTTTTTATTTATAATGAATCCTACTCCACTTGTATTTCCAATATTTGTGCCTTTATAATAGAGTATATGTCCACTTTTTAAATCAATTGTCTCTTCATCTTTTCTTCTAACTTCACAAAGTCCAACAATGTCCCATTTAATATAAGAGAGTTCTTCTTCTAATTCTTGCAATCTTCCTTCATTTGAAAGTGATCTGCAGTTGTAAGTACCTAAATAACAAGTCGTCATCAAATGGCAGCCTGGGTCCACAATCAGGGGATTCTTAGCTGCCTTGGTTGGTGACTTTACAGCCTCCTGGGAATAAGGGCCATACTTTATTTTTGTATGTCATAATTGTATACATGTATTGGAAAAATATTTATCATTTGCACAAACATCCATTCTGCCTTATCAGGCATTGAGAAGAAAGACCATGGTGTTTCTTGATCTTAAACTCAGAGGTAAAAAGCCAATAAACTCACCACGCTGGCTAATGCGTGTTGGTGAGCAGCCCATCCATGTTCGTATACTATATGAATAATCACATAGTAATAACAGCTGCAATGACAAGAACGTATGGAGTGGACATTAGGAATTTGCCCTGCTCAGTTCCTTTAAGGCCTCGAAGAGGAATCAAAGGATCTCCTTTCAGTTAATAGCAAACTCCTTTCTGCATCCATTGGAAAAATATTTATCATTTGCACAAACATTCATTCTGTCTTATCAGGCACTGAGAAGAAAGACCATGGTGTTTCTTGATCTTAAACTCTGAGGTAAAAAGCCAATAAACTCACCACGTTGGCTAATACATGTTGGTGAGCAGCCCATCCATGTTCTTATACTATATGAATAATCACATAGTAATAACAGCTGCAACGACAAGAACGTATGGAATGGACATTAGGAATTTGCCCTGCTCGGTTCCTTTAAGGCCTCCAAGAGGAATCAAAGGGTCTTCTTTCAGTTAATATTTTGAATTGCATTTTTTATTAGTGCAAAATATTTTAATAAGGACAGACATTATTTAAATGATGAACTTTCGTTCATTCAAATAAATTCTGAGAGATTTATATTTGCTTATCAACTACAAAAGTATAATTATTATAAAATGTTTTTTTTAAAAAAGGCAAACTAATAATGATATCAAATTTTAAAATACTAAATTGCATTTTTTTAAAGCAAAATATAGTATCACACATATAATGTATATAAAACCTGCATGTAAACAGCGTTTCTATTTATATTATCACGCAAGCTTTAGAAAAAACATATATTTAACTACTTATTTGCATGTAAATATCTTGCTAATTTAATTGTCACAGGACCTTTGTGCCTTTTTTGTGTCATCAGATAGTGTCTAAGTCAGTGTGGAATGATTTAAAAATGGAATTGGAAAGGCAATGGCTACAAAATGAGGAGCTTTTAGCCATTCGATTTCATCATGGAAATTGTCTTAAATGGTTGGAGTTTTAAAATCATTCAACATGCGTGAATAAAAGAAAGGCCCTGTCTGCTAAAAAAAAGCACTGCAGCCACTCTTACAAATTTTAAAGAAGTCCAAGATTTTGTTTAATTTTGATGCACTTCAATATTTTGTATTTGCATTTTTTTTAGTATATATTGGGAGTTGAGTTGGAATTTTTCTCACTTTTTTACTCATTTGTAGAAAACATTTTTTTTAAAGAACCCATTTTGTATTAATTTTTATAAAGGGAGAAATATACAAATACACAACTCAAGTTATACATAGATAAATTTAATATGTTTGTAAATAAAATATTAGCATAATTGGATGCATTAGATTGGACATTGACTTAAAAGAGAAAAGGTAAGATTTTAAACATCTACACTTAATTAGACATTTAATATATAAAATTAAATATTAATTAGACATACTAACAAGTAATTATGTATGAATACATTTTCCTATTTGTATGATTAACAGTCTTATGGATGAACTCTATCCATAAAACCCAAACTGACAATCCATAGACATAAGTTTAATATACATTCAGATGATACAATCAATGTATCCATAAAACACAAACTGACAATCCATAGACATAAGTTTAATATACATTCAGATGATACAATCAATGTAAACATTGAACATCTAATAATATAGTTTGATTCTCAGAATAATAATTACTTTATTCTACATTGTGAATTGTAATTTTAAATTTTTTTTATTTTAATTGATATTTTAAGATTTAACTTATAACTAGTCAAATTATAGCAAAAATAGATCCATACTTTAATATATTTATGTATAAATTTTTATTAATTTATTAATGTTATCAATTTAATCCAGATTTTATTAATAAATATTTGTTGTTGAAGTTAAAATCTTTGTTTCTCTGGTCTATAGATTATCAAGCATCATTCATATTTCACTCACCAGAATATCTATTATACATGTGTACACATTTCTTTTATATTCATTAATAAAAAGCCATTAAGGACTTATATAGATGTCACATTATTGTCATCCTATTTAAATCTATCCTTGAGTAAAGTTAAAGGCAATATATCTTCACTGAGTTTGAACTCCAAGAAGTAATAAGACATTAAGTTGTGAGGACTCTGGGTAGAGCATTTTCAGTGTTTTACTGTTTGTTATATTTTTGGTGCACAATGGTTTGGGCACGAATATTTAGGTTCACCACATGTACAGACTACGTACTGTTACATTTTTGGGAACAATGTGGTAGGCTTGATTAGTTGATGACACCACATGTCCAGATTGCAGTCTGTTACACTTTTGTCCCCATCAACACTGACGCCTGAATAATAGGAGTACCAGCACATATAGACTTAATGTAAGTGGAGTATCACATCGCATTTGTACTAGCCAATTATTGAATTCATTCTAGTTTATTGTCTGTTACATGTTTGGCCTGCAACGTGGTAAGTATAAATATTTAGGTTAGCCACATGTGAAAAGTTATGTCTATTACATTTTGGTACACAATGTGTTCAGCTTTAAAGAGTTAAGTCTATCATATTTTATCATATATATTTTTAGTGTGAAACAAATTGAGTGTAACCTTATACATCATATTTTAGTTAGTTACTTAATAGACTATATATTATGTAACTCTATGGATTAAATGGTATGGCAACTTAATGGTATCATTAACTTGTCAAGCAACAATGAGTCCAAATAACTCTGAGTGAAAGTATGAATTGATAAATAGAGACCAAAACTAAATAGATAATCAAGAATCTAATAAGAGTAGGCAAGTGAGGCAGTTAAAGGGCAAAATATATAAAATTGGCATTGATACCAATGAGGTATAAAATACTTAAGGTAACTAAAATATTCACACAAGATGACACAAGTTGGTAGGAGATATTATGACATGTTATAGAGTATTATATATCATTTCATTCCAATATCAGCTTTTCAAGCTAATTGAGCACGTGCCTTTTGAGTGTTAAATAAATGAATACTCTCTTCTTCAATCCAAGATATAGTATTTATGCAGGAATAAAAAGAATCCAGTTATTCCTGTGACTCAAACTCTTTTATATGAGCAAATCTGAAGAACTGTTAAAGAGAGCATGAGTAGATTCTCACTTTAAATTAACAGTTCTTCAGATTTGCTCAAATAAAAAATTTTGAGTCATAGGAATAAGAGGATTCTTTTTATTCCTGCATAAATACTATATCTTGGATTGAAGAAGAGAGTATTCATTTATTTAACACTCAAAAGGCACATGCTGAATTAGCTTGAAAGGCTGATATTGGAATGAAATATAATTGCAAGCACGGCGCTAGATAAAATATTTGCTTAGCGTATTATATAGAAAAGAAAAAACTTTGTGTTTATAGAATAAATATTCCAAAGAAAAATATTAGTTTATTTTGTATGTTGCTTACAAGTGGGAGATATTTAGCAAGTGTAAATAAAAGATTAAATATAAAGCCATGGGATGTTAGTAGCAATGAAGGTGAGGGTGATCCTGATGTGGGACAAGAAGGATGAGTAGACATACATGTACCTGGGGGGGTCAATGGTTGAAGCTGAGCATTCTTTGTCATTGCAAGATGAAAGGCAAATGGCATCTCAAATTGAAGGAGTTTCAAATGAACTGTCTGTTCAATCACCTAGAACTGGACTAACAAAGGCTACAGAAGATAAGGGAGCTATAATGCAGATTCTCCAAACATTATTGGATCAGATGGATGCCATGAAAGCTAATATGGCAACCAAAGTTGATATGGATTACATGAGTGGTCAGATAAAGGGTCATAAGTGATTGTATGGATAGTATGAGCAATCATAGTAATGATATTAATAGTCGTATGGATATTATGAGCAATGATATTAATGATATTAATAGTTGTATGGATAGTATGAACAATGATATTAATAGTTGTATGGATAATATCAGCAGTGATATTAAGGATATGAGGGCTACCATGGCAACCAAAACTGATATTGATGATTTGGAGAACAAAATAAATAGTAGTTAAAGGAGAATATAGACAGTATAGAAGCTAAAACTAATGATATTAATAGTAGGATGGATAGTATGAACAGTGATATCAATGATATAAAGGACCTACCTGGTTTCATTTTTGAATCCAATGGAAGTACTAAGCATTTTTTTACTGTGCAAACTTCTCTTGAACCTGAGACTTTTGTTAGTTGGACTCATCAAGTACCTGAAGACATAATAAAAAATTATTACACCATTTTTAAGTTGGGAGGAGTGATGCTGGTTCAACTCTGCCCATGAAGAGTACAGGCATAAATAAAGTAGATTACCGAACAATGCAAATTAGTGTGAGCATCCAATGTTCAGAACTTAAACTTTGCTCTGAATACAAGGTCCATGGAAATAGTAGCAGAATCCAAGGAAGGTTACTATATGTGCAAAGGCTTTTCACAAAAAAAACTGTCCTATTAGTAAAGCCAACTTTGGAGAGACAAATAAAGTCAATAGACTTGTTCATCTTAAATAAGTATTATGGCACATGAGGTCTCTTCATAATCAGGAAGATGACAAAGTCATAGAAAGTTGCCAGATGATACTGGATGCAACCACACTCCCTGCAAAGAAACTGAAAGATTTTAAGTTCCACAACCTTTGCAACACTTATGAAGGTTTCTTTATATTTATTAAACATGTGAATAAAAGTCCTTAAAAAAAGAAAGGCACACATTAAGAGATGGACTTCATGATTGTGACCTTGGAACATAAAAAATTGACTTTTTTAATAATTGAACCCACTAAGATGTCACAAGAACAATAAATGAGTGTGTGTCAATGTATGAAATAATTTGCAATGACAATTACACAAAAGTGAGGCATTCAAATTCAACTATATGATGAAAGAATGTACCCACATATTCACTGCAATATAATTTATGGCTACCTAGCCAAATATAAGATCTAAGCCAGTTAAACAAATTGATATGAAATATCAACAATATCTTTAAACTGTACAACCTGTTAAAAAATCCAGAAGTAGTAAGACAAAAAGCCTATCAACAGATGATTAGCAGGGTGAAGCAGATAGAACATGTAGTGAATTATATTAATTGGGGTGTAAATGAATTCCACTGGATTTGCACCCATTCAACTGCATTTTAACCAATCTAATCCTCCTTTATTTGTAAAATACCAGCCTCCAATTTAATGTTATCAATATGACCTAGAAACAAAAATTCAAATGGCCGGCCAACAGTTAATTGATAAATCGAATATTAGAAATAAGAGGAAAAGTAGACATCACTTTAGGATTGGAGACAAGATTTTTGTGAGAACACATCACCCAAGTAGACTGATGGATAACATTTATCACAAATTTTGTCAACAATATGCTGGACCATACACTATAATGAAACAAGTTGGCCCAAAGGAAGTTAAAATGCTCAGATATTGAAGCCATACATTGGTTGTCAAGAAGAACTGCCAAATGCAGAAGCTCAGTTGTCCACAAATGAATGAATATGACTAATGTAAATGAAGGTGGAGTTTAATATATATATATATATATATATGTGTGTGTGTGTGTGTGTATGCAAGTATATTGTTATAAAAGAAAAATAGCATTGTACATGAGTAAATGGCTAAAGTAGGTAGATGTAATGAGGATACACTCAAGTTAATGTGAAAACATTCATTGAGGTATTTTAGAATCAGCTGAGATGTGGGAGTTGACTGATACAATGTGGTGGGCCTTCCATATTTTATTCAGTTCTTATAAAAATCCAATAAGACTTCAAGGAGCAGGATATAGGCTGACAAACCCAAATATGTGCCTTCTGGAACAGAGACAAATTAACCAGTCGAATTAAGGAAATTTAACCATCATATTGTCAGTAATTCTGTTAAATATAGTAGGAACATAGTTAATGACAGCAGCAGTTCAATATTAAGATGAAAGAAATAGAAACAAGAATCTAACAAAAATGAGTCATAAAAAATTAAATGGATATTAATGAGGAAATTAAAATAAGTAAGAAAGCATTAGAACTCTTTTATTTAAAAAGAATAAAATTATCCAAGGTGATATCCATCCAAACCTTTGTTTATGTGCTAAAATTCTGACAATAGTTTAAATTTTAACCTTCTAAAGGTGAAGAAAATGTAAGGTGATGCCCAATCCTTATAAAAAATAACTAACTGATGTTTTGGAATGACAAGTATGAAAATTAGATAGGTGGCCAACCTTTAAAACATAATTTTAGGATAAATTGATGCATAATATATATATATATATATATATATATATATATATATATATATATATATATATATATATATATATATATATATATATATATATATATATATATATATATATACACATTCATAAAGGAATGAATTTATATGTTGTTTTGTTAAAATAAATGTGAAATAAAACATCTATACATACCCATTTATAAATGGTATATTTAATAGTTTTAATCATGACATAACAGACATAATAGTAATCGAATGTTAAAAGATGCTAGCATCTATGTTTCTTTTGTTTAAAAGAGTAAAAAAAGAGCAAACATTTGTTGATTTTGGACCATGAAAAAAAAAACTAAGCAACAGTAGTTTCATTTGTTGGTTGTTGTTAAAAATGTAATACAGAAAGTAAAACTTTAGAATAAAAGAATTTTTTTATTATTATTATATTAATTATCATGATTCTATTTCATTTTTAAAAAAACTGTTTAATATTTTGAATTGCATTCTCTATTAGGGCAAGATATTTTAAAAAGAAAAGAGACATTATTTAAATGATGAACTTTGGTTAGTTCAAATAAATTCTGAGAGATTTATATTTGCTTATCGATTACAAAAGTATAATTATTATAAAGTGTTTTTTTTTAAAAAGCAAACTAATAATGAAATAGAATTTTAAAATACTAAATTGTATTTCTTTTAAAGCAAAATATAGTATTACACATCTTATGTATATATAAACTACATGTAAACAGAATTTCTATTTATGTTATAATGCAAGCTTTGGAATTTGCATGTATATATAATCTAATGATGCAATCTTGCTAATTTAATTGTCACAGGATCTTTGTGCTTTCCTTGTGTCATCAGATAGTGATAATGTCTAACCATTGGTATGGCTAGTGTCTAAATCAGTGTGGAAATGATTTACAGATGGAATTGGAAAGGCAATGGCTACAAAATCAGGAGCTTTTAGTCATTCGATTTCATCATGGGAATTGTCTTAAATGATTGGAGTTTTAAAATCATTGAACATGCATGAATAAAAGAAAGACACTGTATGCTAAAAAAACACTGAAGCCACCAAGATTTTGTTTAATTTTGATGTGCTTCAATATTTTGTATTTTTTTTAGTGTATACTGGGAGTAGAGTTGGAATTTTTCTTACCTTTTTACCCATTTGTAGAAAATTTTTTTTTTTAAAGAATCGATTTTGTTTAAATTTTTATAGGGGGACAAAGATACAAATACACAACTCAAGATATACATGGATAAATTTAATATGTTTGTAAATAAAATATTAGCATAATTGGATGCATTAGATTGGACATTGACTTAAAAAAGAAAAGGTAAGATTTTCAACATCTACACTTAATTAGACATTTAATATATAAAATTAAATATTAATTAGACTTACTAACAAGTAATTATGTATGAGTACATTTTTCTGTTTGTATGATTCACATTCTTATGGATGAACTCTATCTATAAAACACAAATTGACAATCCATAGACATGTTTAATTTACATTCAGATGATATAATCAAAGTAAACATTGAACATCTAATAATATAGTTTGATCCTCAGAATAATAATTACTTTATTCTACATTGTGCATTGTAATTTTAAAAATTTTTTTTGATTGATATTTTAAGATTTAACTTATGACTAGTCATATTATAGTACAGATAGATCCATAGTTTAATGTATTTATGTATATATTTTTATTAATTTATTAATGTTATCAATTTAATCCAGATTTTGTTAATAAATATTTGTTGTTGAAGGTAAAATCTGTTTCTCAGGTCTTTAGATTATCAAGCATCATTCATACTTCACTTACTAGAATATTTATTATACATGTGTACACATTTTTTTATATTCATTAATAAAAAGCCATTAGGGACTTATTTAGAGGTCACTTTCTTGCCATCCTATTTAAAGCTGTCCTTGAGTAGAGTTAAATGCAAATATCTTCACTGAGTTTGAACTCCAAGACATAATAGGACCAGTAAGTTGTGAGGACTCTGGGTACACCATCCTAAATGGTTTTCAGTTCATTACAATCTATTTGTTTATGTTTTATATTGTGTGTTACCAGTGTAGGCATATGGGTTGTTTTGAGGCCTTTGATTTTCTCCAGGAATTTACAGCTCAGGCCTTTCCCTCTCATGCTTGCAGTTTCCAGATAGTGTATGTGCTAGAAATCCATAACTGGGAATTTTATGCCTAAATCCCTCAGCCATGGAGTTTCATGGTTGGGATGCCAGGCTCGGGCTGAATTGTGACAAAAGCATCCACGGGGTCCATGCTATCCCATCTGCTTTATTTTTTTATTTATCATTTTATTTATTTTACAAAGCAACACAGTTTCAACCTAGCACATTCCATCCTGTACATTAAACCTCCACTGGTACCATCAATCACTTTTAATATTAAAGTTGATATTTCATTGAAATGCCCACGTCTTCATCATTTCCATGCCTTTAGCTGAGCGAGCTTTTGTGCACACCCTTCTTGAATGCAATATAAGTTTTTTTATCCCATATTAAATGTATAAATTGATTTAAGAAAACACTTGTATATTCCCTGTAGGCCTCGTATGTTTCGAAATTAGTTTTTCTTCACATCACTGTACTTTTGCTTAAGCACATTATTATATTATTTTGCATTAACCTAAGGTATAGAGAGTATAAATAAATTAACAAGCCATTAATATAAATCTAAATGGCACTTCATTAAATTTATTTCAAATCTATATTTTAATGAGTTAACGTCATGGTCTGACTTATACAGACAATGACATTTTTAAAATGTTTAATTGATATACAGTATTTACATTTTAATCATTTTGATATTATTTATTTATTTTCTGCAATCCAGACCATGACTATGATCTATATCCTATTTTATATATATTTTGTACCATCCATAGTCTTTAGTTAGTGAACCTAATGATGTATTTTAATATAGTCTCTTGCTACTCGATGACCATTGGCACTGGCAAGAAACTATGTTATTAATAGCATCAGATGTGTTATCACATAGATGGTGCTGTGGAGCATAGACTTTAGATTTAAACTTATGATTTCTAGAAGGCAACCCCTCCTAGAGTGTTGAGTTTTGTGTCCAGGTTTGAATTCTGCAGTGTGTTAATGAGATACATGTTTATGATCATTACACTATATATATATATATATATATATATATATATATATATATATATATATATATATATATATATATATATATATATATACATAAAGTTAAAAAAAGGAGAAATAAGTTCAAGCAATTTTTTTGTAGATATTTTCTCCATACACTGGAATAACAGTTGAGGATTAAATAATTTTGAATATTAAAAAAAAATATGATAAAATAAACATTAAAAAAAACCACTTAATATTTTATTAATTATGATTTTTAAAATTAAGACAACCATATTTTTATGCTGCAATAGATATACTGGTAGCTGTAAAATTTGACTATCTATTTTGATTAAATAATTTTTTTTCCATAAACAATTCATATTCATTTTTTGTGTTTCTTTTTATTTTATTTTATTGTTCTTTTGATATTATTTAACTTGTCATTACACATGTTCGAAGTTAACTAACCTATGTTTAAAAATGGCTGAGTATGAATGAATAAAGGTACATAAAAGTAGGATTAGAAATAAATATCTTAGTTCTGCTTTGTATGTTCATAAAAAAAGATTCAGGCCACACTATTAATTTGGATGAAACTATGGTTGTCTTATTAGAGAGAAATGAAATAAAAAGAAGTAAAGAATCTTTATTATTGAAAATTTATTATTCTGAAGCAATTAATTTATTTAAAAGTTCTTTTACTATTAAAAGTGTATGGGAAGTAAATGGATTTGTGAGCAATGTTTAATATAAATATGGTGTTATTTTGTTGTTCTTTACACTTGAGAAATCTGCTTGTAGTACTGAAACCATTGTTTGTGTTTTTGATTTAATTGGCTAGTCTCATTGAGTTTTGGATTTAGGGTAATTTTACTTATTTATTAACTAGTTTCACTTTATGCTTGTAATATATATATATATATATATATATATATATAAGCATAAAGTGAAACTATATTAATATATAATATATATATATATATATATATATATATATATATATTGTAACCTCCATATTGAAACAATCACATCTAAAGATTCAATTGTTTCACTACTATAGTCATAGTAGTATACTTATTTGTATGTAGTTTTACTCCAAATTGCATGTATTTTTTTTATTCAGAACTTCGAACTTGTGCTCTTAAAGAATTATAGAGTATGTGCCTGTATAAGTACCTATTGTATATCTATATAGACACTAGTAAGGAAAATATATACACACATATAGAGCCTCCATTTATTAAAACTGTGTAAACATAACTGTCTGTGCAGCTTGAATTTATGTATGGAATTATGTTTAAACTTAGTAAATCATTTATTAAAAATATTAATTTTAAATATTCTTTTAAATTATTTAGAATTTATTCTTGGTTAAAAATACAGATGGTAAAGTTGTTTACAAGTTAATATTTGTGAAAGTAATATTTCATTAAAGATTGACCAGCTTTGCATTACTTAAAAGTATTTCCAGTTTTTATTCTTTGTTACAGATGCCAACAATAAAGTTGTTTACGATTTAGAACTTACTTAAAAATATGTTTTAATCAAAGAATGACTAAATCAGCATTTCTTAAAATTATTTTAGGTGTAAGATCTTGTTTAAAACTGCAAGTTGTTTATGAGTTTTTGCAGTGATTAAAATAACATTTTACTTTAATTAACCTAATAGCTAAAAGTCAATTTAAAAATGAGTTGGTTGTAAATCCTAACTTCACCATTTGAGGGACCCCAGGAGTTTTTTTAGAGGTGGTAAAAGATAATTGAGAACATGAGTGTTGAAGTAAAAAGCAAGTGACATAGTAAGTGCAAGAAAGAGATAGGGGTGTTTGCTGAGTATAGATATAAAAACTTGCAATTTTATTAGAAAGAAAAATATAAAAGAAAACTATAAGAAAAACAACAGACAAATCTTATTAATAAGTTTTTGTATTATTAAAAGTCTTTTTATGATTACTAAGATGAGAACCTCCGGCTAGTGGAAAAGAGTTGCCACATCTTCCATTAGAGCTTCTACAAATGGTAACAACAGTTGTCATCTTACACCCAAGAACCAGTACAGCCACACTATAAGTATAAACCAGCTGCACATATAATAATGGAGCCATATCCAGAAGCCACCTCAGCTATAACGAAGCTGTATCCAGGAAGCAAACCCAGCCATCAGCAAGTTATATCTAATAAAATGCATTAAAATGGTAAAGCAGCCTCAACTGAATGTTGTCAGAAATCCAGATTTGCATTCATCCATGAAGAATAGGATTCATGCTCACAGAAGCCACTCGTACCTGAACTTTTACTAGAATCCCTCTCGAGATTTACATTAAAGCATGCTAAAATATCATTCAGTCTTTAAAGTAACTATCATGCTGGCATTCATTATATTTCCTGTATAACTCTATGTAAATGTAAATCTGTTATGTATCTTTATTTTTAAATTAGTCACTTAATCAAATCTTGCTTGATCATAATTAGCCTTATTATAATCTTACACATACACATATATTTATTTAAATATGTAATGTTTGAGACTAAAAACTTTAGTGATAAGTGTATTAACTTTTCATTTTATTGTTTAGTCATTATTTAAGCCATTCTTTATCATAGTTATGTTTGATTTATGCTAAATTAAACAGAACAAAGTTTGGCAAATTATAAATTCTCCGAAAGATATATACATTCTCTCATTGTGTTCATTTGTTCTAAAGAAATAGACAAACTCCCTTCTGTACTTAATATTCTTTGCCAGTGATAATATTGCTATCAATAATATGGCCTAGTAAATAATTCTAAATAGTGTTTATTTGCCTTAAGCGAGAGCGATTTGTTACAGTATATGTGCAATGAATATTTGGACCCTTAATAACTTTTAAAATATACTGTAAATCTATAACTATAAGTCTTAAGTGATACAGATAACTTTTAAACCACATTATAAATATTTCCCTATAGAATAATTATGATGTGCTATTTTGGAATTGATTAATGGCAGTAACTGCATTTTGCATATTTAATGAATTAAAATGATTATATTAGATTTGCAGAATGAATGTGATGCTCATTAGCAAATAATGCTTAGCTTCTTGCTATATTTTCTACATATGTGTGTATCTGCATTGGGGTTGATTTATTATCAAACCATGCCAGTTAGTTCGAACAGCCCCACCATTTTTGTATTTGATATTTGAAAGACACCAAAAGAGTCTCATCCTTGAAGTAGCTGTTCCATCCTCTGGACTAAAGAAGTCTCCTTTATTATTACAGCAAGCAGCATGGCACAAAGAGTCATTTACATGGTAATAAATCTTTACAAGCACACCTTATAGATGCACTCCTTTATTTATATATTTGATATGCCATAGAATCTGAAGTGAACCTGCTCCATCAATTCCACCCACCTTATTACATAACTTTGGCCTTGATCCAAGTCAGAATCTGGATTAACTTGATTAATTTGTATCATAGATTAGATGTAAACTTTACTGATAAGTAATGTACTTTTTATCTAGTTAAATCACAGTCCTTTTTCTGAGTTACTAATATATCTGGGCATAAATCTGCATAACTGTGTATGATATTACTCATCCCTATGTAACAAAAAGGAAAATGGCAATGTAAAGGTTGATTAACTAATGTAACATCGTTTTATTGTATATGAAGCAAAATAGTAATCATATGTAAATAGCATTCACTTGCATGTGAATCCTTCAGATATCTGAATTTTAATGCTTACTACTCTGTATCATGAATGTATATTTATTTTTCATCTTTTAAAGCTCAATTCTTAATCTGTTAATTCTATATAATTCACCTGCATGTGATAGATTATGTATATTTTGTTTTATTAATTATGAGTTTATATTACATTTTCTAAAATGTATCACCCCTCAGTCTCAATCCTTGCTCACAGTCTTTATGAATCACTAGTTAAATCATTTAATATTAGTTAAGGGGGGATACATCTCTAATGTTCTAGTAATGGAACATAGAAAAGAAAGTATTGAGTGTAGCCTCAGTCCGGTCATTTGCTAAGGTGGGATTTGGAAGCATGAATGAAGGAGTTAAGGTATGATCAGACATAGGGTGTCACCATCCCCGCTTGTTCAGCTGGTTTCTCTTTCATCTGGACTCTCAGTCAGTTGAGCAAATGTACAAACCTGACTGTTACAATATCATTAAAATATAATAAAGTACAAGTGAAATAAAACAGAGGATAACAACTGGCTTGACTAGCATAAGCATGAGTAGATATAGGAGAGATCACATTGTGCTACCAATCTTACATTACATTAATCCTACATCTCTTACATTTAACATTGGATAACACATATTGATTAAACTAACTTCCAGTATCTAAAAACAGAAATTTAATTTGCAACTCTACAAGATGGTTAATAATCATGAAGGTGTCTAATTATGAGATCGGTATGAAATTAGATTTACAGACTGAATGATAAATGAATAAAGATGTAGAATATTGAATGGGTGATGAAGAGCAAAAATAGTTAACTAATGAAAATGAATACTGAATGGACCTAAGAATGAGGAGAAGAGGAAGGAAAGGTGTTATGGTAATGAATAGTTAAGGTTGTTATAAAATAGGAATCAATTAAGTATGAGTTAATTATGATGGTGAAATAGGATGAGATGATGAAGAAAATAAATTATGGATGAGATATGATGATATTGTTGGTGATAATGAATGGGATCTTGAAATACTAATCTGATATTATTCCATCAAAGCAAGATAATACTGAAATAAAAGCAAGGGATTCTAAGTTTGACTAATGGAAAAAAAGTTTAACTACTAAAATAAAATAAGTTCTAAATTTTAAAGACAAAAGACGGGAGCTTAAATCTTTGAGATTTTAATGAATCAAACAATAAGAATGAACATAAGAGATCAGGATGATGTATATCAAATAATTTGAGAAATGAAAGCTAATAATAAAATCAAAGTTAAAGTATTAATCAATAAATTAATATCTTAGCGTTCATGTAATTTTAAATTTCAATACTTTTACAATGTAAGAGGGATTTTATTACTATCCAAATATAAAAAACAAAGATGACTCATATTACATAAATGGAATTAAGAAATAATATTTAAGTGGCAATAATAAAAGTAAACTTTACATATTATAACCAATCAATAAATTCCTAATAATAAGGTAAAGACAATAATGATTTATAAACTAATTTAGATTTGACCACAATGAATAATATGACAAAGTTTAGTGAATGATAATTTATTACAATTTATTGAAATGAAATTCTCCAAAACTAAATATTTAATCTTTAAGACATCATTTGAAATTGGCACATCTACATTTAATATTAACAATGTTTTAATCAATAAATTTTAAGCAAAATTTTGTATACTCTAAATATAAAAGCTTGGCAAAACATTTCTTATAATAACACCAACCATATTAAGTGATAATAATGTTAGTGACAATAACAATAAGGTGTGAATAGCAATAGCAATAATAATATGAACAGTGCTTAACAATAACACAGCAGACAACTTTGTACATTTTCAAAAACAAAGTATTATTTACAATATTTACATGTTTTAAAAATTAACAACAACAGAAAAAATATATATTCTTGATAAACTTATAGAAAAAAAATACACAAAACGACATTTAATTAACATATCTAAATATAATCAAAGAAAGATCTTATTGATCTGAGTAAAATTATAATTTTGTATAGAATTGTTATTTACATCTATTCTTTAAATTAAATTTGTTTTAGCCTATTATACATTTTTATATTTTATTTATCAAGCATAGTTTTATGAAATTTATTTATTTAAAACTAATTATAAGGAGCATAATCCTAGAATTACTATGCTATGAATGGTAAGTTGGCAATATTAGGCAATGTAATAAAATAGGTATTACAAAGTTAAACAAAATGTTGTCAAAATATTATTGTGAATACAAGCAGAGAAAGGAATGTAGTTGAACTGTAACCATAGTAATATTACTTTATATGAGCAAAAAGATAGATAATTTTATAGTATTATTTATTAAGCTTTACTTTTATGATATTTTTTTCTGTGGCACAGAAGTTAACTTCTAAAGAAGTATAAAGACATAACATTAATATGTAAATTATTGAGAAAATTATGTCACTGATTTATTTTTAAAAATGTAAAGATATGTTCCAAATAAATATAATGATAATGGTTATATAGAAGCAAATATTGTTTGACAGAATCATGTCACAAAGTTAGTAATAGTAAAGTTTTAATGTGATTTTTTCCCTCATTGCCTAAAATTTATCAGTTTTATGCAATTGTTTGAAAACCTTGAACAATGAACAAAATAAAAGTTAAAAATGATTCCATAACTAAGAATTTTATTTAATTGAAACTGAAGTCAATTACAAGACAATAAACACAGAAATTTGGAGTGCCATGTATATATATATTACTGTGATTGTAAGTAAGCTTGCTAAGATATAAAACCATCTTAAAACCTGTAATTATATATTGGACTATTTTCATCTTTGAATATTAATTGCTATATGCTGTTAAAAAATTTAAACATTATTTAAAATTTGAAGATACATTTAATTAACTATTAATAACTATGTACACATAAATGTAAAACATAATTTTTTAAATATTTTTTTTTTTCTTTAGCTGTCTCTGTACTGACTAGTGATAGTAACAAAAAAATAAAATCTGGGAAATTTTGATTTGTGAATATTGAATTTAATGCAATGCTTTAAGCAAACATACTTCTCAGTAAATGACAGGAGTCAGTAAAGATTACATATATTTATCTGTTATATGTTATGTTTTGCATTTTTAACTTAAAGGCAAGAATTAATTAAAGATTTTTAAAATATGATATATATTCCATTACTTTGACATATAATGTTATTTATTATTATCATGTAGTCAGCATTTTAAAAATTATTTTTCTTTTCTATCAATAATTTGGTTGTTTTCCAGTTGAACAAATATTCATTATGTAACTTTTTGTTAGTCATCACTTTATGATTTTTTTTTATCAATGGGGACTTCACTTCATCAATACATATCCTTTCAAATTAACAAGGTATTTTTGTTTTTCAGCATTTCATATTTTAATTTTGTAGACATCATGATTTTTTATAGTGCATTATCACTTTGAAAAACTGTTCTGATGTTATACTGATTGCATAATTCATTTGATTTTACTGCTATTTTTGTTATGTATGAATACACAGCAATAACACTAATTGTTTCTTCTTTGCATGTTTTTTTTTATGGTGTACTTAAGATTTTCTTAATGATAGCTGAAAATAAACATTATTTATAACACATTGTTTATAAAAGTTTATTCTATGTAGATGTGTTCTTTTTCATGGCCAATGTTTTCTGAACAACATTTCTTTGATCTATTTTATAATTATAGTGCACTATTATGTTTTGTGTTTATGTTCGGATTGGATGTGTATGCTAAGTGTATTTTTTGTGGAAACTCTAGTTGTGGTTTTGTAATGGCAAATCCAGTCATGTGAAGAGCTAAGAATGCTAATTTTTGTTCATGTTCTTATTCTATTGTCCAGTTAAATCCTTTGGATATGTTATTAATATGTGTACAAAATGTTTGTAATAGTTATTGAATATTGGGCCATATAATAATTGCATCAACATATTGAAAACAAAATTTACATAAATAGTGAGTATTATTTATTGTTGTCACTTCAAGTTCTTCCATGGAAAAGTTGCTAATTAACAATGACATTGATGACCACTTGGCCATTATTTTAGTTTAGAGTAAATATTGTTTTATATTGAAAGTATGTTGTTTCTATTTATAATGTTATAAGTTAAATTATAACAGGAAAAAATGTTCATACAATACTGCCACTCGTGCAAGCCAGAGTAATCAATGAATGCCAAAAGATGTGCATAAAATCCCTATCTAGTGCCTACTCATCTAATATCCCTAGACTAGTTTCTAGCTTGTAGCTTTCATCAGTTAGTAGCCTTGCATCTGAGAGCACTGCATTTAGATCTAAGGATCTAATGCAACCCTCCCACAGCCACCTTTTATCTCTATTTAACTACAAAACTATGAGAATAAAATTGAAAACACAATATTTTTAATTCAAGCTCATTAGCTTATACAGGCATATAGGTCTGAACTCAGTTCAATACCCATACCTTTTGGTGTCTTTAGTTCTTTAATAGCCATAGCCATCAGTATCTTATTAGGCAGGATTGGTATTAAACTACTAAACATCACATGATCATCATTTCTTATGCTTGCTCATAACTGTTATTAAACAAGAAAAAATCTCCATACAGTAGTGCCACTCAGTGCAAGCCAGAATAATCAATGGATGTGAGAAGGAGCAGTGCTCTAAGATCCAATGTTCCTTACTGGTGAAAGCCACAAGCTAGAAACTAGTCTGGGAATATTGGATGAGTAGGCACTAGATATGGATAATATGTAGAAGCCTTCTGGAATTCATTGATTACTCTGGCTTGCACTGGGTGGTACTGTATAGAGTTTTTCCTGTTTTAATAACAGTTATAAGCAAGCATAAGAAATGGTGATCATGTGAAGTTAAATTATATTATAATACGTAAAGTTGGATGTTTTATCATCATTTAATTTGTATCTTTCAGTAAAGTATATTTAATCACAGAACACATTTATAAATAAACTTTTTACATCAATTCTTATCAATATACCAGTTTATGTTAATTTTTACATTCTTGATTAGTTCCACAAAGGGCATATAATTACTAAAAGGGACTGTGTTTTGTGTGTCAAGGGATTAAGAACTTAGAGAAAAAATCTTGACAAATTTTGAGAAGTTTCTAGAAGAGTGTCAGTTTCATATTTTACAAATTTTTAATACTAAGCATTAATTTATCTAATAAATAATGTGTCAGAGATATCCTCAGTAACTCAAAATGATTATAAGAGCAAACACTTAAAAACATTCCAGGAATTTTATTTTTACATTTATCTTTTTTTTAAAATAGCACCGGAGAATCATTAAATAGATAAGCAATCTTTAGTTCATTTTGGTAGTAATTTTATCTATCTAATTACAATTATGTTTTTCATACAATGGGTTTTTTTTGACCTAATTAAAAGTTGACACAGCAGGCTCCCGTGATTCCTGGTAATTATCTTAAAGGCTAAGAAGACACATCTAAGAAAATAATATAATGAAGGAGAGGGGGGTGTATTGCTATATAAAAGATAGCAGCCATCTTTAAGCATTCGGACACTCAGAGTCAAGTTGTAATTTTAATAAAAGAACTGTAATAAAGTTAATAATCAGCATGTCAGGGTAATAGGCTCAAAATCGTGCCTTCTGCCCCGGTGAAAAGCCACCTGAGACAGAGAAACATGAATTGACCACCGCAAGAACTTAGAGAGGTCCCGCTATGCAGAAAGAACTTGTCAGTAGAAAGAAAAGAAAGAGAAGAATGGTAAATACTCCTCAATCCTAAAGCTTTACATTAAACTAAACTTTAAAATGCTGGCTTAAATCTTAATCTAATGGCCATCATAATAATGTAAACTAAACTTCTGTAAATTTATTTTATCTCAATCTTAAAACTTGCCTAAACTGTAAATGATTTCAATAACTTTATTTAAACCCTAAAATCTTGCCTGATTTAAACTGATTTGAAACCTATTTATTCGTATGATTCGTTAAATAATTCATTGACAGATTGATTTATGATTTATTATTTCAAAATGAGTTATTTGCATTGAAAACACATTTCATTTAATAATTTGATTTTATGATTTTATGTATTGGTTTATGCAATATCCAGTACTAGTCAGATATATATATGGTTGAGGTTTGAGTGAGATTTACCGCATTCAACATCAACAAGTAATTATATAATTAAACACACGAACACGGTAGTGGAGTTAATAGGTTTATATACATAAATACATATACAAGGATTAATATATAATACAATTATTACAAAGGTAAACTTACTAACACATTATTATACAATTCTAGTCTTAAAGGCCCGCAGGCTTACAATAAACAATATTAAAGTCTATATGACCTGTAATGGTCCCTAGATCTACCTTAGTACGTTCGGAGGTAGACCTCTCCATGAGACGAGCTGAAAGTGAAGTAGTGTCTGTGCACTCAGGAAAACGCATCCATCCCTCAACTTCACCTAGCAAGTCTGACCTTGTTTGTTTCCGCCGTACCGGATGTAGCACTCTCTATTTCCATTGGTCATCCCATGACACGAGGTACAAAGTGGTCAGTCTGGTTTTCTCTGCCCAACCTTAATCATTTCTGTGATGCTTTTAGCATACACGCACATACTTGAATATTTGTCATAGTTACATTATTATTGTGTGTATCTGTTAATAAGCATACACACACATACTTGTATTCATTTATAATAGTTACATTATTATTGTGTGTATATGTGAATACACACACACATAGCACGCCTCCCCCAAGTTCAGCGATGTACATTTCTAAAAAAAGATTTTTTTTTTCCTTTCTTCTTCTCTGAACTTAACACATAATTGTGCAGGCGGAGGAAAATTTTTGTTCTCCTCTTTTCGCGTGGTGGTGATTTAGTTTCACCATCTGTGACTATTTCATTTTCTTCACTATTTTGATTTTCTTCATCAGCAGTAATGATTTCTGTTTCACTTTTAGTTTCATAGTGAGTATCATTTTCGTTGTCATCATTACTTTTAAACAATTGCGGAGTGCATTCTGTTATTGCACTCTTGCACAATTGGTTAATGTGCTTACGTAATATTTTGCCATCTGCCATACGGACAGCAACCACTTGTTTACTTAAATGGCGTACAACGTGTGCTTGAGTCCATGATTTATTTAAATTATTTTTCACCCTGACTCGTTCATCAGGTGAAAATTTGTTGTTTACTGTAATCGGCATTTGATGCCCTTTTGATGGCATTATTGCTGAGAGTTTTGTGTGTAACTTCCAGCCTAAATATTTTTCTGCAGGTGATCTGCCCGTTTTAGCTGTGGGTGTGCAATGCTGATATAGCAACACCATGAAAACTGCCTCTTGGAGTCTTCCTTTTCCCAATTTATTCATGGATGACTTTAAGCTTTGTACTGCTTTCTCGGCCAGTCCATTTGATTGGGGGTGGTAGGGGGGTAAGGGTGTGTTTAATCCCCCATTCCTGCATAAATTCGGCAAATTTTTCAGACGTGAAACTGGTTCCATCATCAGATATGAGGGTTTCCGGTAGCCCGTGGTATGAAAAAATTTCCATGAGCTTGTCCAGCATCTCATCTGAACTTATGTTTTTCACTGTTTTATATTCTGACCATCCTGAGTAGGCATCGACCACTACCAGAAATAATTGTCCATGGATTGGACCGCAGTGGTCAATGTGAATTCTCTGCCAAGGATTCTCTGCTTCTTTCCATGCTTCATATTTTGCTGGGGGTGCTTTTGCACATGACTGACAGCTAGAACATTTTTTTATGAATGTTTCTATATCAGTGCTGATTCTCGGCCACCATACATAACTACGGGCTAACGCATTTGCCTTGACAATGCCTGGATGACCTTCATGTAATAAATTTAGCATGTGCAATCTGCCTATTTTTGGTATTAGGACCTGATCGCCTTTAAGAATGCAACCTTTACATATTGATAGTTTTTCGCGAGCTTTCCATAGCTCTATGTGCAAAAATGGAGGACGTTGTGCTGGCCAGCCTCTTCTAATTTTATCCATCAGTCATTTGTAGCCAGCGTCTTCATTGGTCCATGCTGCTACTTTTCAGCTATTAAGAGTCTGGCTTTGAAGTGCGTCAATGTAATTGATTTCTATTTCGCTTGTAGTGTTCTCTGAGTTGTCAGGCATTCGGGATAAGGCATCAGTGTGACCAATAGTCTTTCCTTTTTTATATTCCAGACTGTAATCATACCCAGAGAGTATGTTAATCCATCTCAACATGCGTGGGCTGAGGTGTTCTGAAATTTGTTTGATGCCTAAAATTCCCAGAAGTGGTTTGTGGTCTGTCATGATTTTGAAATAACGACCGTATAAATACTGGTGGAATTTACGAATTCCAAATACTATGGCTAGCGCTTCTTTGTCCAGCTAACTATAATTTTTTTCAGCTTTGGACAAAGTGTGTGATGCGTATGCTATAGGACGTTCCCCAGATTGAGATGGGTGACATATTACTGCCCCCACTCCATATTCTGATGCATCAGTCGTTAGTGTTATCTCAAAATCGCTATTATAGTGTACCAGTAATTTGTTTGATACGAGTAAAGCTTTAGTATTTTGAAAAGCCCTTTCTTGTGTTGCTTCCCACTTCCATTTCTGATTCTTTTTCAGTCGCTCGTGTAATGGTTTGGCTATGTGAGCTTTGCCCTCTAGAAAGTTCTCAAAATAGTTTACCAAACCCAAAAAAGCCTGCAATTGTTTTACGTTACTAGGCCTTCTAGCTTCTGACACTGCTTTGACCTTTTCGGGAGATGGCCTTGTCCCAGAGCTAGAGACTATGTGCCCTAAAAACTTTAATTCAGTGGCCTTCCATATGCATTTTTGCGTGTTTAATTTTGCTCCAAACTCTTCTAGCCTTTGATAGACAGTAGTTAGACGACTATGCAATTCATTTTCTGATCTTGCCGTAATTAATATGTCATCAAAATAAGGGATAATGCCCTGGCATCCAGTAAGCAGAGTTTCAATTTTTGCTTGGAATATACTGGGAGCGGACGCTATGCCAAATGGGAGGCGTTTGCATTTAAATAGACCCACATGAGTAGTCAGTGTTAGAATTTCGGCAGCCTTATTTGTTACTGGAATTTGATGGAAGGCCGCATCTAAATCTAATTTAACAAAATATTTTGATTTTTGTAGTGATGCTAGTATTTCTCTGGAGTTTGGGACAGGGTAGGCATGTTTATTTAGAGATTTGTTGATAGTTATGTGATAATCACTGCACAAGCATATCTGTCCATTAGGTTTGGTGATCACGACCAGCGGAGTCACCCACTCTGTCTCCTCAGTTGGTTCTACAATGCCGTTTTCACTAGCTCATTTATTTCTTTCGCTACTTTTTCTTTTTGTGCGAAAGGGACATTTCGAGGTCTGCAAATTATTGGCACAGCCTCTGGTGACATTTCTAGTGACACAGGTTTAGTTTTAATCATTCCTGGTTTGCCATTAAAAAGTTTAGGGAAACGATCTTTTATGTCTTTTTCACTGTCAATTTTGTTGACCAATGAGATTTCAATTCCGAGTTCTGTAAACCAGTCATGACCAATGAGAAGGTTTATGGGGGCGTGTACAATATATAGTGGCAAGATTGAAATGTTGCCTTTATTACTAGTAATTTGAGCTTGGACTACACCTTTAATTTTTATTTCTTTACCATTTATGTCCAATGCTCTAAGCTTACTATTGCTAAGCCCAGGGGGCTGTCTTATTTCTGCCCTGATCGAATTCCAGTTGGCTACAGATATTAAAGTTATGCCACTAATGCTGTCTATTTCCATTGACAGGGGTTTTCCATAAACTTTCACAGTAGTCGTAAATTTCTGTGCTTGATTTATAACGTTATTTATAACAATATTACATTTAGTTTTATTAATACTTTGTATTTTATTTCTGTTAACTTGGTCAACTGTTCTATTTTCACCCATTCTCACCATGTGACCTATTTTTTTACACAGTCTACATCGATCGTGTTTGAAATAGCAATCTTTAGATATATGACCTAGTTTTCCGCAACAATAGCACTTTGTTCGACTTTTATTTGTCTGTTTAATAATTTTGTTATTGGAAGACCCTTTGTTGAGTTTTTCAACACCAAATATTCCTGTTTGATTGCTTTCAATGCCTTTTTTCACAGCAAATTCTTTTGCTTGCTCTACTACTATTTCATGAGCGATACTGCATTTGATAGCTTCACGATAATTTATGTCTTCATCAGCCAGTAACTGCTGCCTCAAACTGTTGCTATTCATTCCACATAGGAATTGTTCCAGTAGCGCTTCTTCTAAATATGAATCATAACAGCAGTTTTTTGCGAGTTCGCATAGGGCTGAGTCATAATCCTGCGTATTTTCGTTTCTGCCTTTATGGCGATTTTGAAAATGAAGTCTGGCGATGTGCCTAGATGGGTGAGGATTAAAATAATTTGTCAAACAATGTTTTAAATCATCGTAGGTTAATTTTTCAGGAGTGTTGGTTTCTGCTAATCTGTTAGCTATTTGTATGACCCCTTTTCCTGCAAAACATAAATAGTCGCTGTTTTATACGCATCTTCCTCTACTCTGTTAATAAAACAGTAATTTTTAATCTGTTGAATGTACAGGGGCCACTCATTTGCCTCTCTGACGTCAAACTCAGATATTGTTGATTGCATTTTAAGCAATTTATATAACTAACTCATTTAATACCGTAGGTTCGTTCGCTACTTCAATAATTCTGCCTGACTTATTTGGTTGTCAGCAGACTGCTAGGGTTCAAATTGAACTGTTACAACTGCGCCAGTGCAATATCCAGTACTAGTCGGATATATATATATGGTCGAGGTTCGAGTGAGATTTACCGCACTCAACAGCGACAAGTAATTATATAATTAAACACACGATCACGGTAGTGGAGTTAATAGGTTTATATACATAAATACATATACAAGGATTAATATATAATACAATTATTACAAAGGTAAACTGACTAACACATTATTATACAACTCTAGTCTTAAAGGCCCACAGGCTTACAATAAACAATATTAAAGTCTATGCGACCTGTAATGGTCCTTAGATCTACCTTAGTACGTTCAGAGGTAGACCTCTCTATGAGATGAGCTGAAAGTGAAGTAGTGTCTGTGCACTCAGGAAAATGTATCCATCCCTCAACTTCACCTAGCAAGTCTGACCTTGTTTGTTCCCACCATACCGGTTGTAGCACTCTTTATTTCCATTGGTGATCCCATGACACGAGGTACAAAGTGGTCAGTCTGGTTATCTCTGACCAACCTTAATCGTTTCTGTGATGCTTTTGGCATACACACACATACTTGAATATTTGTCATAGTTACATTATTATTGTGTGTATCTGTTAACAAGCATACACACACATACTTGTATTCATTTATAATAGTTACATTATTATTGCGTGTATATGTGAATACACACACACATAGCAGTTTACTCGTAGAAAATAATGATTGATTTGGTTATGTTTTTAATTTTATTCTAAGTAATTAAATGCTATTGAAATTTAGCTTTGCTTAAAACCTAGAATTTAAATGTTTATATAAATTTAGTAACGTATAATATGTAATAAGCTGTTTTAAAGTAATAATTAAAATTTCTATGATAATTTTTATATCTTAAGTTAATAATAATATTTGCCATCATTGATCTTAAACTTAGCATTATCGAAACTGAATCAATCATATTTTAGAGAATGTTGCATAACCTTAAAATTAAACAAAGCAAATTTCACTTGCGTGAAATTTTACCACATTTTAAATATTGCATTAAATCTATACCAAATATTATTAGTTTAGTTATGTTATATTGTTTATGCTATAAACATTCAAAACTGAGCTTTATTTGTAATTAAACCATTAGTGAGAATTAAATAATGATTCTCTTGCATATATATGTCATTTCGTGTATATATGTAAAATGTGTAATTATACACAAACTAAAAAGCTCTGTTTTGAAACGGATAAAATATCTAGATTTAGATATAAATACAAGCGTACCATTATTCTAAAATAGAATTGTGTTTAAATATAATATTTTAACAAATATTCAGTTGAAGTGATAAAATACAGCATAAATCTATAATTCTGTATGTTAACTTCCCCATATGCTGTAATTCCCTTTAAGTAAATAAAAAGCCTATATAGATAGCTTTGTAAATTGGATTCGTAAACTTTCCTAGATAGTATAATTACACATACTATATGAACTGATATAGGGTAGTTTCATGAAGAAAACTTATTTTAGCATCTTAATTTTATAATATGAGTATGTAGTCAGTGGGGCATATGTGTCCTTATGAAACGCTATGGCGTAACTCACTTGTTGCTGTACTTCGTTGCTGGGCGTGTGTGTTAGGGCTACTCCAGTATATTTAGTTCCGGCAATTACTTCCTCAGGTGGTGATTGGTATATGCCAACCCATTCTGCATTCCTATTAATGGAGCATGAGACTCACCCAGAGCGTAAGACTCCCACACATAATATAAATTTCTCGATCAGCCGGACAATTTTAATGTTGATCTAAGTCACGTTTGTTGTAAGCAGTAATATCTGTTAGCTATTTGCAATACAAATTTTTCAAAAAAAACTATTTACGAAATACTTAATATTATTGGATAATTTTAATCATTAGTAGATTATAACGCTGAAATATTTTTATTATTTTGCACAAGAAAACTTTAAATTAGTTTGTTGTTCATTTCATATCATTCCAAAATACAAAAAATATTTTTATCTTAGATATAATTATTCATTTAGTTTGAATATCAAAGTAAGTATAAATAAAATTACATAAAACAAAATATTTCAAATGTTAATTGATTCTTAACATTTAATATGTTGACCTAATAACTTTTTAATTGAATAATAATCATTTTCTGAAAAAAAGCAGAAGATATCAAATGTCATGTAATATATAACAATAAAAAAATGTGTAAATTCAAATAGTTTACAATATTTGCTCTGAAAAGAGTTATGCTACTATAAAAAGACCCCATTAAATAGTAAATAATATCTGAATAAAAATATTTTTCAATATTACAATAATTGACATAAAACATTTTATATCATATTTTCATTTATTTATGATATTTTACTCTAGCCTTACAATGGACAGATATTCATATATTTTGTTTATAAAAGCAAGCTATTTGACAAAAATATTAGTATGTCAATATGAAAAAATATATATAATTTTAAAAATGATTACAATGTAAGTAAGTATACATGGAAATATTAAAACTCCCACCATTTGAAAAGCTGAATATAATTCACAGGTAAATGAAAGTAAGTGGAGGAATCATGAAAATGTATAACAGCAACTACATTTTGATTCTTTGGATAGGTAAGTGTGACAATATAAGTTGCTAAAAGTATAATTATGAAATAGTTTGTTTGATGTATTTGTAAAAGCAAGCTGCATGACAGAGTATTAATGATCTACATGATTTATCAATGGTAGCAAAGTTGGCCTGTAACAAAGATACTTGAATAATGTAAAAAATGAGAAGGCTTTATTTATACAATAAAAGTGTAATTGTGACAATACAAGACAGAAATTGAATAAACAATCTAAATTTTTTAAATAAAATATCAGAAGTTTATTACACAACACAATTAAAAAGAATATTAATAAGATAAATGTATACATGAATATTATTAACTAAATAATGAATCAGACAGTGAAAAGAATTCAAACAGTAGTTTTAATATGAGAAATTACAGAAAATTTTATTGCACAATCAATCACTTCAAATGCACACTTTTCTATATAATTCGCATATAATCCCAACTTCATTTATATTTAATACATTGATGGTGTCTGTGGCTAGTCCTGAGCCCTTTATTCAAGATATCAAAATAACCAATGAAGTTAAAACTTGTATTGTTTTGGACCACAGAATGAGAAGATCATCACAGGGAGTTGAAGTATCTTGATATCCGGTTACATGGAGATATGATTCATCAAAACTAAAACACACAACTTAAACCACCACAAATTCAAGGCTTTACACATTTTAAATCTATCTCCTCATGCTTTCATATATTTTCTGATCTTTCCTTTTTTCTTCATGGAACATTTTTATATAAGTTTGTAGCTTCTGAAAAAGCTAATATTGAACAATAGCTGAGATACTTGACTAGCATAGGCTTCAAATACAATTATTATGTACAAAAATAATGAAACTATTTTATCATATAATTAATGCAAACTTGCCCAATAATAACAGGTCCTTGCTTCAACTTTTATATATATCTCATATAAGCAAAAATCTTAACAAAACATTCTTGCTAACCCAGCATATAAGCTTCAACACTTCTTCTACTAACAGATTAACAACTAATTTCAAAATAAAGGTGGGCACTGATCAAATCCAAAACAATGTATGCAAAATTTTATGTCCTGAGATTGAGTGCAAAAGCACATATCATGGTAAATTTTTTGCATACCTCTCATTCAGAGCAATTTCAGAACAATGAGATATTTATATTGAAACAGTCAGCTTGTAATCTGTTTCACCTACTATATTATATAGTAGTATTCTTATATATATAAAACACCACCAAGCTCTCATATATCTTAATAATAATGCTATAAAAACCCACCTAGATCTAAACCTAAATAAATCTAATCATATGTGTGCAAGTGTATATTTAAGTATATAAAGAAATATTCATTTATATAGTCATGAATCTCTAAAATACGCACACATATATATTGTTAATAATTATTAAATGAAAAACGAATTGTATGTGTAACTTTAGACTACATATATGCTAGAAATTAAATGTTAATAGGATGTAAAACATTAAGTTTTCTCTAGTTTTAAATATTTATTAAGTTATTTGTATTCTAAATTTCATAATTCTGCATATATCGGTAAATTAGAATGGTCAAGTTACATATATAATAAAATGTTTTTCACCTCAACTGTGTCATCCGCAAGGTCGTAAATCTATGAGCAATGATAGAGGAACTAAGGTTAGGCCAGAGCCGTGGCTTCCACCACTATAAACCTGGTTGGCCTTAGGATGAATTATCAGAGTTCTAGATTTTGTTTCGTGAATGCACATATTTGACCGTTGCAATATGAAAAACCCTCAGACAAGCCAGATTAATAAATGAATTGAGAACACATTACTTTCACAATGCTTTATTATCCATCCTTTTCTTCAGTGGATAGTTTGAGATTAGGAGATATAAGGGTTCTGAAGAAGATTGCTGGGGCAATCGAAACTGTCGACTGAAGGAAAGGATGGATAATGAAGCATTGTGAAAGTAATAAGGTGTCATCAATTGATTATTATATGGTATACATTTGACAATGCAATAGGAAATAGTGGTTATTATACAAGTCATATGACAATTTTCTTGGAGAATCAAACATCACTGGTCATAAATGTGAACCCTTAGCCACCTCATTTACTTGCATTAAGAGAAATTATTCTAGGCATAAGATCAAAGCTTGGAATATAGTTAAAAACAGCAATATTATAAACCAAAAGTAATCATGGTTACCCTTTTCTAAGATATGGACTCTTTAATTTCCATAAGCTTTAAATAATGGAAAGGCTTATTGAAAGCATTTAGCGGCATTGTATTATCATTATAGCTTTCCCTTTTTATTGCATTTCAGTGCACACAAGGTAAATTACACTCATCTAAGGAAACTTTCATATCTTTTTAATTACAGTGTCAGATTTGTACAATTTTGTCAATATTATCAAAAATTCCTATAAAAAATACATCTTCAAGATAAGATAAATTTTCAACAGATTCAATTTCTTTCAAAGAATATTATATTTGTAAAGTATATAAATAAATACAGTGAATAAAACCAGAAAATATTGTTTTAATACAAGAGCAAGTAGGAGTAAAACATTAAAAAAACAGTATTCTAATCAAAGAACCATTTTTTTATTTCAAAAGTAATTTTTTCCTGCATAGAATATAAAACCATTAATAAATATTAAAATTGGTAAGTAATTAACAGTTTATGAAAAAACATATAAAAATTTCATTAATCATTGTGAGAATATGTATTTCAGTATTTTTTTTTTGTAAAAAGTGAAGTTGAAATAAACAAATTCATTAACAAAATTAACAAAAAAAACTAACATTTGAATTGTAATTATAGAATGAAATAATAATGATATAGAAGCTTGTAAAAAGTCAAAACTATCTAGTCATCCTTAACATTAGCAGAAGTAACCAAGAGAAAATTATTCATTAACATATTAAAATAAATAAATGCATTTTACAAGTTTATAATAAGCATGATGGTCAAAGATTTTAAATAAAATATAATCAGTCAATAAATAACTAATATTTATTTATTCTATGATATCCAGTCAGTCAAGGTTAGACTTACAAAGGTATTATGGAAATGAAAGATGGTACATGTATCCACTTTTTATTTGTTTGTTTTTATATTTTTCAGCAGTTCTGCACTCTGCATTTGAATAGTGACCCTGTTTTTGAAAAAAGGTATTTGATAGACAATTTATGTACTGTAGAAAAATTCATTAATAAACAAGTATTTGAATTTATATGATGAATAACATAATTTTCAATTAATGACTATTATTTGTTCCAATATGTAAATTAATGTTTTGATAAAAATAATTGAATAATTTAAAATATTCCTACATTAATGCTATCCAACAAAAAGTAATAATTTTTTTCTTCATTATATGAATATAAGTTTGGTAAATCAGTACTAGTTTCAATATGTGAGACAAATTTTCACACTGTTCAAATTGCAATGATAAAGTAAGGAATTTTAATCATAAAAGATACTTGGTTAGCATTTTCAGCAAATCAATGAAGAGAAATCAATTTTATTTGATAGATCTGCCTTTACAAATACACTTGTATTGTTATAATGCTTAAATTAAAAGTGCTTATGAAAAATAATTTTCAATATAAGCAGTTATAAATCTTAATGCCATTTAGCCTCCAATGCATTTCTACATTATGATCTTTAAAGCTATGATAAAATAAAACCTGGACTTTGCATGTAGATATATTTTGATAAAATTAAGTTTACAAAATTTATTATTAACAATGAAACTGTGTCCTGCTTTGCAACTGCAACTGATATTATTATTATTATTGCATCTGTTTTATAATAGTTTGGATATTCAGAACTAATACTATGTATATTGCTAATGTTTGAAAATGTAGTTATGTAATCTATAATCATATTATCAGTTTATTTAGATTGATGGCTTATAGTGTAAGGATAATTCACAACATGTCTTTGTAATAATGTAGGTCATTGAAAAAAAGATCCAAAAAACTATCTCAAACCAGAGAATAGCATTTGAGAGATGAAATTCTGGTTCCATAAGACAATAGGAGATATTACTAGGTTACGCATCATTTATTAGTAATTCATAAATGGTTGAGGTTTATACATGAAATTACTAGGTTAGGCATCATTTATTAGTAATTCATAATTGATTGGGGTTTATACATAAAAATATTTCAACAATTAACCATCTATGTATCTGATTGGTAGCTCGATTGGAATACCCAAATTAATTCTATTTGCACATTTTTTTTCCAATTTTCAAATGTAGTTCATCTTCCCACCTATGAAAATTTCATTCTATAATGAATTAAACTTTTTATTATTAAAATTGTTCAATGTAATAATTTCAGCATTTTTATTTTCATTTTTACATAAAATAAAATTATAAAAAGTTTATTTAAAAAAATCTGACACTGAGTGCATCATATGATATAAAATATGCATATTAAGAATAAAATCATGTAAAGATTACCATCAGCAGCATAGGTTGCATTGAACAAACATATATAAAGGTAAATAGAGATGTAAATATAGATGTAAATATAGTTAGTGTATAATGTTAAATGATTATTATTAAAAAATTTGACAATCTATTGTGGAAAAATAAAAAGCAATTGACACAAATGATGATAACAATGAATTAAATACACACATGTGACATATATTTCATTATAATATAACAAAATAAAAAATAATCATTATCACATCTTGCTATCACAAACTGAACTTTTTTTTTGTTTGTAATTTTTTATATTACTTTATTTTTAATTTATTCATCATTTTTGGATTTCACTTTTCTTCTTCCTGATTTTGACTTTTGACATAGGTTTCAATGTCTCATATTTTCTTATTCAACACTGGTTATAAATTAATTTTTTCTACTATAGTTTTTTAATACAAAAAACAAAAGGTCATGTGCTCTTTAGCAATTTATAAATATCTACACATGAACACCAGTTCACAAAGCACAAGTGCCATGCCTATGCTTAGAATTTTATTATTATATGTGCGAATCTTTGCCCATGATGCTGAAATTATGGTTTTTACCTTATTGTGTGCATGAATTATAATTTGATAATTGAATTGTACAAACAACAATAGATTAACACTATGATTTTAGCACAGTGAGCAACAGCTGGCTTATGTAATGATAAGATCTAAGCACAAATGTATGCTTGTTCTTTTGGGCAGATGCTCACACATGTGGATTTCTAAATGACACATAATTGGGGGTTTGATCTTTTTATTATATTACATGTAGATAGTTATATATAAATATATTTTTAATTACACTATTAGATTCTTACAACTATTGTTTTTCTCTTTTGTCTAGTGATTTATGCTGTACTCACTCTACTGATGGTTTTATTTGATTCTTGCATTTATTTATTTTTTCAAATATTGTTGAATTTACTAAAATTGTAAAGTTTTTTAATCATATTTATCCTACTCAAAAAGCTAATAAATTTACATCTTAAAAATTTTGGTATTAAATGTATTCTATCATTGCCAATTTCCTGCAGGATAAAAGTATTTCCAGTTCAATACATTTCCTCTGATCTCAAGCTTCTCTTTTCTTCATCATACCAGAACACTTATTTTATTCACCCATCTCACATGTTGTTGCTTTTCAGATGTACAATCTCTTGAAATACAGTTAAGATTTTAATTGACTATCTATTGTCATCTCTTTTAGAAATGTGTTCAGGCAAGCTCCATATCAATATTTTAATTCTTTCAACAATAGAAATAATACCAGTTTGTTCTGTTATCCACATTCTTTGTTTTGTTTTTGATCTTTTCTCATTACTCCTAACATGTATTTTTTCATAGTTGTTTGAGAGGTCTGAAGTCTCTGTAGTTAATCTTCTGTTATGTGTCTTAGTCTCAGATCCATAAATAAGACCTGGTAAAATATATTTATTATAAACCTTTTTTTTCTAAGATATTACATATTTCCTTTTAATATTAAATTACTTCTAACAAAAGCTCTGCAACCAAGTTTAATTCTATGATTAATTTCAACCATTATATTTCCATCTCTATAAATATTTATTTTCATCTTTTGAGAAAATTTACTGAATATTACTTTAGCCGTTTTAATATTTACATTTACCATATCTTTTACTTTCATCTGATAATTCTTGCAACATTTCCTGAAGGTCAAAAGCATTATATGCAAAAACAACTACACCTTCTGCAACACCTAGATGACTCAAATAATCTTTTTTTTTTGTATTTTACATTGTCATTTTAGTCCACAAAATCCGATTTGCAGCACTGGTATAAAATGTTTTGGAGTTATGGAATCAACCTGTTGTGTTCTATGCTACAATTTATATTAAAACAATAAAGGTTTCATCAGTTTATTTCATTTACATACATCTTAAAATTAGTTCAATAACTAAAAATAAATTGTGTAATATATAAAATGTAATAATTTAAAGCCTTATAGGAGTGTCATCAACAAAGTATAATAATTATTCAGGTAAACTTATTTCGTCACTACTCATAATGGCATAATAATTATGCTATTAATGTTAAAAAAATCATTTAAATAAATAGAAAAATGCAATAAAAACATGAGATAAAGTGAACATAATAAAATGAGTACACATTAATGTCTAATTATTATAAAAAATACTATTAAATTTATAGCATAATATTTCAACATAGATAGATCTTGCTTCTATTTTATCACACTGATCATATGGAATATTATATAATAACAAATTTTATTAAGATAATATCTAGTTGTTAACTTCATTTAAATATTTGAACTATATTTAAGTGAAAAAGTTAATTGTTCATTGGATTCACTGTTGCTATTATATTAATACATATATTTGAATTAATTATATCATGATTATTATTAGAGTTACTCTTGAATAAATCATTACCTTTTGATTTACAATTATTTATTAAATGGAAGACTGTCATTATCACAGATATAAATTTTAAGCCTTAGTTAAATATTAGTATACCTGATGTTTTTAATAAAACACAGACACATAAATTTATTTACATTATTTTTTCCCAATTGTAATATTTTTTAAATATATTAAATAACCTATGTATTTCAACACATTATTTAACATTATATAAATAAAATTAAATAAAAGACAGATTCTCCTAAATGCATTTAGAGCTATAAAAGCACTCATCAGTTGGCCCAGGTCAATATCTCTAAATTAGATGTCTATTATATGAAAAATATTTATCAATAGACAATTGTTACATTTTGGTTTGCAAGTGTCAAATTTATTCAAGGTGTCATTACTTTATTTATCTCATGAATGGTGACAATGTTGTGGGTGGAGTGAGCTTGATATCTATAAATCAAAATACATGTTACTATTGATAAATATGCTTGATGTAATATATATTATCATCATCATCAACCATTATCAATCCACTGCAGGATGAAGGTCTCTCCAAGTTTAATCCATCTTCTCCGATCTTTAGCTTCTCTTCTCCACATCACCCCTGTACACTTTCTTATTTCATCCATCCATCTCACATGTGGTCTCTTTCTGGGTCTTTTACAATCTCTTGGAATCCAGTTTAAGATTGCAATTGTCCATCTATTATCATCTCTTCTAGCAATATGTCCAGCCCAACCACTTCAATCTTTTAATTTTTTCAATGAAGTCAGTAACACCTGTTTGCACTCTTACCCATATATATATATATATATATAAGATAATCTGGGCCAACTGATCCATGCTGGATTAACAGAGAATGCTTATTAGGATTATTTGTCTTTTATTGTATTTTTATTTATATGCTTTAAAAGAATATGTAAAAGGTAGAAGGTTATTTAGAATATTCTTAAATAAATATATTAAACTTTTGTGACTTCATAATTAGTAGACTAAATAATAAGTAATAATTATTTATGTGTGCAAATCAATTAGTCAACTATTTTAACTTTTCTCACATTCTATCTCATTGCAAAGTTCTCATACTATTCCATTTAAATCGCTATAATTATTTATATTGTTTTTGGTATTAAACATTATTCAAAAACCTGACTTAATAATTATACCAACTAAAGTTCAAAACTAAAATTCATAAATAAATGTCATAGCAAATAACATAAATGTTACATATATAAATATATGATTTTTTAATATTATTTTATTGAATGAGATTAACTTATAATATGAATATATATCATAATTTTACATGCATTATAACATGTATTTTATGCATAAACATCAACATTTCAAAATAATCTTAAAAGACTTTTAAATTTTAGATAGTTTCTTAGATATAATCATATTTCTTCTATAATATTCACAATTTATGTTTAACATTATTTTAGAAAGTAATATTTTATATGATAAAGTTTAGTGTTTATTGTATTCACAATTTGTATGCAAGACAAATTACTAACAATTATTTTCGGGCCGTTTTATTTTACCATATAATACATTAGTAAATTTGGAATAGATAGTAAGTCCATAATTTTAAAAATGAATTCTTTAAGCTAATAAATTTATAACAGATCAAATTAAAATAAAAACAATAAATAATAACAGTGTATATCAACGTAATAGAAGTAAAAGTTTTAAGAATAATTTTTATTCGTTCTTCAACACTATACTATCAGGCATTTCATATCCACCCCCATCTGTCAATTTTAAATCACCTTCTAAAAATCATTTTACTTTCTCCATTCTGTGTATCTATTAACCAATTCGAGTTGCACACCTGTCTTTATTAGATTAAATAACAATAGAATATTTTCTTCATGAATTGGCACATTATATTTACAAAAATTTTGAAGAACCTTTTGCTAACATTAAAACGTTATGTCCTTTCTATGTATTGATTGGCTATATTGTATAAGATAACTAAAAGTGACATTTTTACTAAATAAACAATCAAAACAAATGTTGTCTTTGTTTTGATCTATTTTAAGAGCAAAAACAATTTAATTTTGTTTATTGAAAACTTTTTATACCAAAATGAAAATAAAGACTGTTATGTTATATGAAATGAATTCCCATTTTATTTATAAATCATTGATAAAAAATTTAAGAATTATGATAAATAAAAATATTTTATTTTATTATACTTTTATTGTACTGAATATCATTTAGTCTCTGCTGATAAAAGAACTAACACTAAGTATATGGTAACCCTCATGTCTGAGTTTACAGGCATTGCTTTTATGCAAATATTTTATTGTTATTATGTATAAAAAAATATTAAAGTCATGTATATAGAATAAATTTATATGTATTTAAAGTATTTAAAAAATAAATGTAAAGATAAAATGATTATTACTTTATTTTTATAAATTAAAAAAAAATTTTTTTTTATTTTAAAACAAATATGTTGTTATGGTAATCAACAGACACTTTCAAAACTCATCTGCTTTTCAAAAAAACAGAAAAAGGATTGTAACATCATACTGCCAAGATGTCCAAAAAATTTTATAAATATTTTATCGTGTGTAAAGAGAGACATGACCTCAAAAGAAAAATCAAAGAGGCTTTATTAATCTCACGAGACAATGATGCCATAAATAGGGACACGTTCTTTGTTTTATCAAAAAAAATGGAATTAGCATATGTGCATATCGTTAAATGTATTAGCAAGCTATGATTATGAAGGCAAGATCCTTTGAAAACGCTCAGCTAGTTTATTGTTTTTGGTTAGCTATTTTGTATTAATAGCTTTTGGGAACAGTTGCGCTGCACACGCACTCGTGCTTGAATAAATATTTTAAATTAATATCACGCATTTTATAAAGTAGAGGACATTTAGGGTTGCATTACCTGACCTTTTAAATAATATGGCTGAATATAAAACTATTGACAAAAATATTCCTTAAAACGTAATTTTGATTCCACCAATCTATTCATCATTATTGAAAGATGAAAAAATATCTAGTATTTAATTTCTGGTCATTCTAAAGTTATTATATTATGGAAATATATTTTTATAAGCCACATGCAAGTCTATTTATTTTAAAATGTTCAAATGACAATTGCAAAAAAAAAATTTTCATCAGAAAACAACCTTTAAAATCTTATGTTGACAGAAAACACTAAAATTCAATAATTGATGGTTATGTTCAGATGCTTATGGATACAAATTATGCATGTGGGCTCACAAAGACATTCAAGTAAGTCAATTGAACTTCCTATAAATACTCTCAAAGATATTGTAAGTTATATTTTTTCCCTCTTATGCATAATAGTCATATGAGTCTATTAATATATAAATAAATATTTTTTATTGTCATATAATACCATAATTTCATTAAAGGTATTGTTTATAAACATTTATCTTTCCTCATTTAAACAAATCCAATTATTTATTCATTAATGTGATAAGTTATTAGGTAAAGAAAGATAGTAAACAGGAAATACAAGTTGATGTGTACAGAAACTCTTTATATGCACACTCAATTTGATCATTATTTATGACTAGGAGTAAATTGTCAATTAAAATAAGCTGTATTCTGTCACTCCACCATGTATATGGTCACCCCACAGCTGAGTTAAAATTCCTCTAGATGAAAATTTAATTGCCAAATACTTTATTATTATTTAATTGTTAACTGGTTTTAATATCAATTATTCATTGGGGACCTGTTTCCAGGATCACTTTGATTAAAACAAATAGGGATTAAATCCAGTTTAATTTTAAAATACTTTTTTGTTATTAAAATTTGAAAAAATATAAACATTTGGTCAGATGTGAAGTATCATTATTTTTTTGTTATAAATAAAAATCATTCAATAAATTAATAAATGTTTTAGATAAAAAATAGTTATAGAGAAAGGATTGGTAGAGATAATTAATAATAATATACTAATAAAAATCAAGGCATTAAAATTAAAGTACATTGCAGTTCTAGAAATGTCACATGATGGCAAGAGAAATGAGCATGACAGTTATTAAATAAATCAAAAAAATATTAATGCTTTTATATATGTTTTTTTTTAAATCTTATAGAAATGTTAGTAGTTAATTGTTTATATATATATATCATCATCATCATCATTATCAACCATTATCAATCCACTGCAGGATGAAGGTCTCTCCAAGTTTAATCCATCTCCGATCTTTGGCTTCTCTTCTCCACATCACCCCTACACATTTTCTTATTTCATCCATCCATCTTACATGTGGTCTCCTTCTAGGTCTTTTACAATCTCTTGGAATCCAGTTTAAAATTTCAATTGTCCATCTATTATCATCTCTTCTAGCAATATGTCCAGCCCAACTCCACTTCAATCTTTTAATTTTTTCAATGAGGTCAGTAACATCTGTTTGTTCTCTTATCCATACATTGCATTTTCGATCTCTTCTTGTTACTCCCAACATACATCTCTCCATACTTCTTTGAGTGGTCTGAAGTATCTGTATTGATCTTCTATTAAGTGTCCAAGTCTCAGATCCATAAGTAAGAACTGGTAAAACACATTTGTTAAAAACCTTTCTTTTCAAACACATAGGCATATTTCCTTTTAATATCAAGTTATTTCTACCAAAAGCACTCCAACCAAGTTTAATTCTATGATTAATTTCCTCTATTATGTTTCCATCTGTATTAATAATCTGACCAAGGTATTTGTAACTCTTAACTTCTTCTAATTCATCATAATCAATCTTTATTTTCATATTTTGAGCAAATCGATTAAACATTACTTTAGTCTTTTTAACATTTATCTTTAGTCCTACTTTCCTACTTTCATCTGATAACTCCTGCAACATTTCCTGCAGCTCGGAAGCATTATTTGCAAAAACAACTACATCATCTGCGAAATCTAAATGACTTAAATAATCTCCATTTACTTTCACTCCTTTAGTTTCCCATTTTAATTCACAAAATACTTCTTGCAGCACTGCTGTAAAAAGTTTTGGAGATATGGAGTCACCTTGTCTTACACCTTTCTCAATGTTGACTTTCCCAGTATCATTATGTAATCTAATTGTTGCTGTTGCATTTTTATAAATATTCTTTAAAATATGACAATATCCTGGATCTATACCTTCATGATCCAATGCTTTAATCACTGAAGAAATGTTTATAGAATCAAATGCCTTTTCATAATCTACAAATCCAAAACACAATGACAACTCATATTCATTTATCCTTTCTATAACTTCTCTCAATACTTGAATATGATCTACTGTACTAAAACCACTTTTAAATCCAGCTTGTTCTCTTGGTTGGTGAAAATCCAAGATTCTCTGTAGACGAGTTGTAATTATCTTGGTAAAAATTTTATATAAAACTGATAAAAGGCTGATAGTTCTGTAATTTCTAATATCTTCTTTATCACCTTTTTTAAATATTAATATTATTACTGCATTCTTCCAATCATCTGGCACATCTTTATCATTTAGACATTTGGTATATAACTTTGCTAATATTTTTTCTGTTTCTTCACCTGCTTCTTTTAATATATCAATTATAATTCCATCATTACCTGGAGCCTTTCCTTTTTTCATACATTTAATTGCATTTCTCACATCTTCATTTAAAATTCTGGGCAATTCGGAAGATGTAATAGATATAGGAGGTACTTGTTCTTTATTACTATATAATTCTCGATAAAAATCTTCTACCAATTTCATAATGTCATCCCTCTTTTTAGTAATAATTCCATCTTTTTTCCTTATTGCAGATATAAATTTCCTACCAATACCAAAATGTTGTTTTACATTCTTAAGACTTTTATTTTCTTCTACAGCTTTTCTTGCTAATTCACAGTTATACTTTCTTATATCATTTTCAACTCTTTTCCGCACCATTTTACAAAATTCAAGATATTCAATTCTTTTTAATGCATCATTCTTGCATATCTTCATATTCCTTCTTTTCTTCATAAGTTCTCTAGTCTCAGTAGAAATTTTATTAGTCAATTGCTGTTTTTTTCTACCAGCTATCTTTGTTGCAGTTTTTAAAAGTGTATCAGTTATTTTCATATTAATTTCATTCAAATCTGAATCATGTTCAAAATCTACTAATACTTGAAACCGATTTGTAAGTTCTACTTTAAATTCATTAGAATGTTTCTGAAGATTAGGAATATCAACTGTAAATATAATTTTTCTTAATAATTTTCTTCTCTCTAGTTTTACATTAACATGTATCTTACCCCTTACTAATTGATGATCACTTCCTGTGTTAAATTTATTAAGAACATTACAATCTTGAAATATGTATTTCCTGTTAGTCAAAATATAATCCAATACTGCTGTACCTTCATTTGGATGCTTCCATGTCCATTTCCTTCTAACATTTTTCTCAAAAAAAGAATTCATAATATAAAGTTTTTCCTTCTCTGCAGCACTGATGCGAGATATCTACTTAAATACTGCTTACTCAATACTGATTGACTGCTCTCTACTGCTCTCTATGTTACACTGCTAGATGTTACCCAGTCTTCTTATTGCTCTCTTACAACTGCAATGATCAATAAATGCACTGACCAATAAGGTAACATTTCTTATCTAGAAACATTTGTAATTAGCAAATATTTCTAGGAATTGTCGATCGCCATTACGTCAATGCACTAATTAAATTCCTCAGCTATCAGAGCGTGATCTAAAAACAGCCTTACAAATAAATTCTGTTGTTTTCTGGAGTGCACAAACATGTCTGCCATTTTACAAAACACTACAAAAGTAATACATTATTTTATTTCAAATTACATTTGCTAATAAATTTTTAAAAATATATATAAGATTTTAATCAAACCATTAATGAATTTCTTTGTTAATTGCCATTTCCAAAACTATTTAAAAAATCTAAAATATTTTTAAAAGCATCTCAAGCCTTATCAGTTTTATATCTGCATTAAAATAATATCTAATGCATAGTTGAATAAAGTATTATCAGAATAGCTGTGGGCAAGCAAAAGAACACATTCCTCAAGGGATTAAAGAAAGACATAAAAGGGGACAGATAACAAAATAAAGTTAATTAGTAACATGTTTTTAGAGACAGTTCAAGCTCTGTAAAATAGATAATGGACATGTATAGTAAGTAGAGGGGAGCCAAGCATCTATTCCAGACCTGTCGGAGACTGTCTGCTGCCTTCTTCTGCAATGCTTCTTCCACCTGTCCGGCCATGCAAGATGACCAGTTGAGTGCCACACCTTACTGTGCCATATTTCACCTTGCCTTTAAACATGAGAGATAGTTAGAGAGAAGTGGATCCACCCATAACTATCACCCTGGAAGATCCGATGGTAAATTGTTCATTGTATAAGAGCTGACTTAATTTGTCTAATCTATGCATAAGTTTTTAATAAGATATTAGCTAAACAATGAATTGTGTAATTACTGACCATGATGGTCTATATTTTCATTCTTGTAATAATTCTTATAAAATCTCTCTATAATCCATCTATCTCTAATTATAATTCTACCTGTCATTCATGCTTGATTTTAGTTATATAGCTCTGTGTGGCTCTATTTAGTATTTTATAATATTTTATTTATATATGTACTTTTTTTACTATAATATGCCAATAATACCCAACCTTGTGAGATGAACATTATAATTGCTTAGTTTGGGGAAAAGTGAGGGCTTCTATTAACATTAACCATTAGAGTTATTATTTACTTTATTTGAAGCTGCTCATTAGGTTGAATCAATATTAAATTATTTATGAATGGATGCTATTGAATTTACTGACAGTTGATATTATAAGATCATGAACTTTATAATTATGATCATCATCAACTCCTGCCACTGCCTGGAGGGTCATATATTTTATTTTAATACATATATGGGAATCAAAATCAAATATAATTTTATGCTAGCATAATGTAATAATTGCAAACATAATTATTAATTATAATTTTCTTGATGACTCAGTATTCCAACAGATCATTGCACAGGATAAACCATTTTACACTTTAAACTATAATATACAGATTTTATTATTTGTGTTATAGCATTACTAGCATACTCTACTGATTTGATTATGGTATATATATTTTTTATGCTTTGTCATTTGGGAACATTGGAAGCCCAAAGCCACCCACCTTACTCAAAATTGTTCATAATCAGGGGTAAACACTATGCCCTGTGGAATGCAAGGTTTGTAAACTGATGGCTTTGTGGAAGATCATATGCTGACACCAAGTCTTGAAGTCCAACCTCTCCATTCAGTATCACTCTGCTAGAATATGTGGACATACCAAAATTTTATTTAACTTAAAACATGAAATAATAAAGTATTCAAACAACCATAGAAGCTGAATCTCCTTTGATGTCATATTAGTACCATTACTTTTATAAATTTAAATACTGCCTGTTTGATCTCCATTAGTCACAATGATGTTTTGAAAATAATAAATCATTCATTAATTAATCTGTCAGTACTAATTAATCAAATATGCTTGATGTGAGCTGTTTCCTTTTTTCAAATAATGAACAAATCCCATAGATGTCAAGTAATACATGTTCTCATGTAAATATCATTAATAGTTTATTACTTCATGCTATATAATATAGTGCCAAAGACATAAAGCATTGTTCCTCTCCTGAAATATTCTAAAGATTTTTGTATGTCACATAGTGTCAAAGAGACATAAAACATTGTTCATCTCATGTAAATATTTTAAAGATTTTATATTTCCCAATAGTCTCAGAGATGTATTACATTGTTTGTTCTCATGTAAATATTCTAAAGATGTTATTTCTAAACAATGCCATTCAAAATATATTATTTTTTCATATTGTAAATAAATGAATGAAATTGTATAATCCACTTAATTATCAAGCCATTTCTTGCTAAAATGTAAACCACATGTTAAGTTATAAATAATTCAAAATGGTTAAAATCTTTTATATTTTATACATCCATCACATTAGTGCAATCTATGTAAATATCTTGAAATTGGCATATTAATCCTGCACAAGCTATAAATCTTTCAGTGTAATTATATGGGCAATAAGTAATTTGTATAATGGGATTTAATAATGTTGAATCCCAAACTTTGTAAATAACTAATTTAACCATCAAGCATGGAATATTTCTGTACTGTATATATGTGTTTCTCATTATGTTATATTAAATTTATATATAAAATGTAAATCCAGTGTTCAAATCTTCTTTTCGTTAATGATTAAACATTAACAAATATGACTTTAATAAATGATAATTCCTGGGCTACTCTTGGTCATGATCATCATCATATTTATGTTAAACCCCACTTGTCTTTTGTTTTCTCTGCTGTGTTGCCAGACCTGGACTGAAAATAACCAATTCTGTATCACTGGAACAGTTTGTTGTTCATTGGGTCAGAGATTCAAAGAATAGATAATAGGTTAGAATCTGTGACTGCTCCTGACCCATGTATCTTGATTATGATCAGATTCAAGATACTGTTGCTTGGACTTTTGGTCTTGTTGGGTGAACAAATGATTTTGACAGGTACAACCTTGACTGATGGATTCAAACCCTACCAGCCAATGCATTTTATTTGTTTTGAGGATAAATCTAGCCATCCATTGGTTATATAGTAAGCATGCTTCAGATGACAGGCATATAATCCAGTGCTTGACATATCCTATGACTAGCTCATACTCTCTCTCAGGTTCTAACACATTTAACTTTACATATAAAACATTTATATCTTTAAAAAAATGATAATACAGTGACAAGAGAGAGAGAATAGACCAAATAATATTTAAGCAAACATTAGTACTTATTTATGCACACATATATTTAACGTACTATAAAGATAATACATTTTATATAAAAAAAATTAAGTGATTACTTTAGAATATACTTATAATAGTCCTTCATTGATTAAAGTTTATTTAAAATAAAGAGTCTAGACTGTGATCAAAATATATTTAAAAGTATCTTTACCTAGGTTTTCATTTGTGTGTATTTTCCATTGGTTTTGATTTACATTTGGTTTTGCTTCCCAACTGGTTAGCATTTTCGTTCTCCATTGATGGCTTCATGGTTTTCCTTTTAGGTTTCTGTTGAACACTGAAAGAGAGAGTATGTGACAGCTTCTATTTCACAATCTGAATATTGGTTCCAGATATTGATTAAGGTGAGATAGTTGATGGCTGAAGGCTTGGGGCATGAAGCCCTTTTGAACATTTCTATTGCTTAAGAGGCTTCTGCATTAATGTTGACCACATCAGTAATGACTTGTTTACTACTGCACTAAAACTTCTAAATATCTGCATGCATTTTTTAGAAAGAACCTGAACTCCATACTAATATCAATGTGAACTGTATATCAATAGATTGCAGACCAGACTAAAGAACAATAGGCCATAGCTATTTTATATACTTTTTCTCTCTCATTGTTTTACTTTCTTATTATATTTTTAATTTTGATCATAACTTGAAATGTCTTTTAATAAATTATTTTTACATTTTAACTAATCTGTTTCTTAGATTAATCTACTATCTTGCTGATAAGATAGTTTATGGTTTGTAGTTATTACAATTATTGATTTCAATTTTATTATCACCTAGAAATGTTTTAAACTAATTACATTTTCAAGTTTTTCTTTACAAACAAATTTTATTCTAACTTTTTATAATTACTTATTTTAAAAAAGAAAAAGTTTACAAATCTTTCCCTATCCTATTCTCAATAGTTTTATTCTGTTTTAAAAGAAAAATATATGAAATGTTTTTTTTATTTTATTTTTAAAAGTACATTTTAAAACCACTCCTTAATGAACTATAACCCTGACTATTTTGAAAGAAAAAAGAAAATATAACAATCTTTTTTTTTCAGTCTTTTGCTTTTGCAAATTTGCATCTTTTAAAATGTATTTTAAAAACATATGCTTTCTTTCTATTTTCATTTTTATTAATAATTTAAAATCAAATATACATAACATGATCTATATATGTGCACATGGCAACATATATATCTGAAAGTTGTTATTATATATATATATTGTACAGTTTATTTATATATGGTACAAATATATTGGCATTTGGTAAAAGCCAAAGAAAAAGTAAATTTAGTGATCTTATTAAAAGATGCAATTTTAATTTTTTTTAGTTAGTGTAATTTTTTTTTTAAAATATAGAAAGTAAGTTGATTTTTTTTGTTTCAAATTATTACTTTGATTAAAAATAAGAGTTAAAATTGGAAAGAATAAACGACATGCAGATTACTAATCCAGACAAATAAATAGAAAAATTCTAAAGTAAAAAATTACAATCATTAAAACTTTTTTTTTGGAAGCTAATTAAAGATGGCAGAATTATGCTGAAAAAAAAAATTTGTAACTTAAATTTAAGAAAGAATGTACTACAGTATTATCTGGTATTCTGATAAAAGAACAAAAGAAAATAGATGCACAGAGAAGTCTAAAAACTGATTGTGAATATAAAAGGTCAGAAAAACTTCAAACATTGTCTTGTCTGTCTATTTTTTTGTTTTGGCTGCTCCTGGATCATGAAAGATCCAGGATCACGCTACGCTAAAATAATTTATCATGCTGGAGTGGACTGAAGCTTTTGACATTGTTCATCATGAAGGCATCAACTCCAGAAAAGCTTTCCTGACTAGCCTTTAGGATGGACCAAGAGCAAGTTAAAACCAATGGCCACGAGCTCATTCTACCTCATGAAAAACCATGCATGGTAATCAACCATCTACGGAAATTTGCTAAACTTATTGGTAAGCTAAGATTAACTATTCCCGATTGTGACTAAATTAAGCATTTGCAAACCATTCCCCAATAAGCTTATAATATAATCCTGATAGAAACATTAAATTTTATTATTCAAGAGACTTTTGTTTATGGTTGAAGAAATCTAAGTGTAATGTGAACTGTTTTAATTAATTGATTCATGTCTGGATTAGCATGCGTGTAATTTTTTTAACTTACTAGTAATTTATGTTTTTGATATTTTAATTTGTTGGAATAAAATATTTATTTCTAATATCAACTATGCATTGTGCGTTATAATGTTAGTTATTAAATTTATTAATATTAGTTAATTTTGTGATGAGCAAATTACCTTGGCCAATATGTTTATTTATTAACTAAGCCCCGGGCGCAATATTCTCTGAAAAATATCTAAGTTTTGGTTAAATCAAAAACCCGATCCTTTAAATTATTTTCTTCTTAATTTACGATGTGCGATGCGATGGATTTCAGCGGATTCTTGTATGAATCCTGGTGCCCCAATAAAAACAAATAAAGAAGCTGATTCTGCTGGCAGTATAAGTCACAATAATAATTAATAGGCCAGTTATTCAGGAAATATAGCTATGTTTTTAGAAATATAAACGAAATACTTATATTTTTTATCTTCATAGATTGATTAACTTTTACTTCATAGTGTGTAAAAAAAGGCCTACCAGAATATATGATTGTCTGAACTAGAGCAAACATGAAATCTCAAAAAAGTAAAACTGATTCTCAGGAGAATGAGTTTTAAAAAAATGATCAGGAGTAGGTTCACAAAACTGAATAAAAAATTCAAAAAACAATGAAGATTTAATTAAAATATTGAAAACCCAAACTAAAAAGATCATAGATAAAATGTAACAACAAAATAAAGAAATGAGAGAAAAGAAATGAATAATTTGTTTACAGAAACAAAAGATGATAAAGTCCAGCTGATTAATGAGAGTAGAAAAAATAAAGCTAGTTGTGATATAATTTTAAAACCACCACATATAAAAATATCTAAGTTAGATGAAGCAGATAAACCTACTGATAAATGCCCAACTGCATGAGTTAGAAATGTTCATTATATTGATAGTCTAAAAGATTTTAATACAGAAGTTTTAGAGAATGATTCTTGAATGATGGTATTGTGCAGCTCAGTTTACACACAATAAAGATAGGAGAGAACAAATGAATGATTTGAAAAATGAATTAATTTTTGTAAATATTAAAAAAATGGATGATCAAGAAGAACACTTTAATAGAGTGAAACACAAATGTATTTTGTTTTAAAGGATGAATAATAAAAGCATTAGAACATTGAAATTTAGAGAAATAAAAAAAATCTAGAGCTTAGGAAATTAATTAAGCTAAGTAAAATTCAATAAGAAATTATGTTTAAAACTTGTTATCTGAAGGTTAGAGTAAAAAAATAGAGATAGAAAGTGCAAAATAAAAATTTATTTTTTTCTAAAAACAAATCAAAGTTACTATATGTTAAATAAAATTGGTTGTAGATCAGTCAAAATGTGGGCCTGCATTTTGATTAAAAATATTTAGAAAAAGGCAAGGTTTAATTTTTTTACCAATAAGGATGGCCTTTAGCTGATGACTGCATTTGTTAATGGACTCTTGATAGAGAAGAAAAGACAATTTATAAGGTACACACTAGAAAAATAGATCCTTCTGAGCATTAAATAAATTGTCTAATTTAAAAAAATGAATTGTATTTTTCAAATCCTTAAACAATAGTATTAAGTCAGGCAAATGGTCCATGGTATAACAATGATGTTCCATTCAACATTGAAGATTGTTAAACAAAAAGAAAAATATAGAAGTATTGTCTTCATAGTCTAAATGTTGATAAAAGTTTCCGAGTTCTTGTGTCATATTTAAATCAGGCTAATATGCAAATTTCAAATTCTGCTTTCCAACAATGTCTATAAATAAATAATTAAAGAAAAATATTAAATGCCAGAGTTTAACTGATCTCACTATTTGTTGCTTTGTTGATTATGCATGTGTACAAAAACACTATAATGAGAAACCAAAATAAATTTCATGAGTTTATTTATGGTTAATCATGTTGCTTTCTGTCTTGGTGATGATTGGAGAGTTGCCATGATTATTTGATACATTAGTATTTTTATCTCAGCATTAAAAACCATATTATTTTTATATTTATCAGCATCTATTTTTTCAAGGTGAGCCTGACACATTCACATATTTGTCAGCATCTAATGTTCAAAAGTGAGCTAGGCATATTCTTATATTTGTCAGTTTTTAAGTCTTAAAGTTGAGTCAGGCATATTCTGATATTTGTCAACCTTTAAATTTCATAGTAGAACAAGGATTACTTAAAATATATTGTTTATTATATGGTTTGGTTAATATTATATTTGTGCTTCAGCAAGCTCTCTGGATATTTATATTGCATGATACACTCACTCTCAAGGAGGCATTTCTTTGTTCATCCCAAAATTTCAGGTAGATCAACAGGTCCAATAAATAATTTTAAATGAAATAAGGAAGCAGTTTTTGTATAAATATGAATGTAATAAATTTGTAAATATGACATTTTCATACCAGAATGTAAGTCCATTTGCAAATAATTATGGCCAATTGTAAAACTAAAGAAATTGTGTTTTTGTGCAGAAATAAAATTAGACAATATTTATGATTAAATTGAATATTTTATTCCCAAATTGATAAAGAAATAATCTTTACATTTGAGTTTACAGGTGTTGCTTTTATGCAAGTAAGTTTTTGTTATTATTATTATGTATAACAAAATATTAATGTCATGTACTACAAATAAATTTTATATGTGTTTAAAATTTAAAAAAAAAGTATAAAAATGAAATGCATTATTATTAGTTTATTTTTTTAAAATATTTCTTTTATAACAAGAATTTTATTATGGTAACCATTAGAAGCTTTCAAACTCATCTGCTTTCAGGAAACCAGGGACAAAATTATAATTTTATATTACCACTATATCTTTTCTAGTCAATAAGTCGATGGAATTTTATAAAGATTTTTAATTAATATTATATATTTTATGGAATAGAGAATTCAGCAGGATGTGTCCTTGAGCTTTCCAGTAGTATAGCTAAATATAGAGCTGCCAACAAAAAATATGCATTAAATTTTAACCTTGATCCTGCCAATCGATTCATCATGATTGAACACTGACGAAATATCTAACATTTATTTGCTGAAAAAAAAACTAGTCATTTGAAGTTATTATTCTATGGAAACATAGTTCTATAATCAACATGTTAATCTATGTATTTTAAAATGTTTAGAAGAAAACTGCAAAAGAAATCTCTCATCAGAAAATTATCTCTAAAGGAACTAAAAGAAGCTAAAATCTGAAATTCCAGAAAACATTAAAATTCAATAATGAACGATTAAGTTCTCATATTTACAGATACAAAATATGGATGTGAGCTCACAAAGACATTAAAGTAACATTCTAATAATATTTTCAAAGAGATTGTAAGTTATAAAGATATTTTTCTCCCACATGTGATTGCCTTACAAGCCTATTAATTTGTAAATATATAAATACTTATTATCATTATCAGCCTTTTATTGAAGCTACTGCTAATAATGTTATTATTTCTCATTTTTCATCCAAACTAAGCTTATTAGTTTGTTAATGTAATAAATTATTAAGTGAACAGATGTAGCAATCAAGAAACACAATAGATTTATACAGAAATTTGTTTTTATGCATAATCAATTTAATCATTACTCATGACTAGAAGTTACTTGTCAATTAAAATGAATTTTATTCTGTCACTCCATCATGTACATGGTCATCTATTAGCTGTCTTCAAATTCCCATAGATGAAAATGCTAAATATTTTTTTTATTTAATTGTTAAGCAGATTTATTTCATTAGGGTACATTACCATTCCAATACAGAAATGACAAATTCTTAATTTTCTTTACAATATCATCAATTTTTGAATTACTCAGGTGTGAATACTAATAGTTTAAATAGTCAGTAATAAACATGACGTACCTCATTTGCAAAGTTAATATTTGCTCCATATTTAAGAAGTTCTTCAACTAATGACACATATCCATTTTCAGCAGCTTCAGAAAGTGGGGTATTACCCAACTAAATCAAAAAGTGAGAAATGTTATTTAGTCATATTATACATAGTGTCATCATTTGTAACCTCATAACAAAATTGCAATTTAGGATTATAATTACAAGTATAATAATACAATATAATTATAACATAATATTCAAATGTTCTTAACTTTTTTTTAAAATTCAGAAATTACTTTTTTTTAGATAAATAGCATATAATCGATTATAAATAAAAATCTGTAAAAATATCATTCTTTGTCATTATGACAAAATAGTAAATAAAACATTAATTAAATAAATGAAAGAAAAGTAGTTTGTAACACATTTATAGAAACATACAAAAACAGGCATAAAAAGTTACAGAAAATAAATTTGATATTAAAAACAACAGAAAAATCACTAAAATGTATTACGTAATATAGGGTATATGAGCACAGACTTTCACATGACCCACCACTCTCCACTCCACTTAATAACACTGATACACCTAAGCACATATATGTTGAAAAGATAAATAATCACCAATATACATATTTCATGCTAAACCAGCAATCATCAGTTGGTCCAGATTATCATCTCTACACATATATACTATAAGTGCTCAGATATATATTAAGATAGACAATCTTCATACTTTAATGGACAGGCTTCAATGTACTCCACACTCCAACTCTTCAACTATCCATCCAATTGATAATCTGATGATGGAATGCTCAAAGGCCACCCTGAGACCGAGATTCTTGTCACACCCATCTCAGCCTCAGGGTAGCCTTTGAGCATTCCATCATCAGATTTTCAATTGGATGGATAGTTGAAGAGTTGGAATGTGGAGTACATTGAAGCCTGTCCATTAAAGTATGAAGATTGTCTATCTTAATATATATCTGAGCACTTATAGTATATATGTGTAGAGATGATAATCTGGACCAACTGATATTGCTGGTTTAGCATGAAATACGTATATTGGTGATTATTTATCTTTTCAACATATATGTGTTTAGGTGTATCAGTGTTATTAAGTGGAGTGGAGAGTGGTGGGTCGTGTGAAAGTCTGTGCTCATATACCCTATATTACATATATATAGACACAGGTATATAATAAGCCTGTGTTTAAGTTATTAAAATGTATTACATATATGTACAAGTATTATTTTATTTTGATATTGATATTATAAACATATTATACTGCTATTTAACTTGAGAACAGTAAAGAAAACCACTACGAAACAATTTAAAAATACATTATCTTTAAGTATCTAGTACTAATGCCACAAAAAATGATCCTGTAAAATGGTACAACATTCGTATTTATAAATTGTTCAATTTTTGGTTCTTTAAGCATTACGGTGGGCAATTTATACACTGTCATTAATTTCATTAATAACACTATTAATTAATAGTTGTCTGCATGTTCAATAATTATTTATGTATGAATTATTTATGTACATCATGTATAAAATTTAATGCAACATCTTTCAATTTTACATTTTTCCAAACAACATTTAACATTAAAACAGATTTCAATTTTAGTTCTCAACAGTTTTCCTTCTTTTTCCAAATTTTTTTTTTATTTTTCAAATTTTTAATTGGTATTAAACATTTTCTTAAATATACCCTGTGCTTCAGCCATTATTATAGGTAGCTTTTCTTGTGGTTATATACTCACGTTTATTTATTATCATCATCACTATATCAGTTAATTAGCTTAGCTTGAAAACATTATTGTGTTTTTATATTAGACTCAAAAGCTTTATAGTTAGATAAAAAAATTAAAGATGACTGCTGGAAAGTTGCATTAGATCCTAAGGTCTAGATAAAGTTCTTTCAGATCCAAGGTTTCTCACTGATGAAAGCCACAAAATAAAAACTAGTTTGGGGATATTGGATGAATAGGCACTAGATAGGGATTTTATGCATAAACCTTCTTACATCCATTGACTACTGTTATATGTGTGTATAATTAAAATACACATACATGCAATGTAATAATAATAAACGTGAATGTGAATTTAATATGTAAACGTATGTACGTGTACAAATTATCGCGCATACATATATAAGTTATTTATATGTGAAGGATAACAAATATCAAACTTCAATTGTGTTATTTTTAAAACAGCAAGAAAGCAAATCCCTTTAGAAGTTTAGTTGATGAAGGAACTTTGCAGATAAATAAGATGTGTAATTAAAAAGTAATTGGGCTGCAAAGATAATTAATCAAAGTAAAGTTTAAACCTAAATTTCCTACCACAAGTAAAGTGGGAGGGATTGATCCGATCAGGACAGACAAAATGTGACCAATCAAATCCAAAGAATCAGGACTAGGAAAAATGAGTGCAGTGTAAAGATTTTGTGACACTTGCAAATGGAAGCTCTATCAATGCAGATAAACTTTGAAAAATGCTGAACATTGCTTATTTGGCACGGTAGCTCCAAAGCAGACCGCTGGCCTTCGAACATCCAAGTCAGCATAGGAACTGTAAGGTAGGTCGTATTCAATCTTTATTATTGTTTTTGTATGCATTCAGGTTTATTGACGTAAACATATAATTATGTTAATGTATTCATTTAAATATATATTAATGTATAACTAATACTTCTTTCTACACATGTATTATAATTAAATTTGCTTTTAGTAATTCTACCAGCATTAATCTTTATTGATTATAATTATTCTATACATATATAGGCAGGGCAAGGTTAGCTCCCTGCATAGATTGTTCACCAGCAGGTATTACAACTGGCAGACACAACATTTGGCACAGTCAACAGAATGAATTTAGTAAAGCTAGAGTGGTGCTCATTAAAATTGTGTATAATAGATAAATTGAATATGACCATTGACAAATTCAATGTAAACAAGATGAGCAGTTGGCATTGTATGTCAAACTTATAAAAAATATCTTTTCATTAATAGAGTCAAAGACGATAAGTACAAAATAGGCACTATATTATGTTTTATGGGTAAAGCAGTTATAGAAATCACAAATCAGTTAGTAGCACCTTTAACCCCTGAGCAGTACTCATACAGTGACTTCAAAGAGAAATTGGGTAATTATTTTAACCCCACTCCTTTGCATCATGTTGCTAGACTGCAGTTCTGCCACTGTCTACAAGCTAGAAATAAAATGATCAAGCATTTTGATTGTGCACTGTGAGTGTTAGCAAAAAACTGTGTATAATTTTTACTTAGATGAGGCTTTCCTTGAACAGTTCATGACAGGCATAACCAGTGACATCTTATGTCAACAGCTACTGTCAGTAATGAATCTACAGAGGCAATCAAATGTAGCAAAGCCTATAAGCTTGTCTTGGAACTGTCCAAAAAATATGCAGAATTCAATAATGAGAGAAATAAGCAGACTGAAGTTTACAAAACTTTCAAAACAGTGGAACAGTCTGTATTTTATGTTATCTCCAAATGTTTTCCTATTTCTCAATTTATCCACTGCAAATTGGATTTCCCAATATTGTACTTCTAAAACACTTTTCATGTTTGATTTCTAGACTTTACAAATAATTTCTAATTGTACCTTTTAATTAAAATTTTCATTACAATCAACTTTGCTGATTGAATGAGCAAGTCTGGTTATTGGGAGGGTCCCCAGAGACCTAAATCCTGATTCTTTTGAAGGGGAGGGCTAGGATCAGGGTGCTGTGGGGACCATTGCCAACGTTGATTTTCTCATTTGCAAGAAGGAAAAAATGCTATTCACATCGTTTTTAGCACTATTGTTATAAATGATTTTATCCAATTATTATGGCAAAGTAAACCACAGTTTGACCTAATGATTTTAATTGCAAGTAATTCACCCTATTTAAATTTATTATTTCCTATGTTGTTATCTCCAAGTGTTTTCCTATTCTCAACTTATCCATCGCAAATTGGATTTCTCAATATTGTACTCCTAAAATACTACTCATATTTGAACTCTAGACTTTACAAATAATTCCTAATTGTAACATTCATTTGTCTGTAATTGTTAATATACACTCTTTCCACATCCCTTTCCCTTTTCATATGTATCCTTCCCCTTTTACCATGTTGTTCCTGAATTTCATTTTTCCAATTCTTTGTAAACTTCTTATTTAACTGTCTTTGTACCTTTTTTTGATGAATAAACTTTCATCACTGAGAAAAAAAAAGATTTCTGCTGATAAAAATAAAATACATTATCACAAGACATCAAAAAACACAAATGTATAGAACATGCTCCATATATTGTTTACAAAATTATTTTGATAATTATTCTAAAACTTATTCTAAGCTGTGTTTTGTCCTTTGTTAGATGTTAAAAATTTCATATTCTATTACTAGAGGTTGCTTTGGCTTTTTTTCTCTAACTTCTTTCTCACTTGCTATTTTCTTCTTTTTCTTCTAACTATATATTGTGCTGGTCAAATGATGTATATTGGTTTAACCAGTTCGAATAGTAGGCAAAAGTACCTCAAAGCCACTCATACACGAGATATAAAAACCAGGAATACTAAGGCCTCTGCCCTATTCATCTATTTTCGAGTCCAACCACAAACCAAAAACATATCCGAGACATGCATAAATTATTTTAATACCCTGGCCCACAGCTTATCATCAGGGAGAGACAATGGACTAAAATACATGAGGAACTAACTAAGTTAAATGTGCATAACATATAATATGTATTAAGTGTTTGTGCATGCCTGGATCATTAGACGAGCAATATTGTACCGGTCGGATTTGTATGTTCACGTAACAAGATCTACCATCTAGGCAAAAGTACCTCGAATCCAATCATGCACAAGATACATAAGTCAGGAACACTCATGAACTCTGCCCTATTTACCTATTTCCCAGATCTATAACATTATGAGCAACAATCCTGATGATATTGATTTAATTTACTTCTCACCACCAGCATCACTCATCGGAGACCCAAAAAGACTCTAGGCTAAATTTTAATGATAGACTAACTTAAAAATGAACTATATTTTACGAGCAATGAAGGCTCATGACCTAGCATATTAATTAGATATTTAGTGGAGATCATCTAGTCATATGGAACATAACTAATAAATGGATATTAAATTAAAGTAAAAGAAAGTAATGATTCGAGAGTTGATGTATATATTTTAAGATTTATTACATTAATAACAAATAAATATGTCTGGTTATTTATCCGACATTAGCCTCACAAGTATTATATATGTATAATTCAGATTTTACAATAACTTGATATTTGCAGTTATGCCAATAATATATGTATATGACTTAAGGAATTAATGCTATTGGAAATATATTACTAAAATACTATTCCACCCCCAGAGAAATGAAAAGAGCATTTACCCGACCTAAAAGAAAATAACTTAACAAGCAAATATTACATTTTGTTTTTATTCAATATCATTATTAATTTGATTTGTAAAATGACAAATGTGCGGGACAGATAATGAATACTTATATGAATGAGAATAAATTTATCGCACTGACACGCATAGTAAATAATGGAAATATATGTCTGTTTAGAGAAATCATCACATTATGACTTATGACTATTCCTGAGTGACTAATAATATACTAAAAGGCGGTGCAAGCATGGCGGCAGATTGGTGTGGTCCAATTATGGAACCTGGAGTGTGCTTCATGAATTTGAGTAACGAAATTTACTGATTTCCTTTGCAAACGTAGGCAGGATCAGTGTTGCGATGAAGGGCGGTCGGCAATGCCTTTATTGGGTTGAATTTTTCAGAGCGATCCCCATATACGGCATGCACACACAACCAAATATGTCCCCAGAGTGTTTTTACAGCCTGGTTCAAGGACATTGAGAAACGACGATGGGGCTTGACTTAGCGAATACCTCCATGTTATAGAGAAGCATGAATATATATAATGAAGTGGCCTATATGCATGCAATGCTTAATAATACAATATAACTATAACTTTAAAGATTATCTTAACTTATTTACTGCCCATAAATTGTGAAATACCCGGAGTAATGGTATGGTTTCTTCGTTAAACAAACATGGATAATATTTTTAATTAAATATAAATTAAGATCTAAAGATCCCCCCCCCCTTTATGTTACTTAATATTATTCATAACTTCCCACACATTTAACAAATCTCAATGTCAGTTAATAAATGCCTTTTTATGAAAATATATAAATTAATACAAAATAAACTGGTGATGGTAATAGCTATGATGGGTTTTAAATATATAACATAAATTGATAATAAGAAATAATGCATTATTTAGAAAGGAAAATATTTATAAAACAGATGTCAATCTGTTTTTCTATAGCAAACATAGAAAATAATTAATTTGTTTATTCCAAAATCGCTAGCACCTGGGCAAGTCGAATAAGACTTGTTTTGATTAAGTTATAAATTAATTACCCAATAAATGATGGGTGGGGAAAATGAAAATAAATTATGTGCTGGTGATTTTAGAAATATTATTGGCATTTTTCTTTTTTAAAACATAAATACATAAATATAAACAAAAATTATCTGCCGCATGGAAATAAAAGAAAAATAAACATTTTATAAGAGGCTTTATAGTGATAAGTTATATAGAGTTATAAAGAGTTACATACTATGAAAACATTTAATATATATATGATTGGAACACAGAATAAATATTACAAAGAAGGCAGGATTTGAGAATTATGAGCGGCTAAAGTTCTTTTTACCTTGCAATCTGGAAGAGCAATTTTGATATGAGTCAATCCATCAGCATTGGTTCACTAGATCTAGGGTAGCAGTAATATATGGTAGGTAGCATTTTACTTTTACTGGAAAAAATATTTAAAGTTTATCAGTACAGGATGCAGAGCTTCGCTTATGGGAAAAGCATATCAGAATGGAGGGAAAGGTGAAATTTCTTCTACTCATGGCACATTGAATGAAAATTAAAATTGACGTGGATTATGTATAGCAACATCTTAATTTTGTGGTCTCCTCCCCTTTTTGGATTCAAATCCAGCAGTATTTATACTTCTATTTTGATGATGTAACCTAGCAACTACTGCTGGACCTGAGGCAGTTTAAGCACTTAATGTACATCTGGAATCATTTGACCAGATACTTTCTTATCTGGTAAGACTTTTGAAACAATGCAATTCTGTTATCAGTTTCTCGAACAATTGTTTTAAAATAAATCTTATGATTTTAAAACAAGCTAGCGTGGACAAAATTTCCACTAATGGGTTTATTTTATTATTACAAAATCATAATCTTTTACTTTTATCTAAATGGCTCTTCCGGGTAATTGTTTTCGAGAGACTTTTTAACAGGATTGCATCATTTCTGGCTACTAAATTACATATGAAAAAATAATAAGTTTCATATATGATACTTTATATATAACATAACTTTACTACTTTGTTCGCAATCTCCTACACTGAAATATATAGAGATTTATTACTTACGCCCGTATACACATGAGAATATTATTAAATAAAAATATTTTTAGATTGTTTACATGATTTGTGTTAAAATACTAAGCAAAAGAAATATACATATTATTAGATATGTATACATGCGTAAAGATGGGTTTAAATATAGTTAGATGGTAGGAGATTGGATGTGGGCTGTGAAGCAGGATCTGAGCATCAGATCATCTGCTTCAATATAAAAGATTAAACTAATAAAAACTGAAATAAGATTATAAGACTCAAGCTTTTTAGTTTAAATAATATATTTTAATAAACATGATTTTAAAATATTAGAAAAGTTTGAACTATCTCCACTATTCCCCGATTGATTATACGATAAATAATTTTACAAGAAGGTGGATATCAATTATGTAATATTTTGTGGTCTAAGTATTACTTTCCCAATTTAAATAAAATATTAACTCATGTCCCTCAATAAAGCTAAATAAAAATAACTTCCACAAAGCATTTCTGAGTTGCTTTGTAGTTTATAAACAATTTTAAAATATTTAAAGACATTTATACTCACTATTATTTAACTGTAATAAATGCAAACAAAGTAGGCATTATTGAGGAGACCAAATTGGCAGACAAAAAAGGAAAGTAAACTATTATTTAAATGACAGATATTATTTTAAATTGGAAAATATTTTAAATGAAAAATGATTTAAACTGCAATAAAACAAGAAAACATTTATATAACATTTTAAAATGAGGAATAGCAAAAGGGAAAAATTTAAGTATAAAATAGATAATCAAATGATAAATATAAATCTAAGGTTTGTCTAATAATAAGAAAACAAACAGTTACATTTTAAATATAAATTAATGAAACATTTTACGAAAGGTATTTATAAAATGTAAAGTAATAGTTCATGAGGAGATATGTAAAGTTACCAGTCCTTGTTTCTATGGGAACATTTTCCTCGATGTCCATGGTTTGAGTACGTATGGGATTTGATATATACAGCATGTTTAATGAAGGGCACAGACCCAGCTCACAGTTTGGGTTTTTATGGGTTGGACACTATGGCATTTTGATGGATTTAGGACCATGGCAGCAGGCAAAGCTGATGGGCCTAGCCGCCTACCATAGTCATGTCCACCAAATTTATAAAACATTTAGCATGTCGCATGTTGAAACTTTGAATAGAAATTTTCCACAAAACTGGGATCACTTTAAAGCACAATGCCAAGTCTTCAAGCACAAAATTAGAATGACTGTGAGGACAAAATCTGAATAAGTTTGGGAACAAAATATGAATCAGTTGAACAACAAAATCTGCCTAATTCAGAAACAATATTTAACTGCTTTTATAAGTAAGATTTCTTATCAAAGTAAAGCACAGGATCTGCATGAATAAGCATAAGAGACCAGAGAGATTTTAAAAGTAAAATCTCAATAATCTAAACATCAGATCTGCATGAATAAGCAAAAGAACCAGAGAGACCAAGTCATTAGTTCTTCTCTCCTTTTTATACCTTTTTGGAGATACTTTTCTATTGTTTTGCATATGATTTTAGATCTTGATAAGCCCCCTACGCTCCTTTGTTTTGAAGTAAATTTTTACTAAAAATAAACTTTCAATTTCTCTTTATCAAATTCTGCATTTAACTTTGAATTTTATTTAATTAAAAGGCCATATTTAATTGCCTTGAATGGACTAACTAATTGAACAAATGTTATTCCTTTAGAAATGCTAACAGGCTTATCTTAAAATAAAATCATACACCATATTTTAGCAAAATTTAAAAGAAAAATATCTTATTATTTCTTATAATAAAATAACATTTTAGTTCAACAGAATTTTGCATTTAATTATATATATATATATGTGTGTGTGTGTGTGTGTGTGTGTGTGTTTGAATAATAAATTTTTAAAAGGAAATTTTACTAACAATTTAATCTTAAACAGAATTTATTTTAAAGAAATACTTTAAAATAAATAACTAAATTAATAAGCATTAACTGTACAAACTGAAACATGTTAATTTTATATTTAATGCAAAATCCTGTTAATACTTGGATATGAACTTAACCTAGGTTTACAATATTGGTAAGTTTATAGAAGGCTGTGAAGCATGGATCAGACTTCCAGATCCACTGCTTCAATATATATATATATATATATATATATATATATTGTAATGGGATGGGTGGGGTGATAACTGAAGTGTAAGGGAAAAGGTTTGAACTGGGTGATAGCAAAATCATCATCACTCCCGGTCCGTTTAAAATGAAATATTTACAAAAAGTATATTTAAGTATAAAATATTTAAGGGGAACATGAGATAGAGAGATCTCTGAGATTATTGAGAGATCAGCCAGCTACTAAAAGCATAATTAACCATCAACCAGCATTATAAAGTAATTATAAGTAATACTAATACTCAAAATAAATAATCACTCATCATCATGAATGATCGACAATAAAGTATAAAAAAAATCAACAGTCAACCATGTGACTGGATTGGAAATGGGTTTTCTGTAGACCAGGCTAACTATTGAGCCTTTGCCAGCTTAGACAATTATTTAACCATTAATTTGGAGGCACAAACTAAGTGCTCAATTATCAGAAATACATAACCAGAAAAATCTAAACAATAGTGCTGGGATATTAAAACATGCTGATTATCATCAATGCTCAGGCCATTTGCAGTGGCCATTAATGTACTGGACAACTATAAACTTAACTTTTAATAAGACTAAACTAAAATAACATATAGTGCATGGGCTTTAAACAGTATTCTCTTTTGCACCAACCAGGATGATGATTGATCATCTCTGGATGCCCAAAAGCACTAAATACACATCCCCATTTATATATTCATCCTGTGCATGAATCTAGCTCAGAGAACATGAGCTCTATTACTGTATGTGACCAAGACATGGTGCAATACAATTTTTAACAATTGGATACAAGTTTATTAACAATAATAAAAAAATTGAAATTAAGGTTCATTTCTGATTTTGATTACAATACAAAATTTCAAATGATTACATTGCAATTTACATAATTATTATTCAAAATTTTAATTGTTATATTGATTTACATATATGTGTGCACAGATGCGCGATTTCTAATATACAATTATCTAGTTCAATTGATAATCAATAATGACAAAAATGATTACAATTTACACATATGTTCTATTTTAATTTGTTATAGTAATATTATATTTTTCATAACTAATTCATTTGGAAAACAAATTTTACACATATAGGTGTGTATAAACAAAATATATAATTTAAAATTTAATTTCAGTTTATAAGTCTTTTTTTTATGAAACTAAATAAAGTCAACTTTTGTTTGACAGGTACTTGTTGATTAATTATCAAGGTCTCTAAATATAAAATGTCTCTTTTTTCTTAATAAATGAAAAATAAAATCATTTTATATATGTCACTTTAGACCAAAGAAATTATTTAAAATTTCATTATTATATATAACTGCTGTTAGATTTCAACTCGAGCAAAAGTTACTTGTTTGTGTTATCTTTAAGTTATTAATTTATAATTTTAAAGGTCATTTTAAGAAATATTAAAATAAAATAACTCTGTATATACACGTGATGTGTTTATCTTTGGTTCCCTGTGTGTATTGATAAACAGCATCATAAGTACACAAATTTCTCCAAGCTTTCTTTTGGAAAGCTTGATTTCTGGTCCATCAGAATAATGTAATCCAGGTTTGTTGTCATCATCAGGTAAAAGTATATAATTCAGGTATGGTTGGCTTTCTCCCTTCTGTAGTCAGTTCCACTTATACATGGATTTTGTAAGCTTCAGGTCAGCAAGCTATTTTCCAGAACACTTTTAAGGCTATGAATTACAAGGAATCTTGACCCTTTTTTTTCCATGTAAATTCAAACTCCACCAGTGAACTTTATAGCAGCCACTTCCTTGCATTCTTACATCCTCATGGCAGTTCTCTTGATAATTATTCTAGCCATCTTTGCAACTAGTTTTACTATGGCCATTTTCTGCTACAGTTACCAACTCTTCACAAAATATTTTAGCCAACTTTACAGCTAGCTCTTCTGCTAACTTTTACAAAACTGCAAGCCAAACTAACTGATATTTTTATCAGCCTTTTATAACCTTGGTTAGGTCAGGTGATAAAAATGCAGTGGCTGTTTTCAATTTGTCTAATCCATTTGAAAACAGGCTGGAAATTTCTAGCAAAGTGTGATATCCATGGTTTTACTTTAATCTTTGGAAATTGACCAAAGGTGTGATAATCCTTTAGAATTTTTAATATATGAAGATTTTTAACTAGGTAGTAGAAATGCAAATAAGCATTAATTAAAAAAGATATTTTATACAAGAATTAATTAAAAGATTTTAAAAAATAAATTATGCTTTTTTTTTCGTTAATTTCAAAATCAGAATTAGAAATATTATTTATCAGACCTTTTTCAAATACTTATTTCATAATGAAATTTTACTTTAAATCCAGAGTTATTTAACCCTTTACTTATTATTATTTTATTTTAGGAAATATACAAAAATATCTACAAAAATTTATTGTTTATTTCTACTTTTCCTTTATTTTATATATATATATATATATGCACATACACGATATTAGTGTGTGTTATGTAACCCAACTGGTTACAATATATATTCCTAAAAATGGATCTAAAATTGTTTTACCATTAGTTACTCAGCATTAATGTTTATCTCAGTTATGAGAACACTAACTACAGAATTTGGACTACTTGTCACATATCATTTATTATTGAATATAAAAATATAATCAAATTGATAGTTTTAATGATATTGCTTAATATTTGTCAGATATAAAATTTCACATAATAACGATTTTATATTTATGCACTCACTACATATATCAATCTCTAATATCCATAGAAATAACAGAACAATTTAATTTCAAATACAAAAATTAACTTTCCAAAATTAGGCAATTTTTTAAAAATTAGTCAACACTCAACCAGATGATGGAAATAATTTAATTGTTAACTAAATCATAATGGGGGCATTTCAGTTTTGCAAAATTATTCAGAACTGTAATGGTTATCAGAATCTTTGTCAAAAACAGGCCATAACCCATAGATTAATATTAATAGTATTAATTTAACTATGTACAATTCACTATATTAAAAATAACTATAAACTTGTTTTAAAGTACTATTTGTAAAAGTAATAATTTTAATTTTATAAATGCCATCTCATGATAATATGACCTAAAGTATAAAGGTAATTCATGAGAATAAATTTACAATTATTCATTTATAATATCTATGTATTGTAAAAGTTATTTAGTGAGTAGCATTTGGAGTAAGTATACTATTAATGCTGAATTTTTCAGTATTTAAAGGAACTGTAACAATGCTTTACTGTATAAAGATTTCTTATAATACATGTTTTAAACACTTTTGTGTAAATTATCTAGAGAGATTACTATTTGTCACTGTGTTATATTGTAATAAAAAAATCCTAGATATCAGGGGTTGTCTCTCCTCTGGAGACTTTACAGTTATCAGGTTATCTATCTTCCTGACATATGCTTTTTGGTACACAAGATGCAGGACAAAGTTCACACAACCAACACTGGACCCCATTGCTATATTTTGCGATAAGCTCAAAGCTCTTCAAAGCAAGGATAAGATATTATCCTCTAGATTTTTATTTATTAATACATGGAGCCTACTAGTATGGCCCACAGACTCTACATGAATATTGGACCTGATATATCCACATTGTAGTGTATCGTAGATGAAGTAGTCTATGATACAACATGCTGGATTCTACTAGAGAACCATTGATTTCACATTACATGTATCCCAGCTGATAAGTTAGCATTATTGGGACAACTTTAAAAGGGGTGGTCAATACCAACAAAATGGAATGTATGTACTCATTTATCAACCTGCTAGTGCAGAGAATGGCTCTGGCATACATCTACCATACCAATGTCAGCAATGAATGAGCCAACATTAACAAAGTGCATTTATTATTCATCTGTACAATTTTATTATGTCAATAAATATATTTTTAAAATTAAAAACTACTTTGGCAAAACTTCTTTAAAAATTTGTTTTTGATCAAACAATTTTAAAATAGCCTATATTTCTACTAAATGTGTGTGTATATTTATGTATACACAAAATAAATATTAGTTACATAATATTATAATTGTAAACCTAGACAGATTGCTAAATGTGTGTGTATATTTATATATACACAAAATACGTATTGAAAATGATATCAGAATAAAGTATAAAAGTAAATGGCAGTCACAATATTTTATAAAAGCAATTAGTCTAATTAAATAGTTGAATTAATGGGAAAACTATAAACTAACTTATCAAGAAATTAGATGAATTCGAGAAAAGGATTAAGATAAAGTAAATAAAGTCATTGCAACCCTTAATGTTTTGTTCCTGATCAGATTTAATGATAATAGAAACATTGCTTAAAATAGAGAATCCTAAGGTAATTGCGTTATCTGATCAGAGATCGAATATGGTAACTCAAGAGATGATCACCACGTGGACAGCAGATGGCCAATCAAGAGAGTCAACCCTAAAAACAAGGAGAGTATGAAAAGGATCTAGAATAAAACTGAAACAGGACACTTGCTAAGTGAAGCTTCTGAAAGGCAGATATAGCATTTCCCCGGGTGCTCCAGTCAGTTCCTTCTTCACTTAGCGATGAGAAGAAATTTACCTCTGGATATGTAAAAGTAAACTTAGGAACAGTATAACCGGTCGTATAGATCTTATTATTATTTTGGTATGCCTTCAGGCCCTTATTGTTATATATGTAGCGTGTGTATATAATTGTCATATATGTATATATTAAACAAGATTGATTATCTCCATATAACTCTGTAAAATAAATTATTGTTACTTAAAAATTCTTGCCAAGCTGCTTCATTAATTTATATATTTGCAATCCAGCAGGCAATAGAGTGTCACAGGACATAGCTATTTCTTTCTCTTTTTAATGAAAACTCAAATTTATTATTGATCAAAAAATATTTTTTTTATATTACTGTTGGTTTGGGTCTCAGCCAAATACCACACCAACTATATAATATTTTTATATTTATTTTCTATATAGAAAGAAACTCATAGCATGCCATTGGGCCATCTATAGTCATAAATACAAGCGTATGCAAGTTTTTAACTTGTGTTTTTTGTTTTTCATAAATGTACCTTTGAGGTCTTTCTTGCAATGATATATATTGCAGAGACTTCTACTATGTAGTGATGCTGAACTGATATCAGACCCATGTAGCTATCTAGCATCCGATGCTGAGTTTGAAGACATTACGTGTCTAAAAGATTCACGCTTGCAAGCTGAATAGAAACTGTTTCTTAAACGCTCAGAGTTTGTGTTTTAGATCTAGTTTCTTAATCCTGTCCTTCACTGACGATAGCAAATAGCTTGAAATCATGATATGAAGGTGGAAATTAAGTTAGAGATAGTGAAATACTCGCTCTGACGTTTATGTAAACAAACGTTTGAAGGTGTTTTTGGTATAACGCCATCTATAGTCATATATATATATATATGTCAATGAGCTATCCCACACATGTATCTCACTCAGTTTAACAGAGTAATTTACTTATACCTATAAAGTATATTTTGTCATAAAATAATCATTCTAAATATTAGGTCAAGTGCTATATTTTGTTCTATCTGGGGGTGGATTGGTATCTTGCAAAGATATTTCCTCATAACGCTAAATCAACTGTTCATCAATATAGTTATTAATTATTGGCATATGAACTAACAGTAATCAAATAAAGTAATCAATCAAATCTGTTATTTTCTATGTTATAAACAAATTTCATATGATTTACCTGCTACCGTATAACTAACTATCAATCAAATCACATTATGTCAAGAGGCCAGTGATGATCAATTAAATAACCAAGTATTTACACTTATTTTATATAAATTAATAAATCTTATATATATCATAAACTTGCAGAATCATTGTTTCTTTTATTTAAAATATTAATATTTTAGTTATTAAATTATGCTCACCCTGACTAGATGATCTCTTGCTAATCCTCTCTATATACAATTAATGTAAAAGGTCATGACCTTTAAATGGGTCAAACTTATATTTGATGCTAAGATATTCCATTATATAATTTCAAATTAGTCTTTTTGTGTCTCCGCTTTGCGATGCTGGAAGAGAGCGATAAATTAGATCGATATCATCAGGATTGTTGCTCATAGTTAGTAGATTTAGAAAATAGGGCAGAGTTCATGAGTGTTCCTGACTTATGTATCTTGTGCATGATTGGACTCAAGGTACTTTTGCCTAGATGCTAGATCTTGTTATAAGAACAGACAAAACCGACCGATACAGGTTTTTTTCCCCCAGGTTTGGCACCCTTGACAGGCCAATACATGCTAATTTATAAAATTCAGAACATACAAACAATGTTGACCAAAATTTTACAATAAAAAAAAAAAAAAAATGGAGAAAAAAATATAAAAAAATGTACAGGCATTTAAAATAAATAGACAAATAAAGAACACTTTTCCCTATTTAATAAGAATCTGACAGTATTAATGGTGAACTGGAGAATAAATTAAAAGGTATTTTATATGTAGTCAAAATAACAATGATTTATAAAATGCCATACTTTTACATGCATTTGGATTACTTAATGTCTATATGTAATTATAATATAATTAATTATATAAAAAAAAATTCTGTATAATATAATTCAGAAATTAAAAATAAAATTAATTAATTTTATTTTTTATAATTGCAGAAGAATTTACAAAATAATATACATCGAAATGACATTATTTATTAGAAACAAAAATGAAAATTACTCACAATTAACGTTCACTGCAGTGGACTGAAATGCAAGATCTCAACGAAAAAATCAGTGTGATGCTGTGGGTAGCAAAATCACAAAAGATAGATAAATGACAAAAATTCCCAAAGTTCCCTCTGATTTTTAAATCTCGTGGGTCAAAAAAATCCAAAAATTGACTCTCCCATGGATTAATCATGCCAGTGTCTTGGTTGCCATGAAAATGTTGTCATGTTATCATCGATGACATCTACCAGAAGGAAAATTGGTACATGTAATACATCATCGGTTGAATAATACTAAAGTACTCTAATTCAGTATTATCATTCATTATTTTCATCATTTGAAAAAAAATCTATTTAACATTTCATTGGCTTATTAGCATTTACTTTTATACTTTATTCTGATACTACTTTCAACATGTCCTACAGCTAAGAAGCATTATTTGAAAAAAGAATTACATCATTTTCACATGATAGATGAGTTAAATAATCTCCATTTACATTTACTTGTACAGATTTCTATTTTAATCCACAAAATATCTTTTGGAACACTACTATAAAAGGATTTGGAGATATTTATTCATCCTGCTGTGTACCATATTTAATGCTAATTTTAGTATCAATATATATTTAAATCATTGTTGTTTATACATTCTGTTTGTATATTTTGTTGAACCAATGTTTTAATCACTGACAAAATGCTCATATATTCAAATATCTTTTTATCGTCTATAAATATAAAACATAATGGCAACTCATTTTCACTGGTTCACTGTATAATTTTAAAATCCAGCTTGCTATTTTTGTTGATTAAAATATAAAGTTTCCTGTAAGAAATTGTATTTATCATTGTAGAAGTTTTATGTAGAACTGATTGAAGAATAGTTTTGTAATCTCTAATACTTTTTTCACTTTTCTTTAAATAATAATATTACTTCTGCATTCTGTCAATCACTTGGCTTAAATATAAAAATGTCACATATAACTTTGTCAACAATTTTTTATTTCTTCTGATATGCCTATTAAGATATTGATTACATTTTTGTCATTATTTGATGTGTTACCTCTTTTGTAGAATTACATGTATGTCATATATGTTCTTTTAAATTCCCAGGCAATTCAGAGAATAAATAATGTTATTATAGAAAATATATTTAGTTGTTTTATATCACTATGCAATTTTTCTAGGCCATGTCTTACATCTAATATGACATCATCACTCTTTTTAGTAATAGTTTCATCTTTTTTTTGTTAATGTCGAAATAAAATTTTTCCTTTATCAAGATTTTGTTTTACATTTTTTATTTTTTTTATAGTATTCTTTATACTTGACCACCATATTTTTATGACATTATTAACCCTTTTTGTAACATTCTATAAAATTCTTGAAATTTAATTTTTCTTAATGGATCAGTTTTTTATAATGTAATTTTTTTTCTTTATAAATTGTCATCATGAAATTTTATTGATAGATTGCTAATTTAATCTATCAGCTATTTTTGTTATCCTTATACATATTTATAATGTTTCAGTTATTTTCCTATTCATATTCATTCAAATCCGTACCATTGTCAAAATTTTCTAATAATTTTAAACAATTTTTAAGTCTGAATTTGAATTTATTGCAATGGTTCTGAAGGGTTAAGTATAAAAATGTTTTTAATAATTTTGTCTTTCCAGTTGTGCTTTAACATGTATCCTAAATGTTATAAATTGGAGGTCATTTGTGTAGAATTTATTAGAGTCAATAAAGAGAAAGATATATAACTTGTTTTCTAATAAATTTTATTTTATTTAAACATAATAATATTAAGTTAATGTCAATATTTACTAACTGTATTTGTTTGTGTGTGCATTAACATTTGGAAATATTAAATTTCTAACTCATGGTGAGTAAAATGTATTTTTAAGAGTTGGTGTTTTATGTTTAAATGAAAATTAATTTGGTAAGTTGTTTTTGAGGAATAATGAAGTTTATTAATGAAAACAATTGTTAACTGGATTTAGTAAATAACTCAGAAGTTATTAATTATATAAAAGAAAAAAATGGGATACTTTTAAACAACTTATCTAAAATCCAAAAATAATTTGTTGTTTATTCAACTGCTTTGAGCTCTAGAAAAAAACCACCTAATCATTTTGTGGATCTCTCTTTACATGAAAGATAACTCAGATATAAACTATTGTGCAATTCCAGTAAAATATCTGCTAAAAAATAAATAAGCTGCTATCAATAACTTTATAGAAATGTCAAAATTTTTCTACTTCATTCACAGTGTTATTTTGAATATTAACATCCATGCTTAGGTAATAATAATCATCTGCAAATCAATTATCAGAATGTTTTAATGGGTAAACCTATATATAACTATGATTTTTTTATAAATATATTACCTTACACAAAACTAACAATTTTTTTACATTTTATATACTCTTAATTTTTTTTATTTATTAAAATTAAATTTATTGATGGACAATTTAAAAAATACATTGAGTCATAGTTAGAATGGATACATTAGTATAATTTACATGCTTGCTTCCTTTGTTATTTGTACATTTATGCTTGAAGGTGATAGGTCTTTTCTAATTGCATGGTAAAGTTATCTTGTTCCAAGTGCCTGAAATAATGTGTCTGGAGCTAAGAGTTTGTCTCTTTCCTCAATTCTCTTGATACACTCTGCATAGATCTGGGTCAAGTTTTGTGTAAGCTGGTTGAAGACAAATTTGCATCTTATTAACCAGACTGCAAATAGCAAGAAGGTGGCAAGTCTGATTGCAGAGAAATTTCCAGTTTTAATGGCTCTTTTAATTGTTAGAACATCTTGTCTTTCTGTTGGGATGCTATTTATTATTAAGGAGCATATTGGTGAGAGAAATAAACAGGAGTAAAAGATATAATGGATTGTTTCATCCTCAGATTTGCACAGATTGCATATGGGGTCCAGCTTTGTAAAACCTTTTCTGAATACGAGAAAATGATTGGTGGGCGAAGATGAAAGATTAAACTTGATAAGAAAGTCAATGTATTTCGGTTCTAAAAACCAGCATTTAGCCTTTTGTATGAGTTGTTTGTTGTTTATTTCTAGTTTAAATTGCATTGTAGTTGGGTTGGGATATATTAATTTGTATACATCCCAATAGGTCTTTTTGTTGAGACTATTTAAATGAGTATTCAAAAATCACTTGGAAACATTAAGCATATAACTTGTTGTTTTGTAGTCTATCTACAAATTATTTCTTAGAATGTTTATCATAAACATTTGCTAAAATTTCACTAAACAAAAAATGAAATGATCATGTAATAAGTTTAGCAGTGAATATCATACATGTAATTGAATTTTATATCATTTTTAGTTAATTGAATCTAAAGAATTCTTTTTCACTATAAATAACTTTATATTTATTTATTTTTTACAATAATCATTACAAATTTTAAAATATTAAAAGTGGCTTACAAAAAATGAAGGATGAGTAATAATGTATTTATAACTGCTAATAGTATTATATAGTGACTATTTCACTAGATTAGTGTGACTGCTTATTTTGTATAATCACTTTATGATCCTTGAGATTAGATGTTAATATTTTATTGACAGGTAGAAAAATGACTTAATAAATAAATAAAATAAAAGGCTTTAAAAAATTGTTCTTATAGAATAGACTACAATAAAACAAATTACTTTCATATTTTCAAAAAAATATTTAACATTAAAAATAGTTTAGTTGCTAAAATGAAATTTCTGGAACATTACTATAAGAAAATATGTGGGAAAATATGTTTATAATGCAAACTCTATTCATTCAGTGTCTAATTTTGGAAAGTAAATCTATTTATTTTAAAATATCTTTGTTGATACTCCAGACAGCATATAATTTTTACATAAAAACATGCAATTTAGCATAAAACACTCTATTAAGAAGACATTCATTGTTCATTGTATGTTCATTACTGTAAACATGTGCTTTTACTCAATAGTATATTCAATCAAAAAGCTGAGGAACATATTGACTGGATATTGCCATATTATTTTCAAAAATTTTCAGAATATTTTAAATAAAATATTTGTAATATTTTTATATTGCAGTGATAAGCTGACCCAGTATTACTTTAATACAACAAATTAGGTATAAAATACTAGCTCTAAATTTTGCTACGTGTAACTAATTTTTTTTGATGAAGTATTGTAACTTTTGCTTGTTAGAAGAAGTGATATAGCATTGAATTATGTGTGGGACATTGATGTCTAAGTACATTATACCATTTATAAAACTATCAAGGGATTTAAACAGTATTACATTTTTAAGTTGATCATCATCCATGCTGCTTAAGCAGTAACTTTCTATCTATGGCTAATAAACAATTGAGTTTATTGAACATTAGTAAAATGAGATTTTAATATGTTGCATTTCAAATATTCTGAAAATTGCATTTGAACTGGCAAATATAGAACAATGATCAGCATGATGTGAATCCAGAATTTATGAAGTTGAAGTTCTTGTTTTGCTTTTAATCAATTCAAATTAAATTTTCCACAATAAAACTTATGTTATATATTAATTCATTTTGATTGGCACACACATAAACAATTCTGAATCCATTGACACAAATACTGAATACAATGTTGGAACAATTTTGCCCTTTCTTAAAAGCAGTTATTATTTTAAATGCTTGTCTATCTTTAGTAAATACACTTTTTTTCATTTGACATAAACATACTGTATAAGTCATATAAATTTTGAATGATAACAATTAAATTTTTAAAAGTGCCATAAACTTGCTCTATTACCAGAATCAAATGCATTAACAAAATTAGTAAAACAATATATAATTCTCTCTCATTTTTACTGACACTTTTGATATATATATATATATATATATATATATATATATAAATATAAACAGCATATCAATAAAACTTTGTGATCTTCAAAAACGACATTGGACCTTTGTTAATCCGTTTCTTGTAATTGAAGGACATCTATTGAACAAAAGTCTTGAAAGTATTTTCCCATTATAGACAATAATGAGATTCCATGACAATTACTACAATATTTCTTACTGCTCTTGCATTTCAATTATCAGAAATAAAATTAGATGGCACAACTTTATAGTATACATCACAATATTCCAAAAGAATTCCAAAATTTTTGAATACAATATACAATGATTATATTTTATAACCTTTCCAAGTATTTAAAAACATGCAGCATTTTCCTAATATAATTACAAAAAATTGACTTGAACTTAATAAGCAGTATATCTTTATCCAAATCCAAATGAGTAGAAAGTGTATATATTTGTCAAAGTTATCATTCTAATTGTTTTATTAATATGTGTAAAATGGTAAAAATATTTTTTATATTCATTTAAAACATTAATTTGATCATAGGAAAGAGTACATTGCTGCATTTGGTAAGATTGTGACATTTTTCTTAGGTTCAGTACATTGATCCAAATGGATCAAAAATACATGTAAAATGATCCTGATTAGCAAAATGTTTGCATCTTTTATACAACTTCAATCCATCAATCATTGAACTCTGCCATTATATCTTTATTATGAAGTCATATTTCATCTATTATTTTATTGATAAATAAATGCCACATGTTTTTCTTTAATGAAATAACTAAAATTAACATCACTGCCAAAAACAAGCCATGATTTTTTTACAGTAAATTTAATAATAGATGTCCCTGTAATAAAAACACCTCATTTAAGAAAATCATATGCGTCACTAATATGGCAGTCTTGACAATACAAGTTATCAATTTCATTATTTAATCTCCAAAAAATTCCATTAAAATGCAAAAATAAATTTTCTTATAAATATAATCAGAAAAATACTTATTTTCATTGTAGCTATCATTTTACTCTTGGGGTATAATAATCTATGATCTGTCTAATAATTTCACCTGTAATTGTCATTTGTAATTATTATGTTATATCTTAAAGTTTATTGTCTTACATGAGGATGCATCAATGTTCCTTGGTAGCAGGTTTTCTGATTAAACAACATGTTTTGATACTTATTACATGCATTCTGCATAAATTTAGTATAACTATATAATTTATAGTTACAGCACCAATACTATTATTTAAAATAACTTTTTATCAAAGTATATTCTTTACACTGACATGTGTAATAATCCCTCCACAAAAAGTAAAATGATCATTTAATGATCCTGCTGCAAAAATGATAAGCTACAAAAAATGAAAGCTCATCTACAAATTTTCAAAGTCTGAAGTTGAAATATAAACAATAATATAATGAACATGGACACCATTGTACAAGATGAACTTTATAATCATTAATCTTTCATTGCTACAATAAGAAATTCTGATTGTATATACTAAATTACAATTTACTGTATATTTAAAACTTACATTATACATTGACAGACTGCTCTATTTTTCCAAAAATCATGTAATTATTCATTTGTTCTATTAAATGTTATTCCTTTAGCAGATGTATTTTTTAAAACAGCTATATTGAATTGAAATCTTTAGTTTTATCTACACTACTGCATTGTGTTTTTGTAATCTTGAAGTGCTTACACATTCCAAACATCCCATAAACCTGTTCTATTACCTAAATCAAATAAATGCCTTGCCCTAATCAATAAATACAATTTATAAATTTTCTTATTTATTACCGTTCTTATTATTTTATGTCTTTAAATAAATAATCGACCAAGCAGGATAACTTAGATGGTCTATATAAAATAGACACTTTTCCATTTTCATGATGAAAAACAGAATCTTAAATAGATCTTCCTAAAACTACAATGTTTTCCAACCAAAACTCTTTTCTCAATGAAATCTAATTGTAAACTGATACATTCACAATTCCATTGGCTCAAACAAAACTCACAACTAAAATGTGTTATCCTTCTAAGCCTGTCCACAACATGACTTTTTTCAATCTCAAAAGCTTGAGCCAAAAAAAAAATGAAAGTGGAAAAATTTTGTGCATGTATATATAAAGTGAAAATGTTTCTGTAAAAACAATCCTATTGTTAGAGTTAATACAAAACATCCAATGGGATTAATATCTCATGATGATTGTGATCTACAATAGCCTAAATAACTGGGAAATGCAATCTGAAAGCACTCTTAACAACTATTTGGGTTTCTAAGAGAAACCCTGAAACTACAAAACACAAAATAAATTGAGATAATAGCAAGAGCTATCACAATTATTATGTTCATTAATTAAGAAATTGCAATTGCCATCAAAGATGAAAAAATAACATGCAATTTGAATACAAATAAGCTCTATCAAAAATAGCTTTATAAATCAAAATGTCAAATATATTAGTGATAAATAGAAAAAAATTCAGGTGACACAATCATCTGATCAATATATCAAATTATTATTGCAATCAATAGTAAAATATAATATTTGTGATTATTATTAATAAATGATGAAAAAAATGTTAGTATAATTATATAAACTAAACAAAATAAAATCACTCAAGATCAAAAAACATGACAAGCAGTACACATCCAAAAGAATCATGGAGGAGGAGTTGGTCCCTCTTTAAATTTCAGCATATGGACGAGTAGTCCTTGAAGAGCTTTAGGCCTTCTCAGAATCAATAGAATCTACTCAGAATCAGTAGAATCTACACCCCACTTTGTGCCTTTCCTTTTATTTGCACTGTATACACCACATAACCTTACCTCCAGCCATATTCTGGCCCATGTCCCTAAGTTACACGATCCTTGACATTAAACTTCAAGAAACCAAGATTTATCCTGATTCTCTGCACATCACACTGACCCCATAAACTATCTCAGTGACCATCTTTGGAATAATAACTGAAGAGATACTACTTGAAACTCTTCTATTGTCCAGGGAGAGCAATCTCATAAATTTTTCACTTCTCTAGTTGCATCCCTTTTAAAAATTCCATCCTGATATCTATACTACCATCTTCTATTTTATTATGACATTATTGCCATTGCTTAATTTTAAAGAAATCAATCTAAATACTTCATAATAATTCAACCTTATGTACACCTTGAGTTTTAAATAAAGTGCATTTTAGAAATAAATAATAAAATCAAATACATCTAGACAACACAATATTAAACATATTAGTAATTAGCTTCACCACACTTGTTCATTGAACCCACACCACCATAAATCTTTGCTATAGAAACAAAATAATAGTACATTATTTTACTTTCAAAATGTCAGCATCTCTGTGGTTAAATAATGTAAAAAAATCAGTGAAAAGAAAAATTGCATAAAGTAACAGAAACATGCTTAAACTAAATATTCTATAAATACAATAAACCAATAAATAAATAAATCCACTTAAAGTGCCTCCAAATTTTTTGTGCATATACGATGTTCTCAAATTAATATAAAAATGACATCCAAAAGAAAAATTTCATATACAAATACAAAAATAAATGTACTTAAGACTTAAACCATTCTAATATTACCATTAACAAAAAAGACAATAAATTAACATTGTCAAAAGTAGTCTTGATTTTAAAACAGTAAATGGACTGCTTTTAATGTATATAAATGATGTTAAAATTTATTTCAGTAAATCATTTGCTTTTCTGACATTAATTTTAAAATAGCAGTGGAAATAGAAATTGCATAACTTAAAAACATTTTACTCTTACAATTATCAAATAACTACTAATCTGATTATTTTTTCTTAGCTAAAGTGACTAATAATAGTCTATCTCTTTCTCATATTTTGTTATGAAAAACCTCAGATAAAAAATGGATCTGTTCATATTTAATTTTATGGCCTCATAATCTGCTCAAAGAAAAATTTATTAATAATAATATGATTAATATTTTGATATATAGTGGCATTTGATTCCATATAAGTACACATAAAAATTATTTTACCTATTTCTTCAGCTGCTGGGTCATAAATATTTACTTTTTATAGGACACTGGTGTCAACAGAATGATTCGCATTGTTATTAATTGTGCAACAAATTTGTTTTCCCCTATCATTATCCTGACTCCCACATGACAAAAATTAATAATAACCAATTAGATCACTTTTGAGAATTACAATTGAACTGCCATTTTTTATCTTCAACATTGATATTAGAAAACAAGTGCAAAAACTTTAATTAAAATCATTGTTTTTTGACATTCTGTTTTAATTTTCAAAATGTTTATTGCTAAAAAACAAGATAGATTAATTACAATGCCACTTTTTTGAAGAGAGATAATAAATAAATAAAATTTTTAATAAAAATAAATTGCAATTTATTAAAAATGTATTTATAAAAAAAAACATTACACATATCAATTTTTATCTAACATGATTTTTCTCAATGTGAAAATAAAAATAACTAATTTACTGAAAATAAAGTTCTGTCACTTAGTAGTTTTCAAAATAAAAGTAAACTAAGAAATAGGTAAAATAATTGAGAAAATAAATTATTTATTTGAGTATTTAGTTCTTTTTCTTTTACAAATCTTTATAACTTAAAATATATTTTAAATTTTAATCATATGTTTAACATATTTAAAATTTTCTTATTGTCATGTCATAAAAAAAAATTAAATAAATAACTCTTATTCTTAAAAATTGCATGACAAGATTAAATATTGTTTGCCATAAAGTAATTAATTCTAAACATAAAACATATCCTGGCAACTATTATTTTTAATTCTGAAATGTAGCTTCATTGCCACATTATCCACTCCTATAATGAGAGATAAAATTAAGCTTAACCCCCTTTTTGATAAATTAATTCAACCAATTTTGTTTCACAATAAAAAAATTAATGTTAGTATTGGTCAAAAGCACACTAATATTTTTACAGATTTACAGAATGAAAATCAATTCATAATGCCATTTTGGACTATTTTGATAAAGTAGCTATTTGATTTTGTAGATACTAATTTTATTTCTGGAAATGTATGATTATTGGAAAACTATTTACATAATTTTTCACCACCATGATTGGACTGAAAATCTTATCACACAAGACATGTATGCAATACAGCATAAACTACATGCACTATCTCAATTTAAGCACCAGTGTATCTGATTACTCAGAGAGCACATTAAATAAACAAAAGTCATGCTTGGCCAATTGGAAAGCTTTGAACATTTTATTCTGTATCTGGTAAGCAATACTGTGATTTGCTGACAGAATCAACTGCTCCTCTGAGAGACTTTTATGGAGAGAGTTTAAAATTTAGGTAGGTGCAGTGTTGTGATAAAGATTTTGGAGCAGTATGATCACATCCCATCATTACATCTATATAAAATTACCATCCATCCACCATCAACACTGAAAGCAACACTATTATATTTTTTTACAAATTTACCCCGGCCACCACAAAATACTTAATTAACTCCTCATTATCTGATTTATCATTTTGCTTTTTTAAGCCACAAGACAACTGCACCCTGATTTGGAAGATTGAATATCATGATTTCATTTCTTAGATTTTTAATGAGAAGTGAATCACTTAATCTTATCATCTGTGTTCTAGCAGAACTATTGTGGCAATTAGTTGATTATTTCGCTTTTCTCATTTTTCGTAGAGGCACTTCTTTCTTCCTATTCAAGTATCACAGTGGTGACTTGACCTTGCACTCCTCACATTGAATGGCATACATATGCTGAATGCTTTACATCTATGTTATTTTAGTTCAAGAGTTAAATCCATTATCTTATTAGTGTATGTAGCTTTGTGACTAAAAATGCATTTAACGGTGCAATCATCTACTCAATTGTACACATGTCTATGCCAATGAATAATATATTTTAATATGACTTGAAAAGCCATGTCTTAAAATGCTTATAATCTCAATCTCTGAGAGAATCCACAGGAAGACTTAATATTGCCACCTGCTTGCTAAAAAATTGTAGCATTGACTAGGCAGTTGCTTCTCTTGGGTTATTTTCTGTTTAACCTTTTGTTATCCACAATCAGAGACACTTCATGGGTGTTTATTAAACTCAGAAAAATTAGTAGAACAGATGAACAATGAGTCCAACTCCATCTGGAATGCACCTTGTAGATATGGATACAAGCAATTGCTAGCTTTACCTCTTCAATCACAGCATTAATACTGAAACAGTCAGTTTCATCCATCTGTCTGTTTCACATATTTTACCCCCACACCTATCTGTATGCCAGGTTTAAACCCTCTCAGAGTACACATTTAAACAACTATATCTTACTATATATGCAAGATTGCACATATATATGCGAAAGGTAAGTTTGTAATTTATATATATATATATATATATATATATATATATATATATATATATTACAGATATGTGCTCATTTTAAAAGATTTCTAGTTTAAGAAATGTTTTAGTTTAAATTATTTAGTCAATTTCATGGTTATTTTATTGAAATCACATATGTATATAGAAAGGGTCCCAACTTGTTATTCTACATACATAGTAATAAAATTAGTTTTACACTAATTATAAAAGCAGCTTTTAAGTTTTACTTGTAAACAACTTTTAAATTAGGGCATGCAATAGTCTTAAAATAGCGTGAATTTGATTTTATAAATCTAAAATTTTAATGACAATTCGCAGAATTTTATAGAGTTGTCACAATAAACTGCAGGGGGAAAAGGTAGAAAAACAATCTAAATTAGTTGTCATAATTAAATATGTTTTTCTAAAATAAAGTAATGGGGTTTTCAGCTAGTTTTAGTAATTAAATGTTTTTCTGCAATAAAGTAATGGGTTTTTCAACTACAGACAAGCTTGTGAAAATAAACAGGTGGCAAGAGTTAAGAAAATATAAATACTTAATGTTTGGTGGCCAAAAAAAGTTAATCATGTATAATAAGTGAATTGTACACAGAACCCACATTCATTTTATCTTCAAAATGGTGGGGTAGGTCAACCATCACTTACCTCCCTTTCCTGCCAGAGATGAATGAACTTAGGTCTGACAAAACACAATGAGCTATATATCAGCCAAAGCAACCCATGAAAAAACCTCCATTAATGTTAAATCATCATGAAAAATGTCAAGTTATTATCGTCCCAAGTCCCTGGAAATACAATGAAGACAACTGACAGGTAAATTTTCACTCAGAGCTCTGTTCATAAACTGTGACTTTTAATTCTCTATTTTAAAAATGGCTAACAGGTTTATATGGGCATAAATGTTGAGATATTCTTGACTTCGTTTAAGGAGAAGCCGCAATACATCACATCATCACATCACATCAACTTCTTTGTATCCCATAATTTTGAGATAACTAAAAGATGAAAGTTATGATTCCCCATAACTTTATTTATTTTTTTAGAAAATATTATTCCTGAATCTTAGTCAATACTATTAAATAGAATGGCAAAGGTAATTTCTTTAATTAAATATTAATTAATGAACTTGCACAACATCTAATATTCAAATTAAGAACTTACAAAAAGAGTGCTAAATCAATCCTAAATATTTTATTAAAATATTTATACGAGAATTAGTAAAGAAAAAATTGTAAAAAAGAACGTACACTAATCCAAATACTATTAATCAGATGAAAGTTCTTGTTACATTTAAATTCTTCCAGCTAGTTCCTTGAAATATTGAAAATCAGTCACAGTCTGTATTACCTTTCCTGGTCACAAATTGGGAATAAATAATCTCTATCATAAAAATCCTCATCCCCAGACCAATTGATTTTGACGTTAATGGCTCACCTCTGTGAAGAATTAGGATTTCAGAAACTATATCTATAACTCCAACTCAGAGCACTTATTTAATATGTTACTATCATTTTGAAAACTTAAACTATTCGCACACGTAAATGTCTTCAAATCCAGCATTACAAATCGGATAGCTATATGGGTCTGAACTCAGTTCAGTTTCACCATATATTAATAGCTAAAGCAATATTACATTGCAAAAGCCTTCAAGGGTACACTTATAATAATTAATAAAACAAATCACAAATTGTGCAAATTTCTTTTAAGCTTGTGTTAATATGTTCACTAGATGTAGCTTGCCACTAGCTCCAAACAAGTTTTAATTATAAGTGCCAACAGAGAAAGAATTTAAAATCTCTATCATAAAAATCCTCATCTCCAGACCAATTTGTTTCGAGCTCAATGGATCACCTCAGTTAAGAGTTAGGATTTCAGAAACTAAATCTAAAACTCCAACTCAGAGCACTTATTTAATACGTTACTATCAGTTTAAAAACTTGAATTATTCAGAGATGTAAATGTTCTCAAATCCAGCCTTACAAACCAGATAGCTATATGGGTCTAAACTCAGTTTAGTTTCACCATATATTAATAGCTAAAGCAATATTACATTGCAATGACCTTCAAGTGTACACTTATAATAATTAATAAAACAATTCACATATTGTGCAACTTGCTTCGGAGCTTACCACTAGCTCCAAACAAGCTTTAATTATAAGTGCCAACAGAGAAAGAATTTAAAATCCATCTGTTTTGTAAATCTGGATTTGAAGACATTTATGTGTCTGAATAATTCAAGTTTTCAAACTGATAGTAATGTATTCAATAAGTGCTATGAGTTGGATTTTAGATCTAGTTTTTGAAATCCTAACTCTTCACTGAGGTGAGCCATTAAACTTGAAACCAATTGGTCTGGAGATGAGGATTTTTACAATAGATATTTTAAATTTTTTCTCTGTTGGCACTTATAATTAAAGCTTGTTTGGAGCTAGTGGCAAGCTCCATCTAGTGCACATTTTAGCACAAGCTTAAAAGCAAGTTGCACAATTTGTGACTTGTTTTTGCTTATATTTATATACATATATGCTTCAAGCCAAATTGTTTTTAAATCTTTAAAACTCTGTTCTAAGGAAATCAAAAGTTTATTTTATTCAAAAATTTATTAAAGGCTTATAAGAAGTGAATATAGGCATGTGTATGTGTGTGTAGAAAACATCAAAAACAATCAGCTTAGATTTGCAAAATGTAGAAAATTTTATAAAATATTAGATAATTGGTAACATTTATAAGAAAAGGATGTTTAAACATATATATCTGTATAAAAGATCCTAGAACAGTGGTGGCAAACCTATGGCATGCATGTCACAGGTGGCATATATGAAAAATTTTTGGCATAATATCGATTTTCAAATTGTGTCCTCATTTTGCAATGAAAAATGCAAGATTTCGAAAATTTAAGGTGCCATCTAGCCATACAATACCAAATTTGAACAAACAGCCAAACAAAAATTTCTGAGTAGTAATGATGTAATTATGACATGATAGAAACTTTATATTCAATGTGGGGAAAATGCACGTAGACATAAAACACATTTTCAGAAAGTGAGACTGAAGATTTGCACCACAAGTACATGAATTATTTTATGTGACAGAAGTTTTTTAATTGGTATTTTGTCCATAATTTAACAAGTTGCTCCCATTTTTGTTGTTTAATTTGCTTATTTCTTGTCCTGACTGTACTTTGCGATATAACACAAGTTGGGATGTGTCAATACAGACTTAGTGCATGCAGATTACTGTTGAGTTTGAAATTTGGTTGTGGCAAGAATAATAATAGTTCCTGTGCATTGCATAATACTATTGCTTTGTATCTGAATTTTAAAGGTAATTAATTTAAACATATGCTAATGTGAAGATTTTTTTTAATATTTTAAGAAATAATATAATTTTCATGAATTTCTTCTGGTTTTACCCAACATGGCTAGTGAATATAAAAAACAAAAACTACTTTTATAAACAAGCAGCAGAAAATTTCAAAGTTGGTGGACTCAAGAGTATGGGATGATTAATAAATGAAATAAAATGGTGTGCATTTTATGTTCTGGGACAGTTTTATGCAGGACATTCTCAGTAAAATGGCATTATGAGACACATCATATGCTGCTCCTTGAGAAATGCAAGGAACAACAAAAGAAATTTATTGCTCAGGCAGTTAAAGACAAAAATATGCAGTCAGCATCCCTACTAAAATTTATCAGCAGTTCTCCAAATATAACTGCTTCTAGTTATATTTTTATATTGGACTATTTTCATCATCTAAAATGTGTATTGAATGTCTTTACAAATATTTAACTTTATTTAAATATTCCAAATAGATTCATCTATTAGAAACAGCACATCAAATAGGTTAGTCCTGTTTACTTACTAGTGGTTAGCAATTACTAAAATAATTTCATCATATACAAATCATTGTTTTTATCTTATATATATATATATATATATATATATATATATATTACTCAGAGTCAAAGTTTTACTCTAGCAGATTTAGCTAAGAATGAAGAAAGTACTGAGGAAATGGTGGTTTCAAATTTACGGCAAGCCAGCCCATTTCAAAGTGATTATATCAGTTTACCACCCTCTAATGGAGTGGCTGTATCAATGATGAAAAATATCAATAGAACAATACATACTGTTATGGATGAATCTTCTGAAATCATAATTAATGAGAAGTTATATTTTCATAATAATTATAAAGATGTTCTGTGGAAAAGTGGATTAATGGAGACATCAAAGTTAAAGTTTAGAAATGATGCTGAATGGCCTCTTGATATGAAAACGAAGAAAGTGGACAGATCTTTAGTTGTGTACAATGCTGCCCATTTTAATAAAACCTATAATTATTTGTTTATGAAATATGATCAGAACAAAATTGATGAGAAACTGAACTCATTAAACAGAAATAATAAACTTTGTTTTAAAGCATGGACATATGTTGAAAAAAATAGTTTCATAAAAAATGGGGAAAAACTTCTCAACTCCCAAAGTGAAAATGTTATAATGGATGCCATTAGGTCACAAAAAGTTAGAGAAATTCTTTTAAAGCAAGATACTTTTAATAATGAACAATATAATAATATACCAAAGCACAATATTGTGACCGTTTTTGCTATTTTAGTAAGAAAGCTAAAAAGACATACCTATAAACCTTATATACCTCCCGACCCAGGGAAAAGGTAGAAATCGCAATAAATGATGACCCGGAAAATGACCACTGTGACATGCACATGATGATGAGAAAAGGAATTACGGCAATACACCCACCTTTATAAATGTTAAGTTCAAACCCTCACCCAGACTGTTCTCCAAGGTCAAATTAATAAAAAAATCAATTATGTAAAAAAATGAATGAAAAAGAATGTTAACCAGAAATTATGTATAATCATTTTTTTTTTGTTGTTTTTTTTTATAAAGTGACAAGAAATGAAACAGACAGATCGGAGAACCGATCTTCGTTTCAGGTGTTTTCATGTACGGTAATTCAAACTACTGTTCGCCCGCAGTGAGATTTTGTCTATTTTAAGTTATAATATAAATTAGTTATATATTCTATAGTTTATAAATAAATATGTAAAGTTTCCGTATATAAATGTCACAAACCACGAAATAATATTCGTGTGTGCGTGGTTTGTGAATTTATATCATTTAATTTAAAGTTTCAGTGCGGGCGTATTTGTTTTAAATTTTAGTTTTGAAATTGTATAAAGTCGTTTAAAAATACTGATCAAAAATCACATTCCTTTGATCAGTGTTTTTAATTAAAATTTAATTGCACAAATGTTCAGAGCAATTAAGTTGTATTCAAAATTAGTAAGGAATTTTTATATGTAATTATTATGTCAATTTAAAAATAGCGTATTAAATTAAAAGATGGCTAAAAACAGATAATTGATTGTTGGTCAAGCTGCATCGCTAGAGGCTAGAGAAAGTAGGCGGAGCCTAAAACAAAAACAAGTCGGGAAGGTCAGCAGTGGCAAATTCTAGAAAAAACTGACATTCTAACTTTGGTCGTGTTTGAGAGAGGTAGTCTCGAGACAACACAGCAGTTAATAATAATTCAAATATCTTATTAAGAAGTTTACCAGTGAATCGCAATGTTGATGGGCTAAGTGCCAGGAGCTGGTCTCTGCCCGCCAATATGGATCCTCGTGCCGCTGTTTGATCATGTTTCATATACTTCAGAATTTCCAACTTCCAATCTCAAAATTTACTATGCCTTACAAATAACTTTCAAAAATGCGCGCCTACGTTCGTCACAAGCCAAGCTGGATGAAGAAAGAAGAGAACTTTGTTACACGAACTTTAACTTTCTTACGTGCTTAATATTATCAATCAAGTAAATCATATGTAAGTTTTTATATCATTTATAATGCTATTATTTAACCTGTCAGTAAATTTTCTTTTCTTTTTTTTTATCCTCCGCTCTAGTCTTTAGAAATCATTTATAAAATTGTAATTAATAGTAATAAGATTTCAACTGAATGCATTTATATTTTCTTATGTTGCTTATTTCATGAACAAACAATGCCAATAGTAATATTTCCAACTCTGTGTAAACTAGTGTGTAATAATGATCAATTTAATTTAAAAGTAATTTCATGTTCTGAATTAAATATTCTTTCACATTCCGAGTTAGTAAATGTTAAGTCACTTTATTATTCTATGTTAAGTCGTTATAAAATTACAATCTAAGTTTCAATATTGAATATATATAATAGTTTCAAAGTGTTATCGTAATGTCATGTCTGATCTGAGAAATAACTCCCCGTATAATTTGATACTGTCGCTACCGCCTGTCAACCTGAAGGGTTAGGAGTCCCAGAGTAAAATTAACTAAGTATTGTTTTTCACCGTCAGTTTAATTTCGCTATGTTTTATTGGGGTAAGGATCTCAGCCTGTGGCGTAGAAACAGACAAATAGTTTCCAGGTTTTATATAATTTCTTTTAAAAAATCCGCTTCAAGTATTCGTCCTTCGTCTGTGGCAATGCCGTCCCTTCGCTGAAGTTAGCGTCTCGCCATTCTACCATTGGGGAATGAAAACAGTTTTCTTTCCCGGTAATCTCTTGGATCACCAGGGTTCGAAATGATCCCGGCTGGTTGTCGTGTCCCGGAGATACTTGGGGGCATTAAGCCTTGTCAAAGTACAAGCCGCCCGGTATTCCGTTAATGCACCGCAATTGATTACTGTAGGGCTTTTGAATATAGGAAAACCACCAGTTCATCTATCTTCCATGTCGTATTTATATAAAACCACCAGTACATCTATCTTTTATGTCGTCTTTCTATAAAACCATTCTCCAACTGTTCGTCTACGTTCCGGCTCGAGCCTATTCTAATAAAATAAGTTAATAAAAATCTTTAGATAAATATTTTTCCAGTGCTCTAATACTCTGATTCTTTTAACCACCCGTCAATCCTTCAATCACACAGCTATTGGCATAAGTTTGTTTACTAAATAAAACGTTTACTAAAGACTAGTAGCCAAATACAAGAGGATTCATGGAAGTCTTACCGTACTGTTAACATTATATTTATATGCTTTGTATTTTCATGTTGAACACTATATTTATCCACTTTCTATTTGTCTTATTTAACATTATATTTATATGCTTTATATTTTGCTTATTAAACACTTTATTTAATTAAATTTTTGTGTCCTCCACTTTATTACTCTCTAAGTCTATTTAGCCACTTACTGTCTGTATTGGCAACTTAAATATATACGTTACATGAATGACCGTTCCAATATCTATAGTCTAACAAACCTATATATCATTAACTGTAAGAATTTAGTCCATGTTCTAAGCTGAGCTAGAAAAGGGATAACCCTGTGCTGGTGTAAAGTCATCATCGGTTGGTCATGCCGGGGTTTGGGTTTGAATTCAGTTGGCGTTTTGGAAATTTATTCTTAAACGTGGACTGGGTTTGAACTCGGGTACTGTGTATGAGTAAGCGTGGTGGATTTATACCGGTACAATATATATATATATATATATATATATATATACTGTAATGGTCAGAATTCATATGCCTCATTAACTAGTTGCACAATTCTTACACTACATTTGAAGAGCAACACCACAGGTGGGTTCAGGGCCTGCAGTACTGTGTTTGAACCTAGAAGATTGACTACACAACATCACTATGGGACAATGTACCTGCCACCACATTAGCAAACATTTTTAAGCCATGGGGGTCAGGGAGATGCAAAAGACTCTAACTATTTAAAATTATTATTACTATAATCCTAATGAATGAACTTTCTATACTTAAATTATTTTGATGTGAGACACCATGGCTATAGGATATGAAGGAAGAGACATACGAACGCAGTTATAATTAAAATACTATATGTGTTTAATATTAATCTAAAATGCTGTTACATCTTTGAGTTCGGTAATTTCCGAAACTCCTTATACAAAATTAAATTATTAGTATACCATTATTTATTTGATCTTGCGCTTTGGGTATTTAATGGAAACACAATTATTCCATGCCTAATATTAATGAGATTAGCCATCATACGAGGTAAGTATTTAACAAGATATGTGACATGGATATATTTGCCTTAACAATAGATTATATATATTCAAAAGTTTTATCTATGTAATTAATTCTAGGGGGCCTGTTATTGGAAGGCAGATAATGTGGAAGACTTGGGAAGTGTAATCATAAGCATATAATGAAAATATTATTAAATGGACAAGAGGTGGTATTCATAGAGATGCCAAGTAATAATTAAGGAGTAAATGATGATATAATGAGCCATTGGGAAATATAAAACTCATGGGTGGGCTTTCTGACTGAGACCCTACAAGACCAGTCATAATTGCAGGTTCGAATGTATGGGAACTTCTGTTACTGTTACTATCTGATTGCATGACAGACTCGGCTATCAATGGGAGCACTTCTAAATATGCCCTTCTGTATGGGAGAAGAACGATAGATACCCTTAGGCATAAGTATCTGGTGATTTACATGACTTTAAATAAGAAAATTTGGCATTGCTACACTATAACACCTATCACTTGTAGAACATAGTAATATTGATGTTTAAAATCACTTAAAAATGGTGATCCACTCCCCAGGCACACATTTATGAATTATTTACTTGCAAGCCCTCAAATAACCAGATATTGGTTTGAGAAACATAGATAACTCAAATATAAACCAATTAATAATAATAAAGTGAGAAAATTAAAATTCTATCTTGTCTATTGCCAAGTTGAGACATCCATCCACAATAAATTATGGTGCATCACATTAATAACTAATCATGAACACAGGATGCATCTCTATGGTCATGGCAATTTATTTAAATGCAATATAATAATGGTAGGCATAATAATATACAATGAGAATGCATCCAACAACTAAAATTTTGCAAATAAGGACGGATGATTTCCGAGCTAGCAGTTTTATCAATATCAAATGAATTTATTATAATTATATTATTTTAATGATTTTGCCCATTTTGGCAAAGACTATGAATGCTAATATTTTAATAAAACTAATGGTCTAGATTGGAAATTATTTAGGCATAAAATCAATTACAGAAATAAATAACCAATAATAAATGGATACCCAATTTAAAAGGGAACGATCAGATATCAATTAAACATTTAATAGAGTTACAGATCCTTAATTATTATAGTTTCAACAGAGTTTACATAATAAGAATATTATATATAAATATATAGATTTGAGATATGAGCTATAGCTTTAGGGTTAAAAGAGTAAAAGTTCTTAGAGATTTTGGGTACTAGTTATCTTTGAATTCAAGTGAACGTGCATGTTTCTGAGTGATCATTTCTGTTCCATTGAATATTAAACAGCATTTGTTCTTCAACAGTTCATTTCATATTATTAGCATCATTTTGATCATGCAGCAGCATATGGATTAAGTAATCATTCAGTTTATTTTCAAGCAAGCAGGGGATCCAGCGCATTTACCATCCTCCAGAGGTCTATTCCTCAAACATGGCAAAATAAAATACAAACAGCATAATTAATAATAAATGATATTTCAGCTATGGTACAAATCAGAAGAGCAAGCCAACAAAAACAAGAAAAGAAAAGAGAGTCTACAATTATAAAGATCTAACATTATATATTTTTTTCTTTCTCTTTCCCTATCTTGTGGATCCATCTGACATAATGCAGTTTTTTAAACTGCTAAGTAATATCCTCAGGTAATTTAATGCGCTAGAAGCACATGTTCAGTTTGTACTTTCAATCCGAGAAATTTGCTTAATACTTTCTTTCGTATTTTAAGCTTTTAGGAATTTCTCAGTATTCTATTGTTTCTCCCTACCCACTATGATATTGCAATTTTACTTAAGTTGGGGAATGTCTATTTTTATAAATTTCTACATTTAAAAGTTAGCCGAGAGGTCATCGCAACCGCCTTGCAGACGGTTGTGGGTTCGCATCCCGGCCGATGCTATGACATATAAAAAACCGATTTTAGAATTTACAAATAAAAATGTTATTAATAAAATTGGCCTAAATACTTATTTATGCAAAGAAATATTAAATATTATTAAATTTAAACAAATTATTTAAAGTGCTTTATTTAATTTAATATTTATCTGATATTGGAGTGTGTGTGTGTACACACGGCATATTTAACAAGCATTTATACATATATCTAGTACCGTTGTACACACACAGTTCAATATTGAGAGTTTAAATTTAGGTGGGATGGATGAGTGGGTAGAAGATGATAGAACAACATATAACAGGTGAAACTAAGATTCAAACTCGAAACTTACTGTTTCAATATATAATTATTAAAATTAACATATAAATAAAAACTTTGCTGAATTACAATAAATAAAATTAAATTTTTTTAAAGACATTCAATATGCATATTAGATGATGGAAATAATACAATATAAAAATACAACTAGAACACCATCATCACACCTTCAGGAAAACATAACTGCTTCTAGTTTTTTTAATAGTAAAATAACTTTATTAACAGAAAAATAAAAAAACCCACAAATATTTACATATCAAGAAAAAACATTCTTTCTTTTTTTTCTTCCTTACAAGATAACTAACAAACATTTTTATAATAATAAACACTATTCCATATTTTACATACAATAAGGAAAAATCCACCCCGTATTCTTTCAATTTGTTTTTTTTTTTTTTTTTTTTGGCAGTTATTTTATATATTGATAATAGTATTTGTCCCCATTATCTTTTAGTTTTTTAATCCAATTATATTTCTTGTTATTGAAAATTAATGAACATCTTACATCCCACATTATTACATGTGTAAAAATTTTTAGTGATGGAAAATATGTGAGGGAAACATGCTTGAAATGTACACCTGTTCTCTTTGAAGACAAGGAAAAGATTATTTAGAGAATAAACATTTTCCTTTGGTTAGGATCATGGTAAAAGACAGAATTCTGAACATGGCTAAAAACATAACTTATCAGCAAAAAATGAATATAAATTTTTCTTATTTTGTGTCTCTCTGTCTTGATGAAAGTACTGATATAACTGGAACAGCTTTTTTAACAATTTTCATTCGTTTGTGTTAGGAATAATAGTAAAGAGAAAATGATTAATATAACATTGTTAGCAACAACAACAAAAGGGGTGGGTATTTGCAATGCAGTTGTAAATGGATTTATGAAAAAAGAAATTGATTTAAACAAAATTTTGTCAACTACTACTGATGGTGCTTGTAGGATGATTGGAAAGGGAAATGGTTTCCTCAATTTATTCACTAAACAAATTGGTCATTCAATTCTTGGTTTTCACTGTATTATAACCCAGCAGGTTTTATGAGCCAAAACTAGTTTCAAGTCTTTGGAAGACATGATGAGGGTTGTAACAAAAGTGGTGAATTTTATATCTGCACATGCTTTAATCAAAAGAAAACTTTTGGAATTACTGCAATATGTAAACTCAGTCTATAATAGTTTACTTATGCACAACAATGTTTGATGGTTAAGTCACAGAAAAGTTTTCCAAAGATTCATAGACTCTTTAGATGAAATTGAGGTATTTTCATAATGAAAAAATTATGGAACATATGGTCGGTTACTGGATGTTGAATGGCTTTGCAAATTAAAGATTTTTCATTGACTTATGCTCACATTTGAGTGAATTAAATGTTACTTTGCAAGGTATTAATAACACAGTTATTGATATGTTAGATTTAATTGAAGCCTTTGCAGTTAAATTGCATGTTTTCAACCGTGATGTTATATCTAACACATTTAGGTATTTTTCAAATACAAAAAAAATTATTATTGGATTAAAAAACTCATGAAAAACCAGATCGAGTTACATCAACACAATTTTTATTTTTTCAGTAATTCAGGTGATAAGCAATGAATTTTTTCAAAGTTTCAAGATTTCATATAATTTGCAGAAACATTGAAATTTATTTTATATTCTGATACCATCAGATTAGATAAACTCAATATAGAGATTGTTGAGTGACTCAACTTCGAAAATTTAGAAATGCAATTAATTGATTTTCAGTCTAGTTCCATATGAAAACAAAAATTCGTCAATTTAAGAAAGGAATTGGAAGCAATTGAAAATGATCGGTTATTGGACACAATTGAAAAAAATGCAAAATCTGAAATGAGAAAAATTCCCAAAACCTATAACTGTTTTAAAAAACTAGCAACTGCTTGTGTTGTCTATTTTCTTCTCAAGGTATGCTTGCGAGTTGTTATTTTCTGAAATAAATTTTATAAAAGATAGTTATAGAAATAAGCTGATTGATGAATCCAGTGCAGCATGTTCATTGCTTAAAATTATGACTTATGAACCCGATATACTACATTTGGCATCCAAAGTACAACAAAAATCTCATTAATAAAAGTTATAATTAGTATTGACTTTTATATGGCAAAATGTATTGTATACAACTATTTTGTAAATTTTTAAGTCAACTCCTTAATTTAAACAATTACATTTTTACTAGTTTATTTCCTATTAAGAATTTCCTGGTAACCAGAGGTTGGACAAAAAAATTATTGTAATATTTGGCATGCCCATATAAAAAGGTTCACCACCACTGTTCTAGAACATTCTAGTAAAAACAATTAAGTAATTTAAATTTAATCTACTTAAAATTTCTTAACATTATATTTTAATAAAATTTGTAAATGCAGACAAATTACAGGGCAGAAGTACATTTATAATTATCATTTAAAACTTATCTAACTAATAAAATGTAAAATAATTATCTTGATATTTTACAATATTTGGTCTTATAGTAAAAGGATTTTGATAAATGTTTAATTACTTTAAAAATTACAAAGACACAAAAGTTATTTGGAATTTGGGAAAATTTTACTAATTAATTAAAAGTAAAGGATTAAATTTTAGGTGAACTGAAATTATTATCAGCAGAAATATTATCATTAAAACTAACTCAGATGCCTTTCACTGCAAAATGATGTAAATACCTATGTAAAATGAAAATCAGGTTTTTTTTATAATAATCCTTCAAGCTTCAAGAAGATCTCTATGTACCATGTTTTAAAAAAAAAATTCAATCACTTAAAAACTCCAATGCCATGTATAATGCTATCCTGAAAGTAGATGCTTGTATCTGCTTTCTTTTCATCTCAGAAAAGCAAGAATTTGGAATTCTGATGACCTGCCAATAAATCTGAAATAATCTATATATTCAGCCTGCTGTGCTTTCCTTCAAGGAATGAAAAGCTACTTAGTCAATTATGTCACCTTCAGTTGTATGCTATTCCAAAGAACCAGCCTGTCTCCATAACAAATTAACTATTAGTATCTTAGAAAAGGGCCATCTGGGGCCAAGTAAATGTGCATTGCACCAGGAAATATACATGTTATTATATATTCATGATGTTTTTTATACCTTGCTATATTGTTAGAATTCTTTATGATGGTAATTGTAGAAATATTGGACTTACATCAAGAAATCATTGCAATCTCAATTGACCAGTAAAAACTCAACAATTCATATACATTTGATGTTGTATTTTTTTTGTGTTATATATATATATGTGTGTGTTCTCTTAATCTTATTATTATACATCCAATTAAAATAATTTGTCAATGTTCAAAAATAAATAAATATACTGCTATATGTGATCATTTTATCGTTGTACAGATATGCTAGATTTGAGTATTTGTAAAAATATATTTTCATTTTTTAAATTTCTAGAATCAACTTTCTTTTATAAAAAAACGAATTAATCAAATGTGCAGAGATGCTTCAATCCCCCGTCTTTTCGTGGCTCAAAGATTTTTTTTCCATAATAAAATCAGTAGAGCATTTCAATTAGGCTTTCTAAGAAATGTAAAATAAAAATTGAACTAATTTAGCAACAATAAAAAAAATAAAGTTAATTTATATTTTTCAAAAGAACAAATATATATGTCATTTAATTTCCATTATTCAGGATAAGTTAAGGCTAATTTATAAGTAAAATATTTAAGTACGTTTATATATCTAAATCACATATCTCAAGCTATCATATAGATATTATATTTCTTAATATGTGAGTATGATCATTAAAGTAGAGATTTACTTAAGCAGAAATTATTTCAGTCTTTTATTGTTAATAAATATTTATATTGGATGATCAATTAGGCATTAATGTAGGTAAAGTAATAGGTAACTTCTCTTGAAAACTTATAATGTGGTACTCACAATTGTTTTCTTTTGAATAATTATTGTAATTTCCAGGCTTTTATAATTAAGAATTATTTATCGTTTGTCTTTTCTTTTATTTATATTGTGTTGCTGCAATAAAAGTTTTATTCACAAATGGTTAAAATCACTGAAATAAGTGGTTTTTATTAACTATTTGATATTTGGGAATAAATTTATTGAGAAAAATGATTTTACCACCAAAAAGCACAATGAATAATGTTTTGATTTGGCTGTTAAATTCTTTGTTTTAATTTGTTGTTTCCATTACCCACTTTATCATTTTGTCAGAAGATCAGATTCAAAATACTATATCTTATCATATATTATCATGATTGACAAAAATTAAGAGCTGTAATTGCCATTTATTGCATGTTTTTGCTATAATCTGTGTGATGACTTTTTGCTTTATTGTCAATAAGAAAGATACAAAACTCTCATATACTTTCATTTTTAATTCTTTCATTAAAATATTATTGACAATATTTTTGGAAATGACAGTAAATATATCAATAAATCAGCGAGTTAGCAAGCTATTCAAAAGACGTCAACGAATTTTTGTACATATTTTTACTTGTTTTTAAAGTGCTGACATTAGATTCTTTATTATTTACTAATTTTTATCATGAAATTTTGAAAAGAGCTTGAAAACTTTATTGTGGCTAATGATTTTTTTGCTATACATAGTTGAAATCATTTCGAATATTTCAGTAGCAATTGTTGTCAATTTGAAACAAAATATTAGAAAGTTATTCAAGCTTGAATTTTGTACAAACTTATAAAGTACATTGTTTCATTTTATTTTATAACTCATGATGTACATATGCAAGACAAAAACATCTTTTGATGAATAGCTAAAATATGTTATTATATAAAAAATGTGTTGTTGCAAAGGCATTTAGTGTTTACAACTTGTGAAAAAAAATTTTTACCTTTTCAGTAAGACATAGAAATTGGTTTGTATATTTAAAATATCATGATATAAAATTAAATAATAGCTATAACTAACTTATGGCATATACTATCCAGAATATATTTAATAGAAAGAATGTCATTGATAAAATCAATGAATGAAATATTATATAAATATGATCTGCTTTTGTGGGTCCAGTTATCTTGGTGAGTCAAATGTGCATTAAAAAATGGAATCGATGATCATAAATTTTTATATAATAAAATATATTCTATGGAAAGGATTAAATATTCATTTGCTGAACATTCAATTATATATATGTGTGTGTGTGTGTGATCTGCCATTGTGGGCCCAGTTATCTTAGCGAGTCAAATGTGCATTAGAAAAAAAATCCATGATCATAAATTTTTATATAATAAAATATATTCTATGGAAAGTATGAAATCTGCATTTGCTGAACATTCAATTATTTGTAATGAAAATAATTGCTTTAACAATGTTTTCATTTTTTAATAAGGAAAATAATTTGAAGATCAAAAAAATCAAAGAAGCATATTGTTCAATATAAAAGACAATTTGTTAAAAAGCCAATATAGTTGTTGATACAAGAAAATTATGGAATGTTGGCTATTCATATAGGAATGTTAATGTTGTGTGAAATTAATGAGATTATTACATGTTTTAATCATTAAATGATACTCAGGATAAAATACATGTGTGCTGGATATATGTATTATTTATTTTTATATATTGTTATTTTAAATATTGTAGAAATTACTTCAAAGTTTTGCTATTTTATTATGATTTTATATTTATTTCTGGAATATGTACCATACTATGTTTTCACAATGATGTTTTTGGTTGATGTGTAAATATTAGAAAAAGTAATAAAACATATTATTTTTATCATTGGATTGAATTTTATAAATTTTCTAAGTTATTAATGTTAATCAAACTTTTGTTGTTTAAATATTAATGATGTAATGAATGGTTGAAATGGAACATTAAATAGATTAAACATTACATAACTATGGAGATAAATAATGCTTGTTTTCATCAATTAAAATTAACTGAAAATTATAATATTGTTTACAAAATTTTATTTATAATAATGAAATTGAAACTTCACTTGAATTTAAAAATAATTTTTATGTTATAAAAAAAATTTTAAGCACCCATAATAAGTTTCAAGTTTTACATTAATAAATAATTTCTTCAAAGAATTGATTTTGCAAAAAAAAAAAAATTAATATAGTAAATTTAATGGATAAAATGTTTGAATTTATTTGATAAGTTAGTTTTAGATAAAGGCAATTTGTTGGATTATCTATTAAAATCCATGAAATGAAAGTTATTTCAGCAAAGGAAAGTGCTTATAGAATGCATGATGATTGTAAGCAATATCTAGCATAATTTTACTAAAGCTCTCATATAATATATAATGATACAAGGTATAAGTATATTACTTAATGAAGTATTTTTATTTAATAATATTATATGCATTGAAAAAAATAAAGAATAGAAAATATTGTTAAATGCATATGGATAAATATAAGTTTAAGAAGTTGAAAAATTAATATTTTCATTATATGATATGTATAGCGGCCTTTCAAAGAAAATGCAAGACCAAGGCAATTAATATTTTAAAGGTTTTTCAAAATTTAAAATAAGACTGTGGGAAAGAGAGAAAAAAATGAAAATTTTTACCTACAGTGCCAAAAGCAAGACTCCAGGAGCAGTTAGTTATGAGTCACAAAAATGAGCAAGAAGATCAGCACTTGGATAGGATAGATTCACTCTAGCACTGTTAGTACCATAAAACACTTTTAGCACAGAACTGACTGACAGGGGGCTGAGATATTAGTCTGCCAGTCACTGAGCATTACAGTTGCTTTTGTCACAAAGTCATCAAATTGGCACCTCATCCCTAAACTAGTTTATGTTTTGACTCATGGTATGCTTGCTTGGAAAATATTTTTTCGAAAATTTTTTTGGAGAACTTAACTGTAAAGTTAAGGGTGTTCAATGAGCCATAACATCTCATTGGCTTTTATATTTTTGTTTAACCTATTGAGTTGCCAAGTTTAGGCCCCTAAAATTGTAAGGTCCAGGGCAACTGCCCCTTTCCCATTGATTTGCCCCGATTGCTGTTGCAATGAAAATAAAATTTATTAATTTTATATATCAACCTTATTTAAATAAATTATCCAATACAAAATTATATTTATTTATTTATACATTAGCCTCTACTATGAAAGAATTTTTGAAAATTTAAAAGTACATAAAAAATTTGTTTATTAGGTGAATGTTTCACATGTTTCATCATTTTTCAAAATACATTTTTGACTGAAAATAGATTATTAATGTTGAATGTTACAAAATTGTACAGGTTTTTGAAATGAAGAGTGCTTGCATTTGACTCCCAGATTTATAAATCAATTGCATAAAATGAATGAAGAATGGCCCATGGAGTTGTTAGTTTTCAATTTATTATGATACAATATGTTACCATACTTAAAAAGTAACTTTAATTAAGTATTCCATTTTATTTTAGAAATTAAAAGATATTTATGGCTTAAATTGGACTGCTACATCTGCTGTTATTATAAATAAAATAAAATATGTTTATTTAACTGTATGAAGAAATATAATGTAATTAATAATAACATGTCCAAAAAATCATTATCAATAAGGGTATTTGTACATGCAAAGCAAATGTTCATATTTTACAAATATAGAAAATTTTCCTTTAGATATAATATTTTATCTAAATTTCAAACTAATTAATTATCCAATATTTAATTATACACTAAAAAATTATTGAATGTACCACATAATAAAAAAGATATTTTATTTACATTATATAAATTTACATATTGATAAAGCAAAAGGTATTAAAGAGAAAATATAAATTTCATTTTCATATATAAATAATAGAGTCTAATATGATTTTGTCATTGTTTCTTAATTATTTAATGCTTCATTTACTGTTGGATCAAGCACTAGTAAATTAATTATTAATAGAAAGAGTGATGTTAATAAAATTAACAAATATAATGCATTTCCAATTGTATCAATGACTCAAAACATAAAATAAATAAATTGCAGTACTCTGTAAAAAATTTAAATCTATATTTGCAGAACTATCAGTTATATTTAATGAGAAATTTTGCTTTGAGAGTTTTATGTTCCATGTGTCAAATGATTACTTGAAAAGAACAATCACCAAAGCATATTGTATAAACAGAACAAATTATGGAAAGTTAGTAATTTATGTAAAAATATTAATGCATCACTTTAATGAGACTTTTTCAATTTCAACTTTTACATTCTACTCAGGATGGTTAACATGCCATAAGCGGGCTATAGAAATGAGTTTTTTTGTATATTGGTATTTAAATTTTGTTGAGATTATTTCAGAGTTTTATATATATATATATATATATATATATATATATATATATATATATATATATATATATATATATATATATATATATATATATATATATATATATTTACATGTACCATAACAATGCTGACATTGTTGTTATAAGTCTGAATAATCAATATGGAAAAAGGGAGTACTGCTTAATAAATCAATATGCAATACTATATCATTCATATTCTCAGATGAGATTTTAGTTTTTATCTATAGAACATATGAATATGGAACTATTAAGTATTATTATCTAATGAATTTTCACTTATGGATTTGTCCTGATAGGCTTATTGAAGTAATGGAGATAGTGATTGATTATGTGGTGTATTTTTTGCCACTTGTTCCATATGAATGGGTTGGCATTTATAGTTGTTTCTGTAATAATTTTTTTCGGAGACATAATATTGAATCTTTTCTGAATTTAAATAGAGACAAACTGATGTAATGAAATAGGTGATCATTGGCACAAAAATTAGCTTTTCATATTTTAGGTATTATGACTAATTCAGTAAGATTGTAAAACCATGATGAACAATGTTTGATAGCTTACAATGGTTGTGTTATATAAAACTAAATTGTTGTTTTAAAATGGAAAATTTTCTTACCTCATCTTTATTATTAAAGTCTCCTCCACTTTTAATGAGACTATTAACTATAGATGAAGATCCTGATTCTGTTGCAGCAATAAGTAGTGATTCATTATACTGAAAAATAAAAAAAACTATGAATACTGAAAGTAATAAACCATTAAATTGGTAGCAGTGATATATAATTGAAATATAAGTGTACAAGTTTACATGGAAAACCTTTGATAATAATGAGCAGTATATTGTTGTTAAATAATTTTAACCTTACATAATGTCTCTTCACAAAAATAAAACCAACTTTTGGTTTTATTAAAGTTTAAAAAAGAAAAAAAGTTAAAAGTGTTTATAAGAGTATGTGTAATAAAGCACATATTCAGTTATGTTTTTAAAGTTGTCATTTTTACTTTTTAATAAATTTTAATTCTAAAATAGTTTTTTTTTTATCACTTGTTTTTTAAGTAATTAAAGGCAAGCAAGCTTTTTAATCGCATTCATGTTTTAATTATAATTAATTTCAAATTTATTTTAACTAAGCTGAGACTTGTTTTTAAATGTTTTTTTAAATTAATTATAAATAAAATTTACCCATGGAAGAATCTTAAATTAGGATTAAGACTGAGATGAAGTTGCCCTGTTGAAAAACCACTCATTAAAAAAAAGTTTTGAAAAGATAAGAGCTCTTACAAATAGACATGAGATTGCAAACTGATGATTCTCCAGCTCTTGTTGTTGACACTGCTTGTTAGTTTTTCTGTAGCTTTTAGTACATCAATTTAGAGACTTGTTTGAATTGATGTGCTGTTATAATTTCTTCAATGCCAAAACTATATGCAAGAAAACACTGCTTCAATTGTATTTTCACCATGTTGTGCTAGGCCAACATAAAGACTGGTCCTGAAGCCAAATTGTCCTGCAAAATCATGCCATAAGAACTCAAATTAAAACAGATCTTTAACATTGCCTTCTGCCTTCTCACAAAAATGAAAACCTAAAGTCTTTGCCAGTTCCCCAAGGAATGAACTATACATGCTGTGCTGGAAGTCATCAGCCAATTTTAAATTTATACCTTGTGGTAAAATGTTTCATTTATTCTTTCCAGGGTAAAATTTTAAGTCTCAGCTTAATCTTAAATGTAACATATTTTATTATATCATTTGTTTAGGAAATTTAAAATATTTAGAGCATGTATTCTGTTTGCTTATCATTGTATTTATAGTGTCTCAGAATCATAGTTTTAAGATTTCCAGTTTGCTTTCAATTCTATTTATCAGAGAGTGTATGGTTTTATATTTTATATGCTTAATAGGTCTCTGTTTATATGCCTAATTCTTTCTAAATGCTTTGGCAGAGTTTCATAATTCTCTTTAAATCACCTGTCCCTATTTTATTATCCAATAATTAATTTAAATTACTGTGTTTGTGCTTTTTGTAAACAACAAATCTTTTGGCTGGTGGTTTATCATGTTTGTTGTTCTAGTTTTCCTGTAGTTGAAGATTTTGTTTCTTTTTTCTAGATAATGTAAAATTGTAATCATTAATCATTTTCTCATCTTGTATGTGAAATCAACCATGAATTACTTTAAATATAGTACATCATGGGCTGTCCTGCTGGCAATATAACCATCTCTCAGCACCTTATTCAAGGCCAAGAAATGCTCACCATCATTGTTTCATTGATTTTCTACAAGTTGTATTGTTTTCATATCTCTGAATTGGAAAACTGGAATTGATGTTCTTTTATAAATCGCTAGCAGGAAGAGACTATTAATCTTCTTTTAATTTGTAGGTGTTAGAATGTTTCTCTCTGCTAAAGTATTTAATGTTTTAATATTTTCAGCTCATATATACTCTGATGAATTTGCTAATCATCTAGGTCAACGTTCATATTTTGTTTGCTAGATTTATTTTATCTTTCATATGTTGCCTTAAATTTATTTCTCAGAGCATGTACTGGGAATTTAGTTTGTAAAGTTATTGATAATTCTAATTATTTCACTTTCTTGATAAAAGCTTGGGCAGATATAAATTGTTTTCTAAATTACTTACTTGTCTCCTATTGAGACTTTTAATTATTATACCCGCTTAGTTTTTGCCAATCATTTGGTTGGTAGTTCACCTATATTATATGTCTGTTTTCTTTAATTCAGAGATTTAATATTTTATTAACTTTAAATTATTTACACTGGAGTATTTCATAATTTTACTATTTCATTAAATTTGAGATTTAAGTCTTGTCCCATTTTATAATTTATACATTGTATTCATTTACCTTTTTTGGGTTCTTGCATTGTAATCAACCATGGAGATCTTAAACATGATTGATCCATGCAGTAGTTCCATTAACATTATGATGTCATTAGTCAATAAGCTAGTGATCACCCATCCATTCTGGTTTCATTGATTCATGTAAGAAACTTTCCATACTTTTCATTTTAAAACTTTTGATTAAGAAACCAGTGTTGATCAGGTGAATTGTCAGCTGAAGGAAAATCATTCCTGCCTTTTTTAATTCTCTATTAAAAATTAGTCTGAGCATTGACATTTTATTCTTTCTAGTACACACGTGATATAAGCATATTTATTGTGTGTAATGCTCTACTTTAAAATTTTATATTAATGCTCTACTTTAAAATTTTATATTACAATTTGGCTGACATTTGTCTTACTGTTTTTATTTCTCAATTGTCTGAAAAATATTAATGAGCTCTTGCTATCTCCCTGTATCTAGTTGATACAAACCATCATCACCATCCACTTTTAATCATGGTAAACAATTTTTCCAGATTTGTAGTAATCTGGTGGCTCCCTCTGTGATCAGGGTGGATTGAGTGACGGTTGCAATATAGTTTATAATGTGTTTCATTCTAAAATGACAAAAATTTAAATACAAAACTGAAATAAAATGAAATAGTATATAAATTAAAAAACAGATGTAAAATAGTAAATTAAAATGTTGTAAATTGGATTAATGGAATAAATGATGATTATAATTTTTTTAAATTTTAATAGTCATTTTAAAATAATCATGTAAATGGTGTGCATCATTTTCATGTCACACAAATTTCTCATAATTTATATGAATAGATGGATTTTCTTAATTTCTAATTAATTTAATATTTCATTTATTTATAGTGCAACAATAATCTACATCAAGGCTTACTTGATTGGTTACTTTCCTAAGAAAAGTATAAAAATAATTGTTTAATTTATTACAATTAATTTAAATGATGCGAGTAGTCAGATGAAGTCCTCATTAGGTATAGAATCTAAAACAAACATCAGCTATATTTTGTGCCCATAATCAACTTCTTATAAAGTTGTAAATTCTTCTGGCTACATGGTTATATTTTCATTTCTTATAGATTTATATCATAAATTAAAATTTATGACCTTAACTCAATACATTATTAAAAAGTACCCATAGATCCATGAGTAAATTCTATCATTTTATAATAATGAAATATATTTGATCTCAACTAATCTCAGGATACCATAAAATGAAAGTGTAGGTTCAAACATTTCTACTAATTTAATAGAAACTTTTAATCTAATCTTGTTGAAGAAAAAAATGTTTATTAAAGAAAAGGCTGATTTTTATTAATTATATCTACATTTTATTTTAATGTTTAGTGTATTTGTAAAAAAGCCAATCAACAGTTTACACAAAAAAAAATTTTAAATAAATAACATAAAGTTATCATTTACATTATGTAGATGCATCCCTTGTCTATATGATAATGTGAAAATGCATCTTCTCTGTACATTAGTATGTTATGTTCTGATATTTTGTGATAATATTATTTCACATTTAATTCTGATGCTTTGACAATTCAATTTATTTCCTTACTGTAGCTAGCACTTTTGAAGGAACCGGGCCCTTCATTTTCAAAGCTGTAGACAAATCTGATGCTGATTGTTTAACATAAAACATGCAAAAATGATGCAAATCAGGTTTGCCATTTCATACAGATGGCATAAAAGGTATCTCTTTTGTTTATTGAGTTAGCATCTGAATTAATAAAGTAGGCCTCTGATTTTTTCCTTACCTCATGTTGCTCCCTGCACACCATGCGAAGATTGTAAGGGATGTAAGGGTCCCTGTTGTAGCTTTGTGTTGCACAAAGATGGACAGGTGGGAAGGGTCTGCAAGCACCTTATTGTATGCAGCATACTTGGGTTACAGCAATCTTGTGTGGGTAGAAGCTCTGGTATCCCCATAAAATGAAGCATGACAGTTGTTTTCTGGGCAAGCTATTTTATACATGGCCTGCTGTGTGTATATTGGAATAAGTTGATCTTTAGTGTTGTTGATTCATCTATTGAAATTGGGAGGGGATTGGTAACATATGCTAAAATCGTTATGAAAAATTGTTTGTAAATAATGGTGTTACACATGAAAGAATACTCTTTAGTTATTTACAACAAAGCATTATCACTGTTTAAAAACAAAAGCAAAATATATTTATCTATCTTCTTTTTCTTTGTCTCTCTCTCTCTCTCTCTCTCTCTCTCTCTCTCTATATATATATATATATATATATATATATATATATATATATATATATATATATATATATATATATATTGCTATAAAATTATTGGTTGATAATTTAAAAAATCTTAGCTTCAACCTTTGATATAATTTGAATTAGGTAGGTACTTATAAACTGGATTTCAACAATTACAATCCATTATAAATTTATTTGATTGAACATGTAAAAATAGTTGATTAACAATTTGGGATTTTTCTCTTGAGACAGATAATATGGTGGCGTAATTATATATATTATATTTGTATTTTTATAATGGACTATTTTCATCATCGAATATGTTATGTGTATTGAATGTCTTTAGAAAAATTTAATTTTATTTAATTATTTCAAAAACATTCAACTGTTAGTAATAGCACAACAAAAAAATTAGTATATGCACATCATTTTGAAAGGTATTATTTTCTCCTCTTCTTCAAGTGTTTCTGGCCTGCATGGAGTTTGAACCTGGATTCTTAGATTCTAGAGTATTGAAATTTTAAGGTAACACTCTAACCAAATGAGCGTTACCTTAAAATTCAGTAGTTTTCTTATGAAAACTAATTAATCAAGTGTGCAGTGATGCTTAATCCAATTATTACCACAGATAAAAACATAATAGATAAAATTAATCATAACATTAAGAAATGATTAAATATTAAAAAGAAATATGCATATGTATATGAAAAAGATTTTTAATATATGTAAATTTAACAGTTCTTATTTATAAATCTGAGAATTGGACATCTTACAGAAAAGCAATACAGAGATTTTAGATGATTCACAATAGTATGAACAGATGCATAATATGAATAATAAGGAGATATTAAAGGCAAAATTCATGGGTAAAAGAAAAAAACAGGTGTCACTGACATCATTGAAACAATTAAAAAATTAAGTTGGAGTTTGGCTGAACATATTTCTTGAAGAAATTTTAATAGATGGACAACTGAAATCAAAAACAGGATTCTGGGGAGATTGATGAATAAAATAAAGAAGTGTGTGATGGTGAAATAAAGAAGAAAGGCTGGAAATCAGAGCTGGATTGAAATTGGAGAGATCTTTATCGTGAAGTGGACTGATAATTGTTGAAAATAATGACTGATGGGTGGATTGGCAATAATAAATTAATTGATAAATAGCTTTCAATTTTTTTGATTAAGACAAATGATATATTGGCATAATCTAGATACTTTTACAACAATAAATATCTTTCACACAGCTTTTATTTAATCTTACTACTTATTAGAAACTTAGGTTTTAGAACATATTTATTATTAAATCCTACAAGATAAAAAATCAGAATGAATACATATATTTAAATACAAGGTATATTCAAATAGCAGCTATAGGGGTTCATTGATTCATAAGAGATTATACTGAAACAATTGTATTAAATGACTTTTGATTGCAAAAACTATACATTTAAAAAAAAATTAAGCTTTTTTTTATACATATGCACTGACTTTTTTTCAAAGGTATTAAAGCATTCAAGCACTATTCGAAATTCACCAGCGACTTTTATATTCGTTGCTAATAATTTAATTAAATGTATAAAAAATACTATCTTACATTTATCTAAATTTATTACAAATTAAAGATTTTTCCTTAAAGTAATACTCATTGATAATAAACAACTATTTTTCACAGTTTAATTACTCTCTTTATGAAAATAATACATTTCTCTAAATCATGATTAATTAAACATATTTTGTAGATACTTTATTGCCTTAATATGCAACCTATTTACTTTGCCAATAAACATCTCATGATCACCATTTTTTAAGCTTGTGCAAAAGTTATTAAAACAGGCAATTGCCATTCTGTGCAAGCCAGAGTAATCAATGGATGTCAGAAGGCCTGTGCATAAAATTCCCATATAAGGCCTACTCATCCAATATCCTATACTAGTTTCAGGCTCAAGGACTTTGTCAGAAAGAAGCCTTGGATAAGAAAGCTCTGCACCTAGATTTTAGGAACTAATGCAAACCATAATCAGCCACGTTTTATCTCTGTTTAACTACAAAACTATGAGTCTTAAATTGAAAACACCATAATATTTTCAATGCAAGATCAGTAGCTTGCATATTCATATAGGTTTAAACTCAGTTCAGTAACTATACATTTGACATCTTTGTTTTTTTAATAACCACAGCCACCACTATTCTATGAGGCAGAATTGGTTTTTAGCCAATAAACATCACATGATGTGACACCATTTCTTATGCTTGCTCAAAACTGTTATTAAAACATGCAAAACTCTCTATGAATATTGCCAAAGTGCAAGCCAGAGTAATGAATGGATGCCTGAAGACTTGTGCATAAAATTCTTCAACAAGTGCCTACTCATGCAATATCCTCAAACTAGTTTTGGCTTGTGTCTTTTGTCAGTGAGGAGCCTTGGGCCTGAGAACACTACACCTAGATCTTAGGATCTAATGCAACCCTCCAGGATTCATATTTTATCTCTACCTAACTACAAAACTCTGCATCTTAAATTGAAAACACCATAATATTTTCAATCCAAGTTCAGTACCGTATATAGTCATATAGGTCTGAAATTCCTTCAGTTCCTATATATTTTTGGTGTCTTTCGTTCTTTAAAAACCACAGCCAACAATATCCTATAAGGCAGGATTGGATTTAGAGCAATGAACATCACAAGATGTGACACTTTCTTATGCATGCTCAATACTGTTATTAAAACTGGCAAAACTCTTTATACATATTGCCACTCAGTGGAAGCCACAGTAATCAATGGATGTCAGTAGACTTGTGCATAAAATCCCCATTTAGTATCTACTCATCCAAATCCTCAGACTAGTTTCTGGCTTGTGGATATTGTCAGTGAGGAGCTAAAGACCTGAGAGCAATGCACTTAGACCTTAGAATCTAATGCAGTTTTCCAGGATCAACCTTTTATATCTACTTAACTACAAAACTATGAGTTTTAAACTGAAAACAGCATAACATTTTCAATCCAAAATCATTAGCATATATATAGTCATACAGGTCTGAACTGAGTTCAGTACCTATACATTTTGGTGTCTTTCATTATATAATAATAACCATAATTATCACTATGCTATTAGGCAGTATTGTTTTTATGCCAATAAACATCACATGATCAGCATTTGTTATGCTTGTTCAAAACTGTTACTGAATCAGACAAAGCTCTATATGCATTGCCACTCAGTGCAAGCCAGAGTAATTAAGGGATACCAGAAGTCTTGTGCACAATCAACCAATAACCTGAGACTAGTTTTTGGCTTGGGGCATTCATCAGTAAGAAGCCTTGGATCTGAGAGCACTGCCCCTACATCTTAGGATCTAATGCATTCCTCCAGCAGCCTCTTTTATATCAAGTACAAAATTATGAGGCATCAACTACAAAATTATGAGTCTTAAATTGAAAATACCACAATATTTGAAATCCAGGCTCAGTAGATTATATAGTCATATAGGTCTGAACTCAGTTCAGTACCTATACATTTTGGTGTCATTGGTGTTTTAATATTGATAGCCACCACTATCCTATTGAGCAGGGTTGGTTTTAAGCCAATAAATGTCACATGAATACCCATTTCTAATGATTGCTCAAAACTGTTATTAAAACAGGCAAAACATTATATATATATATATATATATATATATATATATATATATATATATATATATATATATATTGCATCTCAGTGCAAGCCAGGGTAATCAATGGATGCCAGAAGGCTTGTGCAAAAATTTCCCATCCTGTGCCTACTCATTCAATATTTTCAGACTAGTTTCTGGCTTGTGACCTTCATCCATGAAAATCCTTGGACCTAAAGATAACTGCACCTAGATCTTAGGATCTAAAGACAATAAACATCCCATGATTATTTCTTCTCTTTAGTCAAATCTGTTGTTGAAACAGGCAAAACCCTCTATACATATTTCCAATCAGTGCAAGCCAGAGCAATGAATGGATGCCAGAAGGCTTGTGCATAAAATCATCATTTAGTGAATACTCATCCAATAATCTTAGACTAGTTTCTGGCTTGTGGCTTTTGTCAATGAAGAGCCTTGGACTTGAAAGCACTGCACCTATTTTTTAGGATCTAATGCAACCCTCCAGCATCCATTTTTTATCTTTAAACTACAAAACTATGAGTCTTAAATTGAAAACATCATATTTTCGATCTAAGCTCAATAGCCTATATTGTAATATAGGTCTGAAATCCATTCTGTCCCTATACATTTTGGTGTCTTTGGTTCTTTAAAAACCACAACCAGCAATATCCTATAAGGCAGGATTGGTTTAAGGCCAATAAACATCACAAGATGTGACACTTTTTTATGCTTGCTGAAAACTGTTATTAAAACTGGCAAAACTCTCTATACATATTGTCAGTCAGTGGAAGCCACAGTAATCAATGGATGCCAGTAGGCTTGTGCATAAAATTCCCATTTAGTGCCTACTCGAGACTTGTTTCTAGCTTGTGGCTTTCGGCAGTGATGAGCCTAACACCTGAGAGCGCTATCTAGATCTTAGCATTTAATGCAGTCCTCCAGGAGCAATCTTTTATGTCTACTTAACTACAAAACTATGAGTTTTAAACTGATAGCAGCATAATATTTTCAATCCAAGATCAAAAGCTTATATAGTCATACTGGTCTGAACTCAGTTCAGTACCTACACATTTTGGTGTATATGGTTATATAATAAATTTAGCTACCACTATGCTATTAGGCAGTATTAGTTTTATACCAATAAACATTTCTTGATCAGCATTTGTTATGTGTGGTCAAAACTGGTATTAAAACAAACAAAACTCTACATATTGTAACTCAGTGCAAGCCAGAGTAATCAATGGATGCTAGAAGTCTTGTGCATAAAACTCCCATCTAGTGCTTATTCATCCATTATCTCAGACTACTTTCTGGCTTGCGCCTTTGTAAGTGAGAGCTTTGGATCTGAGAGCACTGCACCTGTATCTTGGGATCTTATGCAACCCTCCAGCAGTGACATTTTAACACTACTTAATACAAAACTATGAGTCTTAAATCGAAAACACCATAATATTTTTAATTCAAGCTCAGTAGCTTGTACAGTCATATATGTTTAAACTCAGTTTAGTACCTATTCAATTTGGTGTCTTTGGTTTTTTAATAACTAACCACCTTTCTCCAGTGTGGCAAAATTGGTTTTAAGCCAATAAATATCACATGATGTGACACCATTTCTTATGCTTGGCAAAACTGTTATTAAAACAGGCAAACTCTTTATACATATTGCTACTCAGCGCAAGTCAATGTAATCGATAGATGCCAGAAGCCAAGTGCATAAAATCCCCCATCTAGTTCCTACTCATCCAATATCCTCAGAATAGTTTCTCGCTTGTGGCTTTCATCTGTGTTGAGCCCTGGACCTGAGAGCATTTCACATAGATCTTATTATCAAATGCAACCCTCCAGCAGCCATTTTTTATCTCTACTTAACTACAAAACTATGACTTAAAATGAAAACACCATAATATTGTAAATCCAAACTCAACAGTTTAAATATAGGTCTAAACTATTCAGTACTTATAAATTTTTGTGTCTTTGATTTTTTAATAACCATGGATACCACTATCCTATTAGTTAGGAATGGATTTAAGACAATAAACATCACATTATCAGCATATTGTTATGCTTGTTCAAAACTGTTGTTAAAACAGTCAAAACTCTCTATACCTATTGTCACTCATTGCAAGCCAGAATAATCAATGGATGCCAGAAGTCCTGTTCATAAAATCCCCAATTGTGACTACTCATCTAATAACCTGAGACTAGTTTATGTCTTGAGGCTGTCATCATTGATAAGCCTTGGATTTGAGAGCAGTGCATCTAGACCTTAGGCTCTAATGCAACTCTCCAGCAGCCACCATTTATGTCTACTTAACCACAAAACTATTGAGTCTTAAAAAGAAAACTTCATAATATTTAAAGTCTGAGCTCAGTAACTTATATAGCCATGTAGGTCTGAACTCAGATCAGTACCTATACATTTTGGAGTCTTTGATTCTTTAATAACTATCACCACAATAATCTTTTAGGCAGGATTGGTTTTAAGCCAATAAACATCACATGATCACTATTTCTTATGCTTGCTTTTAACTTATTAAAACAGGCAAAACAGTCAATACATATTGCCACTCAGTGTAAGCAGGGTAATCAATGGATGCCAGAAGGCTTATGCATTAACATCCCCTTCTAGTGCCTACTCATCTTGTCCTCAGACTGGTTTCTGGTTTGTGACATTCATTAGTGAGAATCCTTGGATCTCAGAGCACTGCACTTTCATCTTAGGAGCTAATGCAACCCTCACACATCCACATTTTATCTCTACTTAACTACAAAACTATGAGTCTTAAATTGAAAACAGCATATTTTCAATCCAAGCTCAGTAGATTATATAGTCATACAGGTCTAAACTCAGTTTAGTACCTATACATTTTTGTTGTCTTTGATTTTTTAATTGCCATAGCCACCACTATCCTATTAGGCAGGACTGGTTTTAAGACAATAAACATCACATGATATTTCCACTCAGTGCAAGCCTGCAAGACAGAGTAATCAATGGATGCCAGAAGGCTTGCACATAAAATCCCTAACTACTGCTTACTCATCCAATATCTTCAGACAAGTTTCTGGCTTGTGGCCTTTGTCAGTAGGGAGTGTTGGACCTCAGAGTACTGCAACTATATCTTAGTCATATAAATCTGAACTCACTTCAGTACCTATACATTTTGGTGTCTATTTCTTTAATAACCATAGCCACCACTATCCTATTGGGCAGGATTGGCTTTAAGCCAATAAACATCACATGATCAGCATTTCTCATGCTCACTCAAAACTGTTATTAAAACAGGCAAAACTATACATATTACCACTCAGTGCAAGCCAGAGTAATCAATAGGTGCCAAAGGGCTTGTGCCTAAAATACCCATCTAGTGACTACTAATCCAATTCCCTCAGACTAGTTCCTGTCTTGTGACCTTCATCAGTGTGTAGCCTTGGATTTGATAGTGCTGCACCTACATCTTATAATCTAATTCAATCCTCCAGCATCCACCTTTTTTAACTATTTAATTACAAACTATGAGTCTTAAATTGAAAACACCATATTTTCAATCCAAGCTCTGTAGCTTCTATAATAATATGTCAGAATTCAAATCAGTACCACTACATTTCAGTGTCTTTGGTTCTTTATTAACCATAGCCACCACTATCCTATTCATCAGAATTGGTTTTAAGCCAATAAACATCACATGATGACCATTTCTTATGCTTGCTTAAAACTGTTATTAAAACAGACAGAACCCTTTATGTATTGCCACTCAGTGCAAGCCTGAATATTCAGTGGATGCCAGAAGGATTGTTCCTATATTCCCCATCTTGTGCCTACTCATCCAATATTTTCAGACTATTTCCTGGCTTGTGGTTTTCATTAGTGAGAAACCATCGATCTTAGAGCACTGCCCTTACATTCTAGGATGTAATGCAACCCTCAAGCAGCCACCATTTTTCTCTACTTAACAACAAAACTGTGTCTTAAATTGAAAACATTATATTTTCAATCTAATCACAGTATCTTACATAGGCATATAAGTCTGAACTCATTTCCATACCTTTACATTTTGATGTCTAAGCCAATAAAGTTCACATGATCAGCATTTCTTATGCTTGCTAAAAAGTGTTATTAAAACAGGCAAAACTTTTTACATATTGTCACTCACTGCAAGCCAGAGTAATCACTGGATGCCAGATGGCTTGTGCCTAAAAACTGTATCTAGTGCCTTGTCATCCAATATCCTCAGACTATTTTCTTGCTTGTGGCCTTTTTCAGTGAAGAGTTTTGGATCTGAGGGCACTGCACTTAGATCATAGGATCTAATGCAGCTGTGCAGCAGCTACCTTTTATCTTTACTTAACTATAAAACTATGAGTCTTGAAATCACCATAATATTTTCAGTGCAAGTTCAGTAGTTTGTAGTTATATAGGTTTGAACTCAGTTCAGTACCTATACATTTTGGCTCCTTTGGTTCTTTACTAACCATAGCCATCATTATCCTGCTAGGCAGGATTGGTTTCAAGCCAGTAAACATCGGGTGATCAACATTTGTTGTGCTTGCTCCAAACAGGCAAATCTGTCTATACATATTGCCACTCAGTGGCAGCCAGATTAATCAATGCATGTAAGGAGGGTTGTGCTTAAAATCCTCATCTAGTACCTACTCATCTAATTTCCTCAGATTCCTTATATATTTATCTGCTGGTCCCAGAGTTATCCATACCTGCAGAGAGCAGAACAGGCTTTAATGATCCAGTGCTATATGATGCCTCGAAATTAATGCCATGTGTCCACCCAATATGCATTATCTGCATGATTATGACAGATAATGTATGGGCCCTCATATAAATTACAAAATCTTTGCCACACAAAACTACCCAGATTGCTCTGCTGGATTCATTTATGGACCAGTTTATGAAGTTCACTACTTGAGGGATCCATTCACCCAGCTCTTATGATTTTGCATGTAAAGGTAGGAAATAGGAATGCTAACTCCTTCATCACCCATTCACAAGAGTTGTATTGCAGGTTTTGGATTGATGTGCAATTGTGCCTAATCTCCTGACATTGGACCCACTTGTGCCATTACTTGGATGTAAAGGGTGTGCCATGGTCTGAGAAAATGCTCTTGGGTTTTCCAGTTTCTGTGAAATGCCTGCCTTTTAACATCTTAGTGATATTCTTACATATTCACCTTCATTATGGGTTATGTGGACACATACTTCAAAAATAAATTGTACATGACAAGGAGATATTTTTTATTAAATGTTGGTCCAGGGCCATGAAAGTCCATTGCTCAGGGTTGGTTTGGTATTTTTGACAAGGAGTTATTTTTTATTGAATGATGGCAGAGGGTTGTAAAAGTTTATAGTTAACATTTCTCAGAGTTGATTTGGTATTATTGGCAACATAGGAACCAAGCCAATATAGGAACCAACCTGGCAACTTTTGCATTTCCTCAATATGTTCAAGACTGATGCATGTATGCTAGGTCAGTCAACCCACTGTTGAATCAAATGATTCATTTTCAGAGTGCCATAATGGCTATAGAGTTGATGCATGTAGGTTGCCACATCCTCTCATAGCCTACAAAGTATAAATGGTTTTCACTTATCTTGATCATCATGTGTCCTATACTGCAAATGGTTTTGATGCAGCTGGTATCTTGTTTCCCTTTCTGTTTCCTTCATATCCTTTCCATTTGCTTTCTTTCCCAGCCATGTTATCATCTCTTTCAATTACTCATCTTGACACTGCCAATCTTCCAAAAAAGCCAGGCCCTCTTCTACTGGAAATATACACCTTCTCCACACCCAGTTGACCAGGCTAATACCCAGATGAATTTTCAGCTCAGAATATCAGCCACAATGTTCTCTGGTCTTCAGCAATATTGAGCAGTGTAATTGTATTCCTGTAGCAACAAGCTCCACCATATCAACCAGATGCTGGTAAGGTAAGTGTGATTTTTAAACTCCAGACTCATATGATCAGTGACTATGATCACTTCTGACCCTAACAAAAATGGTCAGAACTTCTGGAATGCCCAGACAATTGTCAGGGTCTCATTTTCAGTGGTGGAATAATTCAGTTCAGGATGCTTTAGTAATCTGCTGATAAAATACTGCACTCCCCATTAATTTACTTCCTGGATTTGTGATAGTGTAGCCCCCAAGCCATACCCACTGCTGTGCATTTGTGCCACAAATGGTTTGGTAAAATCCAGGAATGTGAGCATAACTTGTCTATTGAACCCTCTTTATATCTTTGAGTGCCTTCTGTTCTTGGTACCACCTCCATGGTATACCCTTTTTTAGTAATCTAACTAGGGGTTCCATCCACTCAGCTTGCCATTCATGGAATATGTTGTAGAAATTACAAAGTCCCTGGAATGATCACATTTGCTTTCAAGATTTCAGTGTGAGTAACTCCCTAATGGCCAATACTTTGTCCAGAAAAGGTAGGATTCATCCCTTGAGCCCCCATTAGGTGACCCATGAATTTTACTTCATTTGTCATCACAGTACTTTTTTAAAATTGTTTTTATGCCCTTCTTCTGACATTGTTTTTGATGCCCTTCTTCTGACATTACTACAGAAACTTATCAGCATTTTAAAACAACTTAGATGTAAATTATGTATAATGTAAATTAATGGTGTAGATGGGATTATCTCGAATGGAGAAGCATTAAATAACAATCTACTATAAAATAATTTTAAACTAATATTTCTTTTTCTCATCATTTTCCTCACTGCTAAGTACAATGTACATTTTCAAATACCACATTTCAAAAACAATTCTATTTAAACCATTAGAACTTAAGAATATGAAATGATATAGTGGGTTTGAGCTAAGACAAAGAGAACAAACTAACAACCTAGAGCAAAATCATCTCATGAGTGCATATGGTCTGCAATCCTAATGTCACTTCTGGAGCACCTTTGGGAATATAAAAGAAAAGAGCAATCAATCCCTTGTTTAACAACTATACCAACACATAGTCTGAAAATCCAAGTGCCACTTTTAGATCACCTTTGGGGATATAACAAAAGTAAAGGGTGGTTAGTCCCTTATTTTATAATTAGATTAATACACTACAAAAAATGTATAATCTGCTCAATATTTAATAGGAGTATTCATAATTTACCCATGAGGGTCATTTATATCATCACTCAGGGAAAGATAATTATTTCATCTGATGTGATGTAACATGAGCCTACCACGTATTCCAAATTATTATACCCTTATTATTGTAATTATTCAACATGATAACAGATATATTTAATACTAATATTACTCACTATGGATATATAAAGCTACTATCAAAATAGATTACTATTTGACATATAATATTTGCAACTATCCTTATCAAGTTAAGAATGACCCATAACTATAGTCATTTTAAGTACTACATGTAAAAATTTACCATATTTAACACTCCAAATTAGCTGACATTGAATACTACCCATTTATTATTATTATTCAGCAAATGTTGCTTTTATCCAAGAATAAAAAAATATTGAGAATAAACTGTAATAGTCTTTTACCTGTGTTCATAGTTTAAAATATAAATAAAATTTCCAACAAATAAGATTATTTTACCTTTTTTTAAATATATATTTATTTTTGATTTACATTTATCACAAAACCGGTCTTTATACCTGCACTAACAATGTATACAATATTATAAGATAAAGCACATATAATATTTATGATAATAATGATCATGATATAAACATCTGGTTTCATCTTTCTTCTTATGAAACTAAAAAAAATGAAATCTTGGATGCAACCTTTTTTAAAATCTGCAGCATTATGTGATTGATGAATGCTCTTTTCCACATTAATTATATTTTATATTCTTTTTATCAGTTTAAACTGTTATTTTAGTATGTTTCTGTATCTATAAATAATCATAGTTTTATCTGTTAACTTCAGCACTTTGTTATTCTCAAAATGAAGAAAAAGTTGAAAATAAACATTGATTTTTATTTTCATCACACACATATATATTTTATTTACTTTATTGACTAATGACACTACTTAATCATTAATACATCAGAAATCTGATCCACAATATGATTAATGCAATAATCAATATATTTGTTTCACTTTTAATGCAATTCTACAACTTAGTTTAATAAAGATATCAATTCCACTTGTTAAGTTTCAAGATGGCACTTTCTAGCTTTACCCTAACACAAGTTTTAAAAGCAATGCTGGGAATATCTTCATATTAAAAGTTTTAATAAATATTTTATAAACTTTTAACATTTAGTATCTTCATTTATTGTTTTATTATATAGGTATAAGTTATTACTGTACTTTTATTTAATTGTAGCATTTTTCTTTTCTTTTCAATTTATTTTCACCACATAATGAAATTAATATAAATAATACATTTGCGACAGTTGTAGTTAACTTAAATATAATATTTCACATTTGTTAATACATGTTGTGAATGCCTTATAAATTCAAAAGCACCAATAAAAGACATTAAACATCTCATATTATAGTTCTGCATATTTTTAAATACATTCCAAATAAAAGTACAAAATAATTTTCTTTTCTTTCTTCTTGCTATCCCAAATAACTCATAATTAAATTTATAATGCATACAGCAAATATAATTAAAATAGTTACAAAACAAAGAGTAAAATTGTATGCTTATGAAACTGTTCAACATTGAAGTCTACTTTGGCACATTTTCATTCAATATGGCTACCAATTTTAAATGTGAACTCTTCACAATTATTGACTGACAGAAGCAACATGTTTCATGAATGAAATCCAATTGTTAAAATACTATTCAATTCCATTTTTAATGCAATTCAAATTAAATTTTACTTCTTAATAATTTTCTGCTTCTCAGTTCTTTGTTAATTTAATTCTTCCATTTTGTTCTTAAGGATGAAAGTACAGCTATTAAAGGATGGTACAATCTTAAATATATAGGGGAAAAAGTTATATCATTAATTTTGGACATTGTCAAGAAAGTTGAACAGCAATCTTCTTTGAAAGTTTAATGTTTTTATGCATTATATTTTAAGGATAGATAACCATAATTGGAGAGCAAAAAGTACATGGAAAAAACCTAATTTTAATATAAAAAAACATATATTTTTTTAAAAAAGAATTACAGTGAATATTTTAAAAGAAAATTTTGTCTTTTAAAAGCTTATGATAAACTTTTCCTGAAAATGATTATAAAGAATTTTTTTATATATGATAAGTCATTATTAAAAAAGACTGTAAATAATTTAATATTTTAAAAACTGATTTTGAAAATTATTTGTCAGAAAAAGAAATAAATTGGGTAATTATAAAGATTATCCTGACTAAAAAATATAACTTTATAATGACTTTATTGAATTACCATAAAATGATAATTTTAATGGAATATAAAATGTGTATTTTCTTTACAAATACATATGAATTCATATAGCCATCACTAGTGCATCTGAAACCGGTGTGATGCAAATGAGTGGGAAACTCCAGAGATTATTTTAAAACTTTCCCAAGTGATATCACATTTAATAATTATTTTTATCCTGAAAGCTGCAGACAATAGACTGTGATTTATAAACTTTTATAAAAGTATTAATAATTATTCTTTGAAATAGTTATGGATATAAAAGTTGAATTCATTTTCATTTTTTCATTCTTTATTTTCATTTTTTATTTTTTTTTATCATTTATGAGTTTATGCACCATGTGAGGGGAAGAGAGCTTTGTGTTTGTGTTTAAAGATTTGAATAGTAGTGGTCATCTTAGCAACAAGCATCCAGGGAGAGAACTTCTAATGAAGAAATATTAAAGGAAGAAAAGAACTTTTAATTTGAACTTTATGGAAAAAAAGAGTTGGAGTTTTTGTAACTATAGTTTTATTTAATCATTTCACATACTAAGTATTGAAACAGTGAGATTCGTATTCGAATCTCAAGTTTCACCTTTTTCTGTCGTCTCTCACTGACCGGTCGATCCCACCCAAATTTAAACTTTTTGGTATCGAATTGTGTGTGTAACAACATTCAAAATGTATAAATATATGTAGAATTCAACATAAACACGCACACATTTCGATCTCAAATGAAACACAATAAATACGGATAAAATAATGTAATTTAGATTCCTTCTAGTTAAATAAACTTTTGTGTAATATTAATCATTTATTTTGAATTTTATAGAGTTCGTATTTGTTGCTTAGTTTAAATTTCGTTAAATAATAATTCTAACATAATCTGATGCAATAATTAATTAAAGTTAAAATAATTTTATTCCCTTTTGTCTTTGAAAATTTAAAAGCATCAGTCAGCGATAGATAATAAATTAATTATAGCAAAATTCCTAGAAAAATGTAATTAACGAATGTAAAGAAAAACAAACAATAGACAGCAAATTTCTTTCTAATTAAAACCAGCAGAGCATTGATTATCCTGAGGGCAAGATAAATAAAACCTAAAAATATCTCAAGAGAAAAATTAAAAGATTAAGATAAGAAAAGGAGGCCATCTTAGACTTGCTAAAGATTTGGACTTGAATTTTAGCTTTGCTCTTGAGTGGAGCATCTAAAATATCTTAAATAAATTAATACTGCAAGGTATGACCGAGTAAGCACCGAAATTATTCTCCATCGGAAAATGGCCCACCATATGCTGAGCTTCACCTTGCCCATCGTAAAAACACCAAAATGATCTGCTGCCTGAAATAAACAAGAAAGCCGCTGCTGTTAAAAATCAATAAAACAACATGCCCAGGACAAGAAAGAAAATTTCTAATTACGAACAATCTGCTATTAAACCAATGGACGAAAACAACTTATAAAACAGGTACCTGTGTTTGTGTATTCCAAATTATAGAGTACTCTAGTAATAATAAGCTATAGCTCATCTCCTATTATTTGTATAACTTCTAAATGTAAAAAAAAATTTAAGAATTCATGTAATCTGTAAACTTCTCGCATAATCTAGCTTACCCTCCCTCTATCACTTCTTAGGTGTGTATTTCTTAAATCTATATTTTATTTATAATTATCATTGAAATATTACCTTCTCATAATTGTCTTAGTTTTAAAGCTAAACCCATAATCGCTCGAACAGTGAATGCGTGTCGAATTGTCATTAATATTGCTTTTATAGATAACTTAAATTTCATATAAATCGACACGCATTCAAAGAATCAGTTATTGTAATGCAGGGTCGACTACTCCGTAATAGCTGGCATACTCGCTATAATAATTCCCTTTTTAGATATTTTTATTATTATTAAATGTTAATGAATAATTATGTAAATTTCATTTCTTTGAGAGTCACCAATTTTCTTTCAGTCAAAGTTGATAATGTTGGGCCGAGTTTGAAATCTAGTTAAATATTACCGCAATCTTTTAGATATTATACATGTGTTACATTTTGAAGCCCCGATGGCTCATTCCACACTGTGAATACTCCGGATTCTCCATGATTGAATTAACCCCAGTCGTCCTACGCAAGCGGACATGATCAATGTTCCCGTAGGGCTTGACGACCGTCACGCAGCCAGCTGGCAAATTGCGACATGGACCGCTTGTCCCTGGTTATGCTCATGTGACACCTTACCTCTTCGGGTCGAGGCAGAGACCAACCCGAAGACCCTTATAACTTATTCACGGTCTTGCAGTTTTAGCGCTGCCATTTTACATCGCCCTTCTAAAGCGTACCACGTGTTCTTTTATATTAGTTTATTATTCTCTCCATCACTCCGCCTCGGCATTATCTTCGTCATATACTCTCAAATAAATGTTTGCCCTTAGTCGTAAAATAAAGATTTTATTAAATAAATGTATGTCCGCCGTTACTGATGACTCTGGCAGTGCAAAGTATCAATTCCTTACAGCACGCATTAGAAATACACACTCGAGAACCCTGGGTAGCTGGATTACGCCTTCCTATAAATAAATGCTCCTAATAAATAAATGTATTTTCTATATATAATATTGCCAATTAGATATTGAAACTCTTAATTTAAAAATATGATCAATAACCTTACTAATGTTGTCTTTTATTAAAAATGTAAATAAATAATTTTAACTATATGTCTGTAGTTAAGTTTTCATTAATTCGATGCCCATTATATATATTTCCTCGATTATATGTGTTAGTTAATATTCGTTTGATTGTTGGCCAACTCGGAAACAAAACCCATGAATCTCGTGCATCTCCCTGACCACCGTGCCTAAGGAAGTGTTTACTTATGTCACATCAGAGGCGTTATTCCGTAGATTGTATTGTGGAACCGATAAACTATGTTCAAACTCAGTATTACCGGTGGCTTCGCTACTCGATGGTGCTGCTGTTCTGTGTGGTGGTCGAATTCTGCAATATGTTAATGAGATACACGTGTTTTGACTGTTACAGTATAGTATTAAGTTTTCTTAGTGTTAGGTAGGAAAATTACATTTAAATATCTATTAGTCTAACATAATTAATATTTTAAGAAATATTTTAATTCTTTGCAAAGTTTTTTTTTTTTCATAAACATTTTTTAAAGTATGACAGTAATGAATGAATGTTGATGTTATTTAATATGTTTTCTTATATGAAATATTGGACCAGAAAATGTCAATTATAGTAATTGACAAGTGAAGTGTTACTAGGTAAACTTTATAAAATATATTAATTTTGTATGATGTATATTTTATTATTTTCTAGAATTGCTTGGAATATTTTTATGGTGTTACCTTATCATATGAACGAATGAATAGGTGTGTGTGCATTAATTACACATTAAACTTTATTGCTATTCTAAAGTTATGAGCTAGGATTTTTTTAAAAATATGCACACTTTTTTTTAATATTACTAATGTAATATAATTTACTGATATTTATAACTTTTATATGATTCTTTAATGGATAAACCCTATGTTTTTAGATATTTTAAATATTGATTTTAATATCTTAAGACAAAATCATTTGTATTTTTTTTATTGCTGAATTTTGAAAGTGAATAAACCTTTTGCTGTAGTTTTTCGATTGTTAAAGTCATATGGGAATATTGATTATTATTTAGAGTAATGCTAGATATTTTTGCGATGTAGGTTGATAAATCTATTGTGAAGTTTTTAAGTGATAGTGGCTTTGGGATTGCAAAAAAAAACCATGGGATGCTTATATGTAGGATTTATGGAGAGAATAAAAAAGAAACCTATATTATTATCTTAATAGTTTATACAAGTATAGATAATGTAGCCCTGTGTCTTGTATATATTGTCCATGGGCAGTGTCTTTCTTGGTATTTTATATTGTAATGTTCGAATGAGCTGAATAAATAGCCTGGACATTATTTTTATATTTGAGGTTATTAGATAGAAAAGTCATACCACTTTGTATGCACTGTTTCCATGTAGTTTATCCCATATATTTTATACTATTGAGTCTATACTCTAGTTAGTTCTTTATGCTTACACATCATATCACTATCTTAATTTCAACAGTTATTGCATCATACAGCATTGTATTTATGAAAGAAAATAATGAATAATTTTTTGAATTGTAGAATCGTTATTTCGAAAGAAGATGAGATAGGTTTTTTCTTGCTTTGGTTTATGTTGAAGTCAAATACAAATGAGATTGAAAGTAAATGTTAACAGTAATAATAAAGAATGATCGATATTTTTTGTACTTTATTAAACTATTTTAAAAAAATATATGGGATAATAAATTATTCATGAGGTTTTTGAATAATTTTTGATATTTTGATTATACATGGTAATGCATATTTTTAAAGAATAGAACATCCAGAATGAACAACATAAAATAGAATGAATGCTTATATTTTTTATGAATGTTATTTTATGTTTTTAAACATACATGAAACACACACAAAGGGATTTTATTTAGAGTAGTGCCAAGCAATGTATATAAAGAAACATCAGTAATATTATTTTATTAAAGTCAATTTATTTTTTGAATAGAACAAAGATAAATGTTTAAAATAACATTAGCACTATCATATTACAAGTTTGATTAATTTATTATAAAAATCTATGAACATATTTTAAAAAATGAATGTTACTTCAGTATTTCATAATTGTATATCTTCGTGTACACTTATGAAAACTATATATTTTAGCTATGAGAATTCATGGATATTATATTAAACTATAAGTGTATTCTTATATTAGTATTATTATTATTTTAAATAAATGTGCAAAAGTTTATAGGTCGGAGTAAAGGCTTATTTACTTGTTGATTTTATTTTTTTAATGTGGGAGTATGTAATTTATCTAAAATATAACTGTAAATATTGTATATTGTTTGTTAAAAGTATAGAATAATAAATTTTGTTAAATTTGTTCTTATAAAACTTTGTGTTGTGTTGAGTATTCATCATTACAAATACATGATTTTCCAGATACTAAAAGAAACATAATATTTGCACAGTACAGATATAATTATTTACTTAAGAAATCACAATGCTTCAGAATATAATATATTTGAGAAATTTCTTTTTGCATTAATATTATTATTATGGTCATAATTAATTGTACAATTTATTGCATAGAATTATAACGTTATTTGTTGCCACATATCCTCAGATTATATCAGATTATACCACATATTATATTTAAGATGCCATATGAGAATTAATTATTATATTACTTTTTATTATTATTGATAATTACCATAACGTTGAACAGTATATAAGATTGATAATTATTTATTGAAAATTATTATTATTATTTATTGTTGTTGTTATTATTAGTTAGGTGTAGTTGAGAGTGATACAAAATCTGTTATCATACTTGACTACAGAAGATTATAAATTGATTAGAATTATTTTAAAAGAACCTGAGATAATTATAATTATATTATTTTAATAGATATTAGGATTTAGTTAGTAGCATCATATTAAATTGATTATTACTATTTTAAAGTTGTAAAAATGCTATGAATTTATTATTTGAAATAATGATAGTATTTTAATGTCATTGAAATGGTATCCTGTTGGATATGGGCTCAGTGTAATTCTTTACTGCTTATACTTCACTTTATTGTCTCATGATTTATTAATATTTTATTTATTTAATTTTTATTTTAAAACAAATTATTTATTATTTGTTGATCAGTTAGAGCTAGTTAAATAATAGATATTATTATATGATATCTTCATTATTGATTATATGTATTTTAGCCAAGCATAATCATTTTATCTGAGCTACTCGTATTTTCTTCTTATTATATTTCTGAATAGTGAGGGTCCAACGTAACTAAGTTGAATTTTCTCACCCAACTTAGGGGCTATTGATAGGTATAACTCATAGAATAGAAGTAATTTAGTAATTTTATAATAGCAGTCATTATAATTTAGGGTTTGATTATAAAATTGAACTAAATATTGTATTTAAATTATTATAATTGCATGTGGTGTTTATAATCTGATTTATTCCAAAATAAAATATTATTGTTTATTTGTAAAATAATAAGCAAATAAATATTTAAATTATACAAATGTGCTAATAAGTATTTTATATTATGATTATGTCAATTATTAAATATTTTAAAGTATATTCTGAATATATTTTATGTGCCAATTATCTGTTGGACCATGTTCGTGAAAATCAATGATATAACATGATTTTTTTAAAAAAATTAGTTATAGTTACAGTAATAGGTTAATGTTAAATAGTGTAAGATCTTAAAGTGCAAATATCTTTTATAACATTTTTACAAATAAGTTCTGTCTTACATAGTGGGATGTGGATAAAATTTAAAAAAAAAAACGTTTTAAACTTATTTTTAAACTATCACCCAACTTCTCACTTATATTCCACATCATCAATAAAATAATTTAAAAAGGTACTGATTTAGTATGCACACACAGCCATTTTATTTTCTAAGAACTGTCCCAAACCCATGCTGACATATCCAAGTGATCCATACATGGTCATGACTTGACCATTAGGTACAAAATAGCAATTTTCATCAATAATAAAAAAGTATAATTTTCATAGTTATACTTTATCTAATCATGTGACTAAAGAATTGAAATGCAAATTTTGCAATGACTAAAAAATGAAAATGCAAATTTTACAATTTTTAGTGATTATTAAAAAATGAAAATGCAAAAAATCAAAAGTGAATACTCACAAACAATTTAAATGAACGTACATTTTCTACTTCAATTATTATTTCACATTTACTTTATTTTTAAGCATTAGATCAATATTTTAAAAATCAAAAGGCAATTTATGTTCATGTTTAAAAAAATCCATTTTTGCAAATATTTTAGTGTGAGGTTTATACAGGCTCTAGAAATCGATAATTTACATCAATAAATCTAAAATTAAAGCACAAAATTTGTATCACTATGAATATATATAAATACCAACAAGTTAAAATAAACAAAAAACAAGTCAAAAGAAATTAATAATAGTAATAATAAGTTAACATTACAGATTCTTCAAACACACTTTTCATACAGTTATAGTTGTTCAGAGATTTTCACAAATACACATCAATAATTCAAAAATAAAAACACAATTTTATTACAATCCACAAATAATGTAGTAAATACATAGTTTACCCAAATATAACAAGAACTTGTACAAAAAAATAATAAATGTATAAAAATCTTATGAAGTAAAATATTATTTTTACAATTAATAGGATTTTTGTTTTACTCATCACAATCTATGATATTGAATGCTTACTTTATTTCATGTAGGCTCCTGACTCATCATGGGATCTATTCTTGATTGGATGATGTCCATACAGGCTCTAAAATTTGATAATTCACATCAATAAATCTAACTCTTAGAATCAATACAAACCTGAAGTTTTTTACATGCAAGTGACTTTAACCATCAACCAATAATCACAGAAACATTGTAAAAGAAAATAATTCAATTTTATTGTTGCTAAATGAAAAGGTCCAGTTCAAAATATATAGGCTAGAAAGTAAAAAGAATAGTAACAAAAATAAATAAAAATTTGATTATTTCAAATGTAAAAATTAATGACTTTTAAATAAGATAAACACTAACCTTTTCACCATCAGTAGATATTTTTAAAAAATTTAATAAATAAATCTCTCTTATTTATATTATTTTCCTCCATCCATCAACAAATTGAATTCAAAAAGATTGTAGTAGATCTGGTGATGCCCCTTTAATTTTTTTTAATATTTTAACTTTTGCTTCAAGCCATGACCATTCAATTAACTGAGTATGAGTGCCCATCACCAGATTTATGTAGTTTTGATGATAGTTCATGATGAAATGTTGAAAACCCCTATTATTAATGTCTGCATAGGCTGAATGGATAGATAGACATACAGATACATGAATGAATGAATGACCAGACAATCTTTGCCAATGGTGGTAGACTGGTTTAATTTTTGCAGAGAAGGCTTCCTGTGCTGTTAAGATGAGGTGACAATTGATACAGAGTGAACAAGAACCAGGTCAATTAGATGAAGCAAGGTTTTCTTGCCAGCAAAAATATAATAAAGGAAGACTGCTAAGTTTCAATCATCCACATACTAGCAGGGATAAAAGATTCATCCCAATTAACAAAAAAACCCATGGAGCCTGATTTGATATTCACTGGGTGTTTGCATTAGAAAAGGGTCCCAATTGTCACTACTTTGCAGTGCAACATCAAGATCAAGCTATGTTAATTTCCATTTATTGAAAGAAAATGTATGGCTAGCTCTATCATTCACTCAGATAAGTGGCCAGCCTATGCAAACTTCAATGATAGAGGGTTTCAACATTTCATCATAAACTACCACCAAAACTATGTAAATTTATCTATTTATTTATCTATTCATCAACTATATCTATTTACCCATCCATCATTTAGTCTATGCAAACCTTAATGATAAGGATTTTCAACATTTTACCTTCATCCACCAACAAAACTCTGTAAATCTGGTGGGCTTTCTTACCCAGTTAATTGAATGATCATGATTTGAAGCCAAAGTTAAAATATTGAAAAAGATTACAATCCTATTTGGATTCAATTTGATGGCAGATGGAAAAAAAGAAATGAGAAACATTTAATTATTACATTTGTTAAACATGCTAAATATACCTACTGATGGTGAAAAGGTTAGTGTTTATCTTATTTAAAAGTTAATAAGTTTTACATTTGAAATAATTAAATCTTTATTTGTGTTACTATTCTTTTTACTTTCTAGCATTTGTATTTCAACATCGACCTTCTCCTTGATAATCAACTACTTCCATAATTTGTATTTAGCAATAATAAAATCGAATTATTTTCTTTTAACATGTTTCCATGCTCATTTGTTGATTATAAAAGTCACTTGCATTTAACTTGTGTTAATTTCAAGGGTTACATTTATTGATGTAAATTATCAAATTCTAGAGACCATATGGACCTCACCTGATTAAGAGTGGATCTCGTGATGAGTCAAGAGCCTACATGAAACAAATCAAGCATTTGATATTATACGTTTTGGTAAGAAAAACAAAAATCATAATAATTGCAAAAATAATATGCTTTATTTCATATAATTTCTATGCATTTATTCTTTTATGCATGTACTTGTTATATTTTGTTCAACTATGTATTTATTACGTTATCTGTGGATTGTACTAAAATGGCATTTTTTTTTAATTATTGCAAATTATCAATTTCTAGAGCCTGTATGGACATCTCACTAAAATATTTATAAAACGTCAAATTTTTTTTAAGATAAATGTAAATTGCATTTTGACTTTTGAAGTATTAATGTAATGCTTAAAGATTAAGTAAGTGTGAAATGATAATTACAGTTGAAAATACATGTTAATTTAAAATATTTGCGACAATTGGTTTTTGATTTTTTACGTTTTACTCAAATGATTAGATAAAGTATAACTATTCAAAATGTATTTTGATTTTTTAATTATCACTGAAAATTGCAAAATTTCCATTTTAATTTTTTGGTCACATGAGTAGATAAACTATAACTACGAAATTTGCATTTTTTATTACTATGAAAATTGAGATTTTGTAAATAATGGTTGGGTCACGAGCATGAGTTTAGAGTAGTTCTTAGAAATCAAAATGGCTATGAGTACATACTAAATCTGTACCAGAAAACAAAATTGTTGTTGTTGTATGTTAACAATACATCAAAATATAAGAGAAAAGAAAAAAGGATTTGATTGTTAAGTGTATGTATGTCAAATTTATATATGTATATGAAAAAAAATAATTAATATATAATACTGGCATAAATGCTGCATTATGGATAGGAAATATAAAATGTTACTGGTAACTAACAAGTACTTTTATGGATTAGACTTTACATGTATGGCATATTGAGTTCATGCTGAAGATTTCATGATGACAGGCATTCTCTTGATGGCTGTTAAGGTCTACATCATTTATGTTGGGTATTTCATATTTTTATTTAAATAGGTTTTTTGATTTTCTCAGGCAGCAAAAAAAAAAAAGCAGTTATAAGGCATAATGCTTAGATGTTCTGCTGGACTCCATCTCTTGGACACCCTCCAAGAACAGACTCATTGGGAGAGCAGAAGCAAAGTCTTCTACTTAGATATAACTTACGCTGAGATTTACATATTTGTTGCATCACAGTTAAGGTTTTAGAAAAATAACCCAGAACAAAAATGAACTTGAGTATTTATACCTTTTTCCTCTTCACTACTTTCCTGAAAACACAAAAGTTTCTCAACCCTATCTTTATATCAATTAATTAATGAAAGTCTACTAATGCTTCCATTGTTTACAACTTCTTAAGAACTCCCATGATCTTATATTATTTTGATGACAAGTAATCGATTTTATGTTTCATTTTCTCTTTAGTGAATCTAAAATTAAATTTAATAGGGAAAAAACTATTTCTCCATTATCAATTTTCTTAATCTATTTTCTATTATATAAAATGATTTAGTTAATTTGCCTATTTGCTGATGCAACATTTTTTATTTATTTACTTTACTTTAAAAGTTTTTTTTAATTACCTCCATAACCTATATATATATGTAAAACAAATCTTACACTTGTTCAGCGGTTTTGGTATAGCGCCATCTTTTGGACATAAATAACAAGTGATAGCAGGTTACGTGATTAACTTGTTTTTGTTTTTCATAAATGTACCTTTAAAGTTTTCTTGCAATGATATATATTGCAGAGACTTTGATTACATGGTGATTCTGAACTGAGATCAGACCCATATAAATATCTGGCTTGCTAGGCTGAGTTTGAAGACTTTACCGGTCTGAAAAATTCACGCTTGCAATCTGATAGAAACGTTTTGCATAAACACTTGAGAGTCAGTGTTTTAGATCTAGTTTCTATACTCTATCCCCCACTGAGGAGAGCAAACCAGCTTGAAATCAGCTGATCTGGGGGTGAGCAAATGAAAGAGGTAGTTAATTTCTGACTCTTTTTTCGTTTATGTAAAACAAATCTTACACTTGTTCGGCGGTTTTGGTATAGCGCCATCTTTTGGACATAAATAACAAGTGATAGCAGGTTACGTGATTAACTTGTTTTTGTTTTTCATATATATATATATATAATTTCTTAAAGTTCTTCATTATTCTTTTACCTGCATTTCCAAAGTCTTGAATTATTAAACTATCATTTATGCCAATGTACAGATCAACATTTATTATGGGCATAAATTATGTGATATTATTTTTACAAACTTTTGACATTCTACCTTGTTATCATCTTATTTGGTTGTTTCAGTTTATTTTTCACTACAATCCTGATTATCTTGTTATATCTTTATCTAATGAGATTTCATTCTTTCACTATGCTGGCCATCTTTGGAAATACCTCAATCTTTTGACTGACTTTCCAACACTGCTGCTCTTCTGATTATTTTCCACATTTTTTGTTGACTTCAATTCTCTTAATTTTTTTCATTTTTTACAAACCTTACTTAAATTATTTTTTAACTTTTTCTCAGTTCTCATTATTATCTTTTCCATTTCATTTTTGTCTGTTTTCAATATTTTGAGTATTTTGTCATAACTTGAACTGCATTTCCTAAAACAATGTCATTTTCTCTCCATTTCATCAAATATTGAATAACTTTTATGTTGAATGTATTTTATGAATGCAAGCAACATTTTAGGAATAATTACTGTTTTCTATAAATTTAGTTTGTCTTTGATGGCTGATCAATTATCAACATTCCTGCTGTTTTACTTTTGGATCTATTTTATCTCCCCTTGCATTGATAATATTCCACTTTTTGATCTAGATCTAAACATCACATGATTACCATTTTTTACGCTTACACAAGCTGTTTTCACAAAGGCAAACCCTCCATGGAGCAGTTCCACTCAGTGATAGCCAAAGTAATTAACAAATTCAGGAAGGTTTGTGCATAAAATCCTTATTTAGTGCCTTCTCATCCAATATCCCCAGACTAGTTTTTAATTTCTGGCTTCATCAGTGAGGAGCCATGGATCTCAGAGCACTGTACATAAAAATTAGAATCTAATGCAACCTCCAAGTAGCCATCTTTTATTTTTAGCTAACTATAAAACTTTGAATCCAAAATAAAAATGCAATAATGTTGTATAATTGTATAGATCTGAACTCAGATTGATACTTTATGAAGACTTTTGCCCATGTCAACATAGCTTGTGTAAGCATAAAAATGGTGATCATGTGATGTTTAATGGGTTAATACTAATTCTACCCAATAGGATTATGGTGACTAAGGTTAGTAAAGAACAAAAGGCACCAAAAAGTATGGATGATAAATTGAGTTCAGATCTATACAAGTATACACGCTAATGAGCTTAGCTTGAAAACATTATTGTGTTTTTATTCTAGACCCAAAGCTTTATAGTTAGCTAAAAAAATAAAAAATGGCTGCTTGTTGGTTGCATTAGATCTTAAGATCTAAGTGCACTGCTTTCAGATTCAAGGCTCCTCACTGATGAAATCACAAGCTGAAAATTAGTCTGGGGATATTGGATGGGTAGGAACTAGATAAAGATTTTATGCATGAACCTTTGTGCATCCATTGATTACTCTAGCTTGCACCTATTGATGCTATTCTATAGAGAGTATTGCCTCTGTGATCTAGATCTAGTTATATTTATTTATTTGATTATGAAGTGTTTCTAATTTAAAAAGTCTTTTTTGTTTAAAAAAATTTAAAACTTGCTCTAATTCACTAATCATGAATCTAAACAATAGATGTTCCAATATCTCCAAAGTAGCACACCAGTGTACCTAAGGATTATCCTCAAGTTCACCTGGCTGGTTTCTGCTCTCATAAACCTGCTTTACTATATGCTATTTTCTATTGTTTCCTTGGTTTTTAATTAATCTGACTGAACATTTTTCAAATTTTATTTTAATAAATATATCCCATTCTTTATTCTGCATTGTATAAAGAGTATATCTATATTGTGTTATTCCTTATATGCTTTAATCTCAATTTGAAATAATATGACTCTCTTTCAGTGTATGCAATATTTCAGAATAATATTGTAATAGATATTATTAGATAATTCAGTCATTTGTCATTATATGTGTCTAATTTTATTTCAGCATCACTTCTCATATTTATCAAATTTAAGTGCAGAGATTGACTAATGCTTACGAAAAAAATTGATGATTTCAGGCTCCATATTGTACCAATTGAAAGATGCCAACCCAATAACATGACCCAAACCACAAAGTTGGATTCAAACTCAGTTGAACCAAACTGAATTCACTCCCAACTCATGAGTTCCAATCAAATCAATGGATGACATATATAGACAGTACATGACTATGCGCCAAGACACTGGCTCAATGGATGATGATGATCTTAGACCCCTGATCTGACTGTAATACATATGATAAAATAACTAAGGACATTTATAAGTCAATTTATATATGTATGTTCAGATTGCCAATACAGACAGCGAGCATTAGTATAAAATAATTATTGAATAATAAAGAACGTTAAAAACCAAATGTGTTAATAAAATGTTTAATAATAAATATTTTGTTCAATTTTTATGATTCAAATTATATAGATTACCTCTATTCTTTAAAACGGAATTTACAATAAGAATGGCTGTTGTTATTGAATGCCAATAACTATTACACAATATTATAGGAGGATTGTGTCTATGCCCCAACAAGTAAATAAAGGCAGATAAAGGTATTTGGCTTTGTCAGAAATTATTATTGTAATTTTTAAAGGAAAGAATGTGAGATTCATTTTCACATTCATAAATAAACTCAGAAAAAGCATGATAACTATTAGGGCATAACTTTAATATTTAACAGAAAACTTACTTCATTATAAATGAATATAAATTTGTTCAACTTTAATAAAATCAATTCATCACGATTTATGAGCATGAGAGCAGGCTTTATTGGAACTGAGAAGTAAACAGTATGACATCTTATGAGCTATAAAAATGAATATGAAAGATAATGGCTTGTCGGTGATTAAAATTGGAGGGTGGCTTGTGTTTTACAAGTCTTTCTGCCCCATCAAAGAGATGTGAAACACAGGGAAAGCCAGGCCGGGTCATAGCCATGAATCTTTGGTATTCCAATATAAAAAATGAGCATGTGGGGAAGTGGTTTCTTCCTAGGTAATTAAAGTAATAATAATAAAATCACAGATGACAAGCCTACAAAGCAGGAGATGGCTTGCATCAGCAATGTTCAGAAAATGATGACTTTGTAATCATCATGTTTAAATAATAAAACTCATTTTATATAAGGAATGTTCTACGTGATGTCCTGATCAAGTTAAATTAAAGTCAAACATGATTTAACTAAAAGTACTAACATAATTATATAACTATACTAATCATGCCCTAAATATCATGCCCTGCCTGAATATTAATACAGAAATTCAAATTTAAATTAGAATGTTCATTTTATTTCTTTTATCGACCTTTTTGCAAAACAGTTTAATATGATTAATATGAATAAATAAATACTGGCAAAACTCAAGAAAATAGCAGGGGGCATAGTTTAAAAATGGCTAATAGTCATTATCAGCTGTTAGTAAAAATAACAACATTTAATAAATTATTCAACTTGATAATTAATAGAACTGTATTAAATTAGTTCTACTGGGAAAGAATTAGTACAAAACTTAATATTATATTATTTTCATGAGGCAAGTTTAACAAAAGGAATTATTATTGAGTTGAAACTATTATTGGCATATAATCAAAAATAAATGACATTAATAATTATTCAATAAATATATTGTACCATTTGTTTATACGGTATAAATATATTGGCATCCGGTAAGATATTTAAAAGCTAAAAAAAAAGTAAATTTAGCGATCTTTTAAAAGAAAAACATTTTTAGATTTTTTCTGATTAGTATAATTTATTTTTGTAAAAAAATGTACAATGAAAGTTGAAATTGTCGTTCGTATTTTTTTTTTATGTAATTAAAAATAAAAGTTAAATTGGAAAGAATAAATGACATGCAGATTACTGATCCAGATAAATTAAAAATTCCAAAAGTAAAAAGATTATAATTAGAAAAATCTTTTTAATAAATTATGCTAAAAAAAAATAACTTTGTAACTTAAATTTAAGAGAAAGTGTAGAAGATTATTATCTTATATGCTGATAAAAGAACAAACAAAAGATATGTGCAGAATTTTCAAAACTGGATCAGGGTATAAAAGGAAAAGGACAACCTTGATCTAGGTCTTCTCTATACCTTCTAGTTACATGTCTGAAAGCTGGAGGTTTCTGTGAGCATAACCTGTGGCAGTAATAGATGTCTGCACAGGGATGCCACTTGCAGTACCCAGTTGTCAAGCAATCAATGGAGATGGGCCTTGTGAAGACCGCTTTTTGCATTAAAAGGATCACAACAACCATGCCTTTTCTCCACGAGCATAACCTGTGACAGGAATATACGTCTGCACAGGTACGACACTTGAAGTACCCAGTCATCAAGAAAACAATGGAAACGAGCCTTGTGAAGACCGCTTTTTGCAAGAAAAGGGTCATGACAGCCATGCCTTTTCTCCAGTTATAGAATGGAACAATAATGGAAGATGCCAGCAGGAGAGACCGATGGAAATTTTTAGGAGCTCGGGATCCCAAAAACACACACCAACTTACCGGTAAGTTAAGAGTAACTTTTCCTAATTGTGAAAAAGTTTGCAAACAATTATAAAAATTGATATCAAAATAATCCTGATCAAGACTTCAAATTTTATTCTTCAAGAGACTCTTGTGTACCTAAGAACTATAATCATTGAATTGTTTTTATTATTATTAATTAATTCATATCTAGATTAGTGTGTGTGTGTGTCATCTTTCCAATTAATTAAATCATAATGTTTTTGTTTTTTATTATTTATATTTTAATTTGTTAAAATAAAAATCTTTATTTCTAATATCCCTATTCATTGTATGTTATTAATGATTATTAATAAATTTATTAAAGTTAATTATGATTTGAAAATATAATTTACCTTGCCAACACTGTATCAAAACTCAATCCTCCAGAGTTTCTAGATAATTTCATCATAGCTAAATAAATAAAAAAGGGATGTTTGCCAATGAATTCTAATATAAAATTCTGGCGCCTTTCAAATAAATTAAATGCTGGCTTACTTTATCCCATTATTTTAGTAGCTACATTAGTTAAAAGAGTGTTGTGTGACCAGGAAAAATAATTGCATCCATTAAATCTTACTGAATTGTATGAGGAAACAAATTTAATAGATAGGACGTAATTTGGTCACTGAGTACGAGTAGTTAACTCATTTAAAACACCAAATAAGTAGTGGACGTTACAATATATGTAATACAGTTAGTAAAATGAACCACCATCATAAGGAAGGAAAGTTAACAGATATTAAATTTAAAGAGAATTACTTATACAAATAAAGGCATTATAAAGAGAAGAGTTTTTACAGTAGCTAATTTAAAAGGTGGTGTAAAATAAAGTTTGGAAACTGGCCAGAAAGTTGTAGTTGTTTCAAGAAAGATATTACCATTCCTTCATGGTTGGTTCCTTAGTTTACAAGGCAGAGTCCCATAAGATTGAAACTTAGGCACACATTTTCACTTATTTGAATAGCATTTTGATTGATTTCTCTCAGGTTTTTGGGAGCATGATTGGTGTGGAAAGAGTTTGAATTCACAGCTACATTGAAGATTTTTTGGGGACTTCGGGCCCAGCAGTCAAATCCCTGAAGTTAGCCCCTCACCATGATGGAGACACTATATAGATTCATAATTTAAGACAAGCGTAACTTTTAGTAGCACTTCTTTCAAAACAAATATGGCTTCTCCTCTCCAAACTTTTGCGAGCTATTTATACCTGTTCACTCTGATTTCCTGCCTACTCTGAATCCAGATGCCTTCTGTCCAAAGCTTTTTGCATTATCAAAGTTACAATTTTTATCAATTGACTATAGATACATTCCTTTGATAAGACTTTCAAACTCATTAACTTTGAATTCATTTTCTAATTAGAAATAATCAGGAACCATCCTTACATTTTTAATTATTATGTTTTTGCTAATTAATAGAAATTCCCCATTGTTTTTTGGAAAGGACCATCTGAAAGCTTATCAAAAAAATGTAGCTTTTAATCGCTAAAATTTGAACAAACTGTTTAAAAGTAAAAATAAAACATTCTGACACAATGAAACTTTATAAGAAATATATATATTTAAATATTTATAAATATATATGCACAATCCACACAGTTATAATATATGTGTTTTCATGAATAATTTTATCATGAATGACATTGACTAGTTTAAATATTAAACTAGTTAATTTTAACACATGTTTATATAGTACTGTTTTAAGGAAACTAGTGTGTATTGAATGTATAAAGCCCCATTGCATTTAAAAATTTACGGTTAGTACTAGGGTTTGAAGTGGGCTACATATGAGATATCATGAAGCTAGGATCAAACTTAGATCTGACTGCTTCAATATTGGATTGTCAACACCATTTTATCATTTGGTCTATGGATAATAATTATGATGATAGATTTCTTTAGTGGCAACTATAATGGTAGTAATACCTAAATCCAATTTTATTAGTATATATTATCACTTATAATGCTAGCTATTGTCTCATTGGTTGTGAATGTATATATATCTAATTACAATTACAAATTATATGCACTAAATTTTGTGATTTATATTACTTTGTAACAAGGCATATATTAGAATGTTGCATGCAATAAACAATAAAAACATTAAAATGCACTAATTTTTAAGCAAAACATATAATGTAATAAAATAAACTAAAAATAATCACTTTGTGTGAATGTATTTTAAACCTCAACTAAATAAATATTTCACTTTTTATGAGGTAATGAATAAATAATTAGCCTTTTTATAATTCACTTCATAAATCAACTAGCTTTTATATCAAAAATGTTTTTATGGGCTTGACCTCAGAACTAGAAACATTTATTATCAACATGACACTGGCTAATCTTTTACATTCATTTTTTTATATTCTAGTTTGTTTCTGTGTGTAGCATAATTGTCCTTAAAGCTGTGTATTGTTACCAAATAAATAAATAAAAATGAATAAGCTTCATGCTTTCGAAGGGTTCTGGCTTCATAATCATAGATTGACTGCTAATACAGTTAACAATATGCAAATTTATGCTAAATATGCTACACATTCTATTGTCTGAATATAGCATAGCATGTGTATTTCCTGTTTATGGCATCTTTGTCTCTGGAGATGAAAAAGGCTTCCTTGATTTTTTTGAGGTCATGTCTCGCTGAACATGATTTTGGGGTTATCTGGAATACACTCACAGTGGCTTGTATTTTGGTGCTAAAAGAAAACTGAATACATGAAAGAATGATTGAGAGCACTATTGTATGTGTTTTTGTGTTGTGCCAATCATGTGAACAAAGATGCTCTGCTTTCCCAATTGTATGAGGCTTTACAGTTAATGTTTGAGCAAGCAATATTGTAAACACTATGGGGGTCTGTAAAAGTGGAATTTGAGCTGTAGTGTTCTTGATTAATTAGTTGGAGTTTGAGGGGTGCAGAAGCAAATATATCTGTTGTGAGGACAGAAGGTAATTTATTATGTAAATTGGAGATTTATGGTAGCAAAAATCTAGCTTTATCTTGTTTGAGGTGGGTGTTAAGCTATTTAATCTGGAAATGTAAGATTCTTTTTTCAATGGTGGGGTGCCTGAATTGTAAATCCAGTAAATCATCTCTGTATTTTGTTAGATTCATTTTGGTGTCTGCCTCAACTCTACATAATAGCTTATGTGCAAAAAAGATGATAAGCCAGATAATTTATGTTCTGTTGGTGCATTAGACTAGGGGTGTTGGTGGCATCTGATCTCCAATAGTTTGATGGCCATGCTGTAATGGCATATGTTAACATTCAGATATTTAACTTGATGTGCATCTTCAATTGTAACATTCGTAACTAGTGCTGTGCTGGTTTCCAATTTGACTTTGATTTGTGTGATGAACTCTGGGGTGATGGTAATGAATAGGTCATCCACATATCTGGTGTATATTAGAAAGCATACAGCATTTAAACCAGCTATAATCTTCTCATAGTAGTTAAGGAAGATGCTGGTGATTATAGCACTCAGTGGTAATCTCATGGGCCATCCTTGCTTCTTGGAGAACCACTGATTTCTAAAGAACACCACAATGTAGTCTACTTGAAGTTGGGCAGATTTTTATGCTAAAAGTTCATCTCTGACAATTTTGATTGATTTATCTCTATTGACGAAGCCATATAGTTCAGTAACATCTATGGTGGCCAATTTGATGTTTGAATTCAGTTGTAAATCGTTGGTGGAGGATACACCAATGTGAATCTAATAAAATACAGATGATTTATTGAATTTAGGGTTCAGGCAGTCCACCATTGATAAAATAATCTTACCTTTCTGGAATAAACAGTTTAACACCCACATCAAACAAGATAAACCTAGATTATTACTACCATACATCTCTAATTTACATAGTAAATTACATTCTATCCTCAATAACAGATATAAGCTTCTGCTTCCACACACCCCCAAACTCCAACAATTAAATCAGCAACACTAAAATCAACTGCACTTTTTCAGATCCCCCATACTGTATACAATATTGCTTGCTACAACAATAACTATAAAAACTCATACTATGGGGAAAGCAGAGCATCTTTGTCCACACGATTGGCACAACACAAATACTCATACAATAGAGTTCTCAATCATGATTCCACCTACTCTGTTTTTTTTCAGCACCAGAATACAAGCAACCATGAGTGCATTCCAGATAACCCCACAATTATGTGCAGAGAAAGACCTAACCTCAAAAGAAAAATCAAAAAAGCCTTCTTCATCCCCAGAGATAAACATGCCATAAACAGGAAAGACACATGCTATGCTTTATTGAGGAAATAGAATGTGTAGCATATTGAGCATAAATTTGTATATCATTAACTTTATTAGCAGTTAAGCTATGATTATGAAGGCAAGACCCTTCAAAAGCACTAAGCTCATTCCTTCTTATTCATCTATTTGGAAATAATACACAGCTTTGATGACAAGTGTGCTACACACACAAACGAACTAGAATATATATATATATATATATATTCTAGTATATATATATATATATATATATATATATATATATATTGTACCATTTATTTATATATATGGTACAAATTACTATTTAATTTTGCGTATCATTTAAATAAAAAAAGAGAGAACCCGATCTTTAATTTTTTTTTGTAATATAATGTTGTTTAAGAAAAACGGACAGTGAAAGTTTAGCTTTTCTTTATATATATATATATATATATATAAGTTAACTAAAATAAATTCAATGTTGGAAAGTGCATACTGAATAATTGATTCAAATAGTGAAAGGAAATTTCAAAGGTAAAAGATTGCTATCAGAAACAACTTTCTGATAGTAATTAAAAATGACAGAAATTCATAATGAGAAAAGAGACTTTGTAATAAAAAAATGTCAAATAATGTAGAAGTTTATAAAATAGAACAAAAGGTAAAAAGGATAATGTGCAGAACTTCGAAAAAGAATCTGGGATATAAAAGGAGCCGACAGGTTTAAAAAGTGTCTTTTGTCTTGTTGTTCCAGAGAGTGTTGAGCAATATGAAGTGCCTTGTATTTTTTTTATTTAAAAAAAATAATAAAATGTGTTCACTTAGATATGAACTGAAATCGCTCACCATGAGTGAGTAGAACTCTATTGTTTGCTGACACTTGCTCTCGAGAAAAATTACTTAGATTGCTGTCTGACTCTACCTAAATTTGATCGGAGATTTGGAAGGAGTAAAACTAAAAAAACTAGTGTGGATTACCCACTGACTGAATTGGACATCAGAGGATCAATGACCTACTTAAATATCGACTTACCGGTAAGTTAATGGCCATAACTTTTAGATAAAGCTTTATGAATAGAGATTTGAATGAAATGTTATCCCATAATTTTTTTTTGATCTAAAGATTTGCAAACTGAGAAGTGAATGAAACTGTTACCACGGAAAAATAAGACACAAACTAGTTATTAATTCAATATTTGAATCAAATTATTAAATTCATATGCACAATACTTTCCAATATTATATTTTTTCTTAATTATAAATATTAAATGTTTGATGGGCTAGAATAAATCTTTATTATTAACACTGCCATTTCATTGTACATGTATAAATTTAATGTTATTATATTTAAGTTTTATATTTAGTTATTTAAATTCAAATTAGTGTACAAATTACCTTTGCTAAGTAGATTTATTTTTCTTAATTAAGTAAAAGGGAAATATCTTCTCCTACTTAATGGGAGTTTTAATCCCGATCGTATAATTATTACTTTACAAGTTAAAATATGTTTGATGCAGAATCAGTGGGTCAAACGACTCTGGCACCCTCTTTTATACATTAAAAACTGATTCAGCTCACAATTGTACTCAGTAATAATTTTAGGCTGAGTTGATCAGGAAAGATAGTTATGTTTTTAGAATAATAATGAAATGTTTTTTTTTTAATTAAAATAAATGAAACATTTATTTTTCTTTTACATAACTTGATCAACTCACATATTTATAATGCGGAAAATGTTATAATGACGGCCCAACTCGGGCTTACGAAAAAAATACCCACGACCTGAGAAAATTTAAAAATGGGATAAAATTGAGAATTTAATGTCTGTAGCTGGAAAATAAATATAACCACAAATAGTGTGCAAGTCTAAAAAGTTATTGTGTACGATTAAGAAAATTTTTTTTAAGAATATAAGATTTTAAATAAGTTTATATTGAAACAAAATAATAGTGGATAAATTAAATAATAAATAAAATCGATCAAAGACTAGTAATGACAGTAAAGGTAGAGAGGGATGGGAGAATATAGGGTGATAAAAGAGAGGGGTGTCAGTGAACGAATTTATTAGCAAAGCAAAATAAAATATTGAATTTATAGTGTAACAATTGATGAAGTTAAGATTTTGTTTACTATAGCAAAAATAAACATCACGGTCATATATGAAATTGAGAAGTAGTAAAAATATACACAATATGGCAGTAGGTGAGAAAGAATTGAAAGAGGGCATGGAACCCTTCATATGAAAATTATTACATGAATTCAAAATGGAATTCAAAGAAAATATAAAGAAAGAAACAGCAGAGATGGTCAGAGAATTAAAAGAAGAAATAAAAGAACCAGTAAAAAAATGAGGAAAAAGAGAAGAAATAAAGTGATCAGTAGAACAATAGAAAAAAATATGATAGATAATCTTATTTGTGAGTGGGATGGCGAATCGATTAAATACACATCTCAAGAATGCCCAAAGGTTGTTTTGCAAATAAACGATGTCAAGGTAGAGACATTGTGGGATTCTGGCAGCCAGATATCTGTAATGTTGAAAACAACATATGAATGCATGCAGAGACAACCCCTAAAGATACCAACTCTACCAGTGAAAAGCACACAAATAACATTGGCAAATAACAAAAAGGCACAATTGGGCTCGAAAGAAGTTTGGGTGCAAATTAAAATAGGGGATAAAATTATGCCCCACACACTATTAATTCTAAAAGGGTTGGTACATGAAGCCATATTGGGGTCAGATTTTATGCACAAAACTGGGTGTGTGATCAATTATAAAATGAAAGGATTATCTGCGAAGGGGAAGAAGTGGAGTTTGGGTCATGGATGAGAATGAACCAGCATAATGTATGTAATATGGAGGTTGAGATAGAACAGCCTTCAATAGAGGCACGGATTGATGAGATAATAAATGAAGTGAAGGAAGGATGGAAAGAGGACCTAAAAAGTTTTAATTGAATATAAATCGAATTTTTCAGATAAACCTGGGGTTATTAAAGGGTATGAGCACAGGATCAAGTTCGCTGACAGTACACCATTCCAGGCAAGATCATACCCAGTGCCACACCAATATAGAGCTGAGGTAGAGAGAGAATTAGCTAAAATGGAGGAGTGGGATATTATCACTAAAGGTTTGTCAGCATATAATAACCCATTGATGGTTGTAAAAAAAAAGATGGAGCCATAAGACTGTGTTTGGATGCCAGGCAATTGAACAAGATTACATGGCCAGATTAAAATTTTCCACCTCCAATTAATGAGTTGGTAAATAAATTCCGGGGAAAAAAGATATTTTCCACATTAGATCTGACTGCCAGCTATTGGCAGATCAAGTTACACCCTGCTGACAGGAAGTACATGGCATTTCAATATAATGGTATATTGTACCAATTTAACAGAATGCCTTTTGGTCTCAAGAATAGTGGAGCAGGCCTGCTAAAATGTCTTGACTGTGTGCTGTCCCCTGAGATCAAAAAGTTAATCACTATCTACATGGATGATGTGATTATTGCATCCAATAACTCTCAGGAGCACTTACAACACCTCAAGTTGTTTCTACAAGAGTGCAATATGAAGGATATTTCGCAATAATTTACAAAAAAGCTGTTTAGCAGCGGAAGAAGTGAATTTCTTAGGGCACTTAATTAATGCTAATGGAATCAGACCCCACCTGGACAAAATCCAGGCAAAACAAGATTTCCCAGCCCCTCAAACACCAAAACAGGTGAGATCATTTTTTGGGCTGTGTAATTTCTACAATAAATTTTACAAAAACTTTGCTTCAGACATAGAGCCTCTGCTGCAATTATTACATAAGGGAACATCATGGAAATGGACAGAATAACACAAGACCAATTTTAGGGTTATTAAAAAGAAATTCCTTAACCAAGTGATGTTGGTTTACCCTGACCTAAGGAAACCGTTTATTGTTCAGGTAGACAGTAGTGGGTATGGGTTAGGTGCAGCTTTTATGCAAGCTCAAGAGGATGGTACCTTGGGCATAATTTATTTTGTCAGCAGACCATTGAGAGGTGCAGAGATTAATTACTGTGTAACAGAGAAAGAGACCTTAGCTGTGGTGTGAGCATTTCAGAAGTTCTGCCAATTCTTGATAGGATCGGAAACGATTGTTAGGACAGATCATAAGAGCCTGGAATTCTTAAACCACAGTTATCTAACAAATAATAGGCTAATCCAATGGAGCCAAAGTGTATGTGTACTGAACTGAGTTCAGACCTATATGTCTATATAAGTTGTGGGCTTGAATTGAAAATATTATGGTGTTTTCAATTTAAGACTCATAGTTTTGTAGTTAAGTAGAGATAAAAGTTGGCTGCTGGAGGGTTGCATTAGATCCTAAGATCTAGGTGCAGTGCTCTCAGATCCAAAGTTCCTCACTGACAAAGGCATCAAGCCAGAAACTAGTCTGGGGATATTGGTTTAGTAGGCACTAGATGGGAATTTTATGCATAAGCCTTTTGGAATCCAATGATTACTCCAGCTTGCAGTGTAGCAATATGTATAGTAAGTTTTTGCCTGTGTTAATAAAAGACTTGCACTTTTGAAAAAAGCAAGTGTTAACCCAATTAATGTTTTATTAATACAACAAGAAATTCCAAGAATACAAAATGTTAAAAACTTTAGAACAAATTTAATACCATACATCCATCTTTCACTAACTGCAAAGCATTTGAAAAAAAAAAAATCATTTGTCTTTTATCCAGAAATCAGTTTAGGTAAGATCAGCATTATTTGTTTTTCAAATTGATAGCCACTTAGTCATTAGTACTGAATATTCAGTAGCAATATTCACTCTCAAATAGATCATAATTAAAATGCATGGATAAAATAAAGAATTTCTGAAGTTATGTGGTGAAGATAATCTATGACATGGAAGAAACTACATAAAACTTCTTGAGACCTTCATCCTGCAATGCATTAATAATATATTAAAAATTATTGATAATATATATTATATTAATGAAAAAGCAGTGAAAGTCCCTAGTGAGCTATATGAAAACCATCAATAAATGTAAGTACAGAATCATAGCTACACTGTGAGTCATTTGATAACTTTGTTTATTGATTATTAATATACATATTGCTCACTGGAGATTTTAAGTGCTTCTGCATCAATTTTATTTATATTCAACCTCATCAAAAAGTTATATTGCTAGCATATTGTACCGGTCGAAAACCACCACCCCTAATGTCAAATCGGATTCGAACTCAGCTTGACCAAAACCGAATTCAAACCCAACTCAACAGCTCAGATAGCAAAAATCGACGGCACAGTGCTATGCGCCAAGAACTAGCTCAACGGTTGGTGATGACTAGAGACTCCTTGCACTGACACGAATATCTAATAATTAATTACTTTGAATACTTTTTAAATCACATCATATGTATGTTCGGGTTGCCAACACAGACAGCGAGTATTAACATTTAAATAATTATAAAAAGGATGATGAACTAAGAAACCAAGTATGTTATAAAATATTTAATAATAATAATAATTTGTTTGGTTCAAGAAAATATAGATTGCATTAGTGATCTCTAGTCTTTAAAAGAATTTATAAATATAATAAGAATGGCGGTCCTTATCATATGCCAATGGAAATTACGCAATATTGGAATTCTATGTCTATGCCCCCAACAAGAAAATATAAAGGTGGATAAAGGTATTTATTTAGAACGGAAATGATTGTTCTAATTTTATTACGGTGGAATATGAGATTTATCTTCACATTCAGAAATCTATTCATGAAGAGCAAAACGTATTTTAAGGCATAACTTTAATCTTTAGTTGAAAACTTATTTAATTAAACATATTTGAGAATTGGTTCGACTTTAATTTAAATCACTTCATCACGAATTACGAGTACGGAGCGGGTTTTACCGGGACAAAAATGCAACGGTGCTTGACGAATTACGAGGCAGAGAGTCAAATTTAAAGATGATCGCTAGTCGATGATCGAAGTCTTATGGCGGCTTGCATTTGGCAAGTCTTACGCCCTTTGACTAATGAATCGGAAAGGAAGTACTTTCTTCCTGGAAAAATTTAAATAAGAGAATGATCACCGACCAGCCTAACGGAGCGGAAGATGGCCCTACGTCAGCAACGTTTGATGATGATGACTTGGTAGTCATCGTTGAAAATAAAACCCATGTAGAATGCTCTACGTGATGACTTGACCAATTAATTAAAGTCAAACGAGCTTTATCGAACTATTTTGAAAACATTTATAAACTATCTTAATTATGCCTTAATATTCGTGCCCCTCCTGAATATCAATTTCAAATGACAAAAATGGAATTAAAATACATTTAACCCTTTATCGACCCTTTTTGGCAATAAAACATTTAAGGTTATATTCGAATAAATATATATTAGTAGAACAAGAAATCAATATTATAACATTTTGTGAGTCTATAAACAATTGTAACTTAGTAGCTGGGGACATAGGTAAAAAATGAAGCTAATAGTTTATTATTTGCCAATTATCAAATAATAAACATGTAATATTTTCTTTCGACTCGATGATTAATAGAACTTTCAAATTTAGTTCTAATGGGCGAGAATTACTATTGGAAATTAATGTTATATTATTTGCGTGAGGCAAATGGAATCAAAGGGCTCATCGAGTCGAAAGATTATTGGCATATAATTTTTAAATACGACATTAATAAAGCACACCAACATATATATATATATTAAACGAACCGCCAGGTAAGAAAAGAAAAAGTTTAAAGACTAGAGATTGAAAGAATTACAATATAAATTTATATTAGCATTTTATAAAGATTTACATTAAATAATAAAGAGCTCTTAAATAGGAGGAATATAAAATAAAGTTCGAACTGGCCAGAAAGTTTAACGTTCATATTACCCCTTCCGCTGGTCCTTAAGTTACACCTCCAAGTTGTTGAAAACGTAGGCATCATTGGTTAACTACTGGAGTAGTATTTTAGTAGCTTTCATTATTTTAGCAGAATTATCGATCCGGAAAACGGTTCAGCAGCTCCATTGAAGATTTCTCAGGACTTTAGGAACCGTAGCCAGATTCCTGATGTTCTAGCCCTCTATCATGATGAAATACAATTTTTATACACACAGAGTTCACTGCACTACTCTACAACAAAGCTAGTCTTTTCTTTACTTTTCAGGGCTATATATCTACTGTTTCCTGATGCCTCCGGCTAGCGCTCATTTTATTATCAATCTGTCCTTTTGTTATAATTAGTTGTTTTCCAAAACATTCCTTCGATAAGCTTTCAAACTAATTTGTGAATTCCTTTCCTAATTAGAAAATGAATTCTTAAAGTCTGAAATGATTTTAATCAAAAATTGAATTCTTATCTTTTTTTAATTAATAAAACTTTACTGTTGTTTTTTTGAGAATTTGAAAGCCCATGGAAGGAATGTAGCTTTTAATCGCAAAACTTTACAGATTATTTAAAAGTAAAAAAAAAACAAGTATTCCCGACGCAATGAAACTTTCGAAAATTATATATATTTAAATATTTACAAATATATACGCACAATCCACGCAATTGTAATATATATAAATTCATGAATATTTTATCATGAATTTATTAAGAGAATTGCTCAATTTTAAACTGAAACTAATTGATTTTAATACACATTTGAAATAAATTATTCATTATGGAAATTAGCGTGGATTGAACGTATAAAGCCCCATTGCATCGGAAATTTAAGGTTAGTATTAGGGTAACTAACATGAAGCTAGGATCGAACTCAGATCCGACTGCTTCATTTCTTTTCACTTCAAAAAAAAACAATGAAAAAAAAAATGACTTTACTTATGCAGGATATAGTTGCATAAGTGTATAGACTCTGGGAGAACAGCATGAGCGTGAATAATATAACCTGCCCAAGCTACAAATTATTATACATGTCTCACTGCGATCCATTTTTTTAATATTCAACTTATAAATGGGTTTATAATAAATCGGTCCGATAATCAAGTCTCATTTCCCTATGGTTGTATCAGTTGGTCTTCTGTATATATATCTGTCATTACAGTTTGTCTTATTGTTTCCCTGGATCAGGTGGTACATATGGTTTTAACTGTCTGGCATTGTAAAGGTCATAGTCCTGGTCTTCCCTGGTTGTCGTCAAGTTCCCATAGTCTATTGCTGTTATTAATTCTGTGGCCTTTTCTGCGACGGAATGCACAAAAAACAATTCTTTAACATTATCTCTATGAACGATGGGTTTCTCTCCTGGGTCTTCTTTGAAAGTCTGAATCTGTATCAAGGATCCAGGCATTGGCGTCTGTAACCTCTTCATACTAAGTTGAGGACTCATCATCTGTCCCATTTCCACTTTTAATTTCATTTGACTAGTGGTCTGAACATCTTTTTCTTTCTCTATATCTATATCAGCTTCCTCCACTGTTTCATAATTGGACTCATCCTCACCACTGTCGCCTTCCTTGCTATCTACAACTTCCTTTGGTGTGGCCTGATCATCTTTATCATCTATTTTTGGGGCTTCAGAGGGATTTATATCTTTCTCTATATCTATATCAGCTTCTTCCCCTGTTGCGTAATTGGACTCATCCTCACCACTGTCGTCTTCCTTGCTATCTACAACTTCCTTTGGTGTGGCCTGATCATCTTTATCATCTATTTTTGGGGCTTCAGAGGGATTTATATCTTTCTCTATATCTATATCAGCTTCTTCCCCTGTTGCGTAATTGGACTCATCCTCACCACTGTCGTCTTCCTTGCTATCTACAACTTCCTTTGGTGTGGCCTGATCATCTTTATCATCTATTTTTGGGGCTTCAGAGGGATTTATATCTTTCTCTATATCTATATCAGCTTCTTCCCCTGTTGCGTAATTGGACTCATCCTCACCACTGTCGTCTTCCTTGCTATCTACAACTTCCTTTGGTGTGACCTGATCATCTTCATCATCTATTGTTGGGGCTTCAGAGGGATTTATGTCTTGCTGAAGCTTTACATTCTCTGGGTTTGAGTTGGCTCGGATGCCTCGTGCTTCATCCATCCTTACAAACCTTTCCATCATCATCATCAGTACCTTTCGGTCTTCTCTCATTTCTCTAAGGATCGTTTGGAAAGTGTCTTTTCCCATTTTTGAAAACAAGAAAATAATGTAATAACAATCAATAAACACTGCAAATCAACTTATAGACTCTCTGTAGACTCTTTCTTTAGTAAATTTTAACTAGGTCTCTGACTACAGGTCCATTGTCCCAATCTTCACTAGCTGCTGCATATTATTTCCCCAATCTATGTAATCTGCCTTTTTTGGTTTACCTACGTTTTCTTGGTTGGCTCTTTATATTAACTGTTTGAGTGAGACATGTATTCAAAAATATTAAAGATAAGAAAAAAAAACATTATTCACTTTCCCTTTGTTCAACGGTTCTGTTCTCCCATGTCTGAAAAAAAAAACTACAGTGATATACAAATATTATGTATTAGCAGATACAACAAATCATTCTGTATTGAACACACTTGGTTTTTTATTATGGCGATTGACCCACTACTGTGCTGACAATCAATTTTGCTGACAAATTTATTTATATGGGCGCCAGTGAGCAAAATGAGATCAATAGGGCATGTGATATAACCCATTGACCCCCAAACCACATATGATTAACTTAATTTTGAAAAAACAATTGAATTGATGATGAATATTTAATAATGAATAATATATAACGCGTTCATGACCCAAGTTTGAATATAGGAGTTCACTACTTCATTTGTACTAAGCATGAGGCTTTAACACCCAAAAAAAAATGTCAAAATTAATATTACAAGACCTTTTACTGGAGATATTATTCTAAATCTTGCTAGCATGAAAGCGTGCAAACCATTTAAGCATTTTGCCAACTGCATCTGGCTGCTTGGTGTACACAAAGGGTCTTCACCTGCTTTGAGGTTACTCTAGAAATACGGAGCGAACATTTAATATATATGCTAGCAAGCAATACTTTGAAATTAAGACTTTTATATGATATCATATTAGATATTTTATATTATAACAACTGAGATGAACAAAATTAATTTTGACACAGACAAAATATTTCATTTATTTTACCCCTATGCTTTGATCTGCTCTTGCTACTTCGCTAACGATAATTTTCTTACTGTCATGAACGCGTAACACAAACGTATAATATATATATACTGATATAGTACACGTATAATTAATATATATACATATGAATAATTATTTTAACTAACGAATCTTTTACTGAACGAACATTTAAAAAAATAATCTTGAAAACATTTTTATAAGAAAGAATTAGAAAATGATATTTTAATTTATTAAATCATTTCAGTATATATATAACACTTTTTTTTTTTTAAAAAAAAAATATCACTCTACAGAAACATTTACTTTATTGGGATTTCAATTAACTGAGTAACTAAAATCACAATTCTAATCTCCAGGGCACGTGTGGGGTTTATTAAGTCGAGCCACAACGATTGGGCAGCCAAAAACATAACCATGTACCGGTCGAAAACCACCACCCCTAATGTCAAATCGGATTCGAACTCAGCTTGACCAAAACCGAATTCAAACCCAACTCAACAGCTCAGATAGCAGAAATCGACGGCACAGTGCATGTACCGGTCAAAAACCACCACCCCGCATGTCAAATCGGATTCAAACTCAGGCGGTTCAAAACTGAATTCAAACCCAACTCAACAGCTCAGATAGCAGAAATCGACGGCACCGTGCTATGCGCCAAGAACTAGCTCAACGGTTGGTGAGGACTAGAGACCCTTTTACTGACACGAATATCAAATAATTAATTACTTTGAATACTTTTTAAATCTAATCATATGTATGTTCGGGTTGCCAACACAGACAGCGAGTATTAACATTTAAATAATTATCAAAAGAATGATGAACTAAGAAACCAAGTATGTTATAAAATATTTAATAATAATAATAATTTGTTTGGTTCAAGAAAATATAGATTGCATTAGTGATCTCTAGTCTTTAAAAGAATTTATAAATATAATAAGAATGGCGGTCCTTATCATATGCCAATGGAAATTACGCAATATTGGAATTCTATGTCTATGCCCCCAACAAGAAAATATAAAGGTGGATAAAGGTATTTATTTAGAACGGAAATGATTGTTCTAATTTTATTACGGTGGAATATGAGATTTATCTTCACATTCAGAAATCTATTCATGAAGAGCAAAACGTATTTTAAGGCATAACTTTAATCTTTATTTGAAAACTTATTTAATTAAACATATTTGAGAATTGGTTCGACTTTAATTTAAATCACTCTTCCGATTACGAGTACGGAGCGGGTTTTACCGGGACAAAAATGCAACGGTGCTTGACGAATTACGAGGCAGAGAGTCAAATTTAAAGATGATCGCTAGTCGATGATCGAAGTCTTATGGCGGCTTGCATTTGGCAAGTCTTACGCCCTTTGACTAATGAATCGGAAAGGAAGTACTTTCTTCCTGGAAAAATTTAAATAAGAGAATGATCACCGACCAGCCTAACGGAGCGGAAGATGGCCCTACGTCAGCAACATTTGATGATGATGACTTGATAGTCATCGTTGAAAAATAAAACCCATGTAGAATGCTCTACGTGATGACTTGACCAATTAATTAAAGTCAAACGAGCTTTATCGAACTATTTTGAAAACATTTATAAACTATCTTAATTATGCCTTAATATTCGAGATCGGAAGAGCCTGAATATCAATTTCAAATGACAAAAATGGAATTAAAATACATTTAACCCTTTATCGACCCTTTTTGGCAATAAAAACATTTAAGGTTATATTCGAATAAATATATATTAGTAGAACAAGAAATCAATATTATAATATTTTGTGAGTCTATAAACAATTGTAACTTAGTAGCTGGGGACATAGGTGAAAAATGAAGCTAATAGTTTATTATTTGCCAATTATCAAATAATAAACATGTAATATTTTCTTTCGACTCGATGATTAATAGAACTTTCAAATTTAGTTCTAATGGGCGAGAATTACTATTGGAAATTAATGTTATATTATTTGCGTGAGGCAAATGGAATCAAAGGGCTCATCGAGTCGAAAGATTATTGGCATATAATTTTTAAATACGACATTAATAAAGCACACCAACATATATATATTAAACGAACCGCCAGGTAAGAAAAGAAAAAGTTTAAAGACTAGAGATTGAAAGAATTACAATATAAATTTATATTAGCATTTTATAAAGATTTACATTAAATAATAAAGAGCTCTTAAATAGGAGGAGTATAAAATAAAGTTCGAACTGGCCAGAAAGTTTAACGTTCATATTACCCCTTCCGCTGGTCCTTAAGTTACCTCCAAGTTGTTGAAAACGTAGGCATCATTGGTTAACTACTGGAGTAGTATTTTAGTAGCTTTCATTATTTTAGCAGAATTATCGATCCGGAAAACGGTTCAGCAGCTCCATTGAAGATTTCTCAGGACTTTAGGAACCGTAGCCAGATTCCTGATGTTTTAGCCGACTATCATGATGAAATACAATTATTATACGCACAGAGTTCACTGCACTACTCTACAACAAAGCTAGTCTTTCTCTTTACTTTTCAGGGCTATATATCTACTGTTTCCTGATGCCTCCGGCTAGCGCTCATTTTATTATCAATCTGTCTTTTTGTTATAATTAGTTGTTTTCCAAAACATTCCTTCGATAAGCTTTCAAACTAATTTGTGAATTCCTTTCCTAATTAGAAAATGAATTCTTAAAGTCTGAAATGATTTTAATCAAAAATTGAATTCTTATCTTTTTTTAATTAATAAAACTTTACTGTTGTTTTTTTGAGAATTTGAAAGCCCATGGAAGGAATGTAGCTTTTAATCGCAAAACTTTACAGATTATTTAAAAGTAAAAAAAAAACAAGTATTCCCGACGCAATGAAACTTTCGAAAATTATATATATTTAAATATTTACAAATATATACGCACAATCCACGCAATTGTAATATATATAAATTCATGAATATTTTATCATGAATTTATTAAGAGAATTGCTCAATTTTAAACTGAAACTAATTGATTTTAATACACATTTGAAATAAATTATTCATTATGGAAATTAGCGTGGATTGAACGTATAAAGCCCCATTGCATCGGAAATTTAAGGTTAGTATTAGGGTAACTAACATGAAGCTAGGATCGAACTCAGATCCGACTGCTTCAATATATTGTTAAAAATTCATCCTTCATAAATTTAAAAAAAAAAATGTTTAATGGTCTAATAAGTTAGGTTTTTTTCTTCAACTAGTCAATTTCTATTACGGACATATTTCTAAATGAACCATTAAATAAATTTATTGTTTTAAATTCTACTTACTTTGGCTGTCCAGTTAACATTTGCTTCAAAGTTTTTAATCATTTTAAAGAAATTATCTATGTCCTGTTTTAGAATATCAATGAGAAAATAATTCTGTAAAAAAATAAAGAATATATTAAATCATATATAGAATCATATTTTACTGTTAAAATAATATTAAATAAAATAAATTGATCATAATAAATTTTTGATTAAATTGTTTAATATAAGAGCATTGTTTGAGGTTGTGACTTGAGTTAGAAATTAACTATGTATTTTTTTATTTCTAATGATCTTTTAGTTTCATGTAAGCACAATGAAATATGTGAACCAATTACCTCCAAAATTTAAAAAGTCTAAAATTTAATGAGTTCGGTTGTGAAATACAATATTTTTGATTTAAAATTTTGATACTGTGAATGTAATTAAAAAATGCAAAAAGACGGCTTGGTCATTTGTGATAAGGTTAGGAACACATCTTATTTTATAATAAATGTTTCTAAATTTTATTTACGTATATATTTGTCTATGTGTGTATTAATAAGTGTTTTGGTTTCATCAATCATAATTTTTTTTTGCTTTTAATATTAGCAAAATATTAATGTTTTGGCTGAGTTTCACCAGCCATCTTTGACTTAAAATGTCTGTAATGCTAATAATATTTATTGAAAGAAATAAGTATTTAAAATTTTTTTCCATCTATGGAACATTAATTTTAGTATAGTTAAATAAATAAATTTATTTATCACACTTTTCCTTTTAAATTGTTTGTTTATTTAATGAAACAATTTTGCGTCATCTCTTTTTTAATGTTTTGACGACCTTGTATGTAAATGTAAATAAAATAAAATGGTTCATTAAAAACACAAGACTTGAAAAAAATGAGTTAAATGAATTAGTTTTTTTTAAATTTAATCCTAAAATTAACAGAAGGATAATTCTTATTCTGACATATGTAAAATATGTCATAACTATTATTCATAAAATTGACTATATTTAATATATATTTAGGGTTTTAACAAGAAGTCTCAATATTGCTTGAACAAAGACATTTCAATAAAGTGAGAGAGAGTCTCCAGCATCTTTATGCAAAACAATAATTTGTACTACCTTTTTGTATAAAGCAAATTACATGTAATTTTTGATACATTTTATTGTTTTATTCAAAGGTGACAACAAAAAATTACTATTACGTAATTATAAATTTATTTTCTGAGCTTTTACCGAACGAAACTTAAATACAATGTCATCAACATTTGGAGTGGTGCATATGCCATTCTCTATAGCAGCATTTCCCAACCTTTTTGGCTCGCATACCACTTGGTAGTACATCACGCTAAATTGTACCACTTCGTAAAAATGATTGTATTTCATGAAATGTGTTATTGCGAGTGTGTTATTTTATTTGCATTATAAATATTATAGGGTGACCATGTATGTATTCACATCTCATATTGAGACAAATTACATTGAAACACACCTAAATGTCATACCAGATTATAAACTCACAGAAATTATAAACTTACTGTAACATATTTATATGTATGTGTTTGTTCAAAGTTTCATATTTTTCCAAAATAATTTATTAAAGATTACATTATTACTGTTATGTCCATATGTATGATTATATACATTAAGATACAATATTTTTAAGTAATCAGAATAGCAAATAGTCTGCAACAACTCTATCTCTACAGTTTGCTAGTGTTCAATTCCCTCGATGTTCATTCAGGCTGGCTTCTACAAAAACGGTTCACAATGGCCTAGGTTTATGCATACCTTAGCTCCAGTCCAGTTTATCTGCACATGAATGCTTTGTAGTATAGCACTGTGACTGACCTTAAGCTCCTTACAGCTTCCATCTCTGCAACAGTCTACCAGTAACTTTACTTGAAAAACACTGGAAACTCAACTCTTTATTCAGCTGCTATCCAGAAGGTTTCCTCAGGCTACGGTCTCCCATTCTCTGTGGGCCCTTTTCAGCTATAACCATGAACTACATTTCTACTGAGTGCTGGACATTAACCACAAGCACTGATGCTAGATCTCTCCTACTGGAATTGAACAGATGTCTACTGAAGATGCACTCAAATAGTCCCTGACTCAAATACTGCCTGTAGTAGTTGTTAACATTCTTTTTATAGCTTTCTGATAACTGCAGCAATTAATCACATTGTCCAGCAAGGTAATGTCTTTTATCTAGAAATATTGCAATCAGCAAATATCTCTTGGAATTATCATCCGCCATTACATTAATGCGTTAATTAAATTCCTCAGTTATCAGTGCATGATCTAAAAACAATCTCCTGAATAAATATTAGTTTTTTTGGAGTGCACAAACTTGCATTCAATTTTTACAAAATACAACAATTACATTAAAGGTTATTTGGTACATATTTTGTTCAAAGTGTTTTCTCATTCCATCATTTGGTTTTCCCGAATTTGAGTTTATTTTCTCTTTTTTGGAGCATCTTGCTATTGGTTGGGCCATGGAGAGGATAAATCCAGCATGTCCAAAGTCATAATAAAAATAACCTCAGGGGTTATTAGGCTAACTCTTGTTCTTTTCATATTGTTCAGCATGAAGTTAATAGAATTAAAATTTTGATGATTAAATACTAGCTTACATCTAGTAATCCACAATAGATGATCAAAAATTAATGAGAGTCTAATTTCTGGGTATGATTTTTTTCTGATACATTCTTTCAAATTAAATAATTTAGATTGATTTGTCATGATCTGACTCATTATTTATCTATTATTTTGTCATATTTTGTTTACTAATAAATGGTTTTAATAAAAACACAAAATTATAAAAAACCAATTAATATATTTTCTTATCATAATCAAATATTTTTATAAAATAAGTTTAATGAGATCTTTGTGCTTGTTTCCAACAACAAGTCTACAGCTGCATTCAGTCTGTTTCGATACTTATTTTTTTTAAAAATATATGAAGAAAAAGCTCTTCCTACTAATTCCTACTAGTAAATGGTAATAATAATTTAAGAGCTTTCTCAGAAAGTTGTTCATATTTTTTAATGTTTAACCAAAAATTAATTAGATTGTGTCGTTTGAATTATATTTGTAAAATTCTGTCACATGATAATTCTATTAAATTTTCTTTATCCTTTATTGATAATGATGTAGCTTTTTCTAAATTTTCTGCATAGAAGGGGTTTGAAATCCAATTATCATTTGTGTTTTCGGGTTTTGGAAAATATTCCATGAAAAACAATTTTAATCCTGTTAAATGTGCTATTGTATTTTCTCGTATATCTTGAGACAGACTAACCTTATTTTCAAACAAAAAAATATGTATAGTTTCGAATACTTCCAGTTGATTGTTTTTGATACTTATATATATTACTGTTTCCAAAAATCTAATTTCTTAATCATACTTTCAATTTTATCATTAACATTAAAAATCGTTATCGACTATACATATTAACAACTTTACTGTATAATATTTTTAATTAAAATATTTTTTATGAATTATAGGATAAAACGTTTCTATGATATTTTTATGATTTAATTTTTTTTATGTCCGCCATTATTGATTTTTTTTGTGTCCCACCTATCAGCAACTCACTGTCTTAAACGATTATAAATTAATTGAATTGATAAATGAACTATAAAATAGTTCCCATATAAACAGATGCAGATGATATAATAACTTTTAAAAAAAATACGTAAATGACGGAGCAAAATCTTGGAGAGTTCTTCTAAATTGTCAATTAGTTCATACTACAATTTTTTCTTTTTTATATACAAAAGGAATATTATTAAATACAAACAAAGATGTAAATAATTTGTTTTGACTTTGAAAATGTTCATCTTTCTGGGTTTAGATAAATTACTCGGTTCAATTATCGACTGCTTTAACTTTGTCAATTTTTGAAGTTTTAAACTGAAACATTTTAAATTCTCGCTTGACTTATAACTAGAAAAATTCATAACGGCAGAAAAACATAGAAACAGAATGTCTTAAAATATTTTTACCCTGTCATTGTAGTCATAACCAAAATAATATCATCAGTTTACTACTGTTTATTTTTTTTTAAAAAAATAGCGTTATATACATTTTAGTACTATTAACTTCTGATTCCCTCCGGTTTTTTTCTTTCTTGAAAGCAGATGATTGACGACTGACAAAAAAGGCAACCAACTATTTATTTTCAGCCACATAAATCACGTGGTCATCAAGGTCATTTGAAATATAATACATATCAGTGTAATAAATAAAAATTATAAATAATAAACAAATTACCTACACTAATCATTTGTAATTATAATTAAGATACCATTATATTTTTATTGAATGAATCGATTTATCAGAAGTATTTTAATCATTAATTGACCAAAATTTGTATCAATTTTTTTTAAATATTAGAATGCTGGAGAAAAAAAAACCAAGAATACTTGCATGCATATTATTTTTTTACATACACACACTTTATGTAACATTCTTTGCTCATGACTACTTCTAATTTTTATAAATACCTTTAAGACAAATTATAGACTTAAACTACTAATGTTATCAATCAATTATTTAAATAACTGACTTTCATTTATAACTATACCATTATTCAGAATTACATACAGTTTATTACATTTTTAAAATTATATTAACTTGCTATTATAACAATATTTTATTTAGATTAGTCTGTCATTTTCAAAACATGATATTGCATTCAAATAATGTATTGATTAACTACACAAACCATAGCTAGGCAAAGTGGATAGCGCACTTTGTCCAAAATATTATTGCTTTTATTTTACTTTTTTATTTCTTTAAGAATAACATCAATTTCTTCTATAAATAATATTAATTGAAATCGAGTGTCCAAATACTAGTTTACAAATCTCCTACAGTTACAAATAAATAAAAAAATAAATCATGAATTCTTAACATTTAATATAGCATTTCAAAGTTAATACCTGAATTATCTCATAAGTTGACAAACATGAATTTTAGAAGACTCAGTTTTGCTTTGGATATGGTAGTAAGCTTCAGGCATTATAGGTACCCTCCTAAGTTCAAATTTTTTTTGCTTCCACTTCTTTTTCTACTATAATAATAATTCTTAATAGACTTTTTTCTCAAATTCCTTTTGGTTATCAAGTTTAAATTTCATTTTTGCTTTCTTTACATTCTGATATTTATTTAAGTTTTTCCATAATAATTTTCACCACTCTCTTGAGCCTAACTTTAACTTTTCCATTCACTCTTTCTTTATCAACTACCTTTCTACAAATACATGCATTAATTAACTCTGTACTTGTTTTTTTTGGCTTGACCTTAGCTTTACCTCTACCTCTTTCCTTATTAACTCTTTCTTTAAGAAAATTTATATTAACTTTTATTTCATTTCTATCTTTAAGAGTCACTTTAGCTTTTCCAACATCCCTTTCTACATTAATCATTTTTATATGACAATTATCAAATAATAAATTTTTAATAATTTTCAGCTTTACTTTAGCTTTTCCAACATTCCTTTCTACACTAATCATTTTTATAAGACAATTATCAAATAATAAATCTTTTATTATTTTCAGCCTTGAGCTTTTCCTGAGTTTTTCATTTAATCAAAACCATCCATAAGAAAGTTCATCTGGGTTTTCTTTTCATTCACTATTTTAAGTTTTACTTTTGCTTTACCTAATTTTATATTTCTATTATACATTTCATAAAGAAAATCCACTTTAGATTTCCCTACTTTCTTAAATTTTAGCTTTATCTTTATATTACCAAGATCTCTTTTCTGATCTTCGTCTTCCCTCACAAATTTTAGATCAGAGACTAAACTATTATTACTTTTGAATAAAAACTCTTTATAAATATCAATCTTGGGAATTATATTTAAATAACTAAAATTTTATTTCAAACTTATATTCTCTGTTTGGTTTTCTTTTTTATTTTTAAACTTATTACTTGTAATATCAGTAACTTTTAGTAGCTCATTTTCTAAAATTAATGGATATTTTACAACTACAGAAATCAATTCTACCTCAAGAAATTTCTTCATTCCTATATCTTCATTAAAGCCTTTCTTAATATCTGTTACCTTTTCTACAACTATCTCTTCAGACATACTTTTATCTACATTATCAATTATAATTTTTGTAAATTGATTATTGTTTATCTCCTTCTGGTATAAATCATTATCTTTACTGACTACACTTTGTGACAGTCAAAATTCATCTATCTAACATGCTGCAGAATTTAAACCCTGGACTTGGAACTCAACACTAGGAAGGGTTACCTCCCAGAAATCCCAAAAATCTAAGCTCCACAACACCGTCTACATGATAACATATCTGATGCTACTAATAGTATAACTTTTTGCCAGTGCCGGTGATCAGGGAGAAAACAAAAGACTCTAAATCTAAAATAGCCCTACATTCATTTAACAATGACTTATAGATGTTCTCAAGATAAACCCACTATGGTATGTAGTTTAAATTTCACCCTAAATAAATAAACAAAATAAATTTAAAGACAATATTTTAATTATTTGATATAAAAAATAGTTTTAGCTATATAAGTTTGCTAGCTGTACACAAAAGCAAACAATATTTCTGATATCTCGTACTTGGGTTATAGATTTTATAATGCATCTAAAATTCAGTGACACAATAGGCATGTGCGAGCCATGTAAAGTATTAAAAGAATTGATAATCTAAACCTACTTGAAATTGAAACATTAAATTTAAACAAGGAATTGCTCGCAAATTGTTGGGCTAAATTATAAGATTGAGCTATGCTGAATGAACTTAGAATTTATTTAAAGTAATTACTAAAGGAATGTACAATGGTGCCATTGAGATATAATGCTGAGGATGGGGTGCAGTATTTTGATACACAACTTTACAAAATAAAAATGAATAAATGGTTTGGGCTTTGGATAGGCATTTCGCTTTGTATTTGGGGCATCTCTAGTCCTCACACAGCTCAAGCCTGGCCCACATCAAGGAGCTTCGTAACTGTGGGGACATACATGAAATAATTCCCATGTGACACTTGTCACACCCTATTAAGAATCGCACAGTAAAATGGAAAACAGATTTATCCGTTGATGACCTTGAAAAATACTAAAGTTTCATCACTTCAGCATGTTCGCTAGCAATACAGTTAATTTTTAAAATACTCTCAGTAAAGGGTGGTTCATTAAAAAACAGAATAGCTCTCTCTCTCTCTCTCTCTCTTAGATTTAATATTTTAACAGCCAGTATACTCTCAACAAAGCTTAGAGAAATAAACACATTTTAATAAATTTGTGACATGTAAGAAAATACATTTTAAAATCATATAATAGATAGGGAGGGGTATGCATGTTTGCGATTTAATAAATTAAGATGACAACCATGTATTATTCAACTTCCCTACATAACTTGCATATGCCTGAAGAAATTAATTAAAATATTTACATTACAATATGGTATTAAAATAAAACATTTACAGATACATAAAGAAAATTAACCCAAGCAGAAGTTCAGCATGCATTAAACCATTAAACAAAAATGTTATAAATACATAAATATGGAATATGAGACAAAAGAGTAGCTATAGCCTGAAAGTTTCACGAGATCTCGGGTTAACTTTATTATCTCATTCTGAATGATCAGTCTGTGGGCATTTCCAACTTTGCACTAGAGTTCTTGAGCAATTTTCATTTTCTTTGGGTTGGTTGTTCAGCAGGAGTAGCAGGTAACCTTCAAGAGCAGAATTCAGATGGTAGACTTCAAGAGCAGCATTCAGGATGGTTCAGTTGGGGTTTGAAGGTATGATGACAGGACATCAGATGGTGAATGACACAGCCTAGGAACTGGTCCTAGCACCCTTTTACCCTGTCATTCTAAGGTTAACTATTTCAAAACTTGATTTATTGACAAAGTAAGCAGATAAGTTCAATGATGTGAATAAAACATGTAATCAGAAAATATGAATATGTCAAAATTTCCAGAATCACAGAAATAAACTTTTGCTGTCACAATATGAATCAGACTAATAAGACTAATAATTATAATAATCAATCAGCCCTATTTATATGCTCTTTCTGATTATACAAATCTTACCCTGCAGTAGTAAAATCCATTAATTAAATTTATTAATTAAATTGAAAAATAAGGAATGCACTTTTTAATTAAATTTGCTTGTTAACTCTGTTATCTTAATCTTAATGCAAATCTACTTGTGAAACTGGTGCCAACATGTTAAAATTAGCCACTATTGTTCTCTTTCCTACCCTCATTGATTTTAAAAAGAAAATGGCATGATTTTGAAAAAACTAAACTAAAACTTTATTTACAACTTTCTTTTGAATTTAATATTTAAAAATCTATTTATAAGTGATATTATTTTATTAAATGAAAACAAATATAGCGAATATAATATCCCAAACTAAACAGATCTTAACAAACTAAGTTTAAACAACAAATATTTTCATAACTTTTAAAATATTATCGCAGTATGCATGTAGATGAGAATATGCGACCTACTTTTGTTGTAGAAGCATATATTTGTAAAATATACTCGACGGTTTGAAAATAAAACTTTAAAATGAATTTCATTATTATAAAACCCCAGGTACCCCATTAGACATATAAATTTAGGCGGGATTTTGGTAAATATACACAGTACACACACGATATGATAAAATTAGGGTTTGAAATAATGCATGAGCATAGGTAAAAGAAAGGCAAGGTGAAACTAAGATTGGCAAGACCTATTTTACTTTCCAATTTACAGATTTCTGAGTTTCCTTACACTGACTCTAACAAATCAAGTCTACTTCTCTCACCTGACTATGAGCATTTAATTCTATCTTTGTGACAAAATCTTGATACTTTAAATTCATCTCTATCAGTTTTTGTCATCTCTTACATGATTCCCTAATTTTCTCTGTATTTCCCTTCGATGTAACTCTAATTCTATGTTATACTTCTGTATTTCCAATATCATTTCCTTCATTTTTTTTATTCACTTCTGAGAATCTTCTTTCATTGCTCTTATTTTTTGCAACTTAATTTGAAAATTTAATTTGATTTCTTTTTGAACATCTAAACTCACTTCTTTTGACTGGCTTTCTAGTGACTTTTGAGAATTAATTTTAACTTCTCCTTAACAACTTATTTCAAATTCTACATCTTGAATACTTTCATTTGCTATTCTACAATTTACTTCCATTTCTAATTTCAGAGTATTACCATTTAGGTTTTTAGAATTTAATGGTTCAGCTTCTAAATTTTGAACAAAGTCCTCTAATTTCTGCCAACTTAATTTTACTTGTACTACATCCTCCTTCTCAGGCTGTTTATTTTTTTCTATTTCTTTTGTAATCAGTTCAATAGGTTCTATAGGCTTGACCACCCTTTTAGTGAACAACTCACTATCTTGACTGACAACTTCAATGAGCTTCTGAGTTTCTTTAGGGACTAAAGCAATGGACTGTTTATTTTCCATCTCAACCTTTATAATCAATTTGACAGGCTTTTCAATTACTTTCACATTTGTATTGATTACTTCTTAAGATTGTTTCCATTCACTATTTGAATTTTGCACTGGACTTTGTAATTCACTACCAAAATTTTCAATCAGACTTTTCATTTCACTATAGAAATTTTGTTTCTCACTTTTAATGTCTTTTATTTCTTGTGTCTGATTTTGCCTTTGACTTTCTAATTTACTCTCTAAACTTTTCAATAAATTTTGCAATATCTTTATAGTTCATTGATCTGGCTCATTTCCAGGTCTATTCTCTGTTACTTTGGCTTCTTCTGGGTTAACTTTTCCCAAATATACCTTCTCTTTTAATTCTACACTGAGATACATAATTTGCATATTGAGTGATTGTACCTCTTGGGATCCTACCAAGTCCTCATAAATATTAGAATCATCCATACTAGCAATAAACATAAAAAATCTAAACTATTTTTAACATTTAACAGTACCAAAATATTAATAAGACATCCTGCCTCTACACCTCCTCCCAATCAGAACCATCTACATTATAAGACTATTCCCTTGCATCAAATATTCTTAAATTTAAATTACTAACTACCATAGGGCAGTTTGTGTGTGTGTGTGTACTTTTTGGTCTACAGAAATCTTGTTAAATAATACTTAGCATAGCATAAGTGCCAATCATGAAAACCAGATAAAGCAGATCACAATAAATGACAAAAATCATTAAAATGTTTTACAGAATTGCTTACAGACTGCAACATCATAAACTAACAACTTAATTTATTTTTTTTAGAGTGGCAAAAGATCAGATCACATAATAAATATTCACATAATAGTTATGGCTTAAAAACAATTTATTATTGGCAAACATTTTTAATTAATGAATAATCAATCCATTCAAGTGCAAACCATATTAAGATTGACTCCAATCAAAATCTATTAAATTTATCATGGCTAGCTATAGCCATTGATAGCCCCTATAGTTGGGCATCCATTTTTTAACCTACCAAAATATAGTGATCAATATTTTATAAAATATATGTCATTCACTAATTTGAGGTGTTATTTCTCATGTAGTAAAATAAATCTCAATATATATTACTTTAAGACTCTTTTCAAAATAGCCACAGAGATATGCAGTTAAGATGAAGCAAAAAATAAATATTCGTAAAATAAATTATTATAAATAAAATAAATAACTTGGGAAGAAAGGTAAACTCTAATCATTCCCTAAAATAGACCTCTACCTTCATCAAAAATACATTCTTTAAACTATAAGTGCTTCCACTTAAGGCAACAGTGATATGTGATCACTAATTCTTGCAACTTTTTTTTCCATATCTCGTGAAATGCTATATCAATAATTTGCCAATATGATCTGAAATGAACTCTATTCTTTCAGAGTAAAATGAAAAGTACCTTTCTTATGGTACAATTGAAAATAAAGCTCTGCCACAACAGTGTTATAATAATAATAATAAATAACTTTTCAATAAGAAATAACGATGATGATCTCAAGATTCTTTTGTTTATCTTGGGGAAAATACTCTATAGTATTGGGTTGTCACACATGACTGACATTCTAGTAGAGTATAGGATACATTCACCTCACTTAATAGCTGGTGCATCTTAACATATTATAACAACTACTATAATTACTTAATAAAGTGATAAATACGATCAATAATAAAATAAAATAATTGCACAAAATTTGAAATAATTCAGCCTTTTACCCAGGACATGAACCCGAATAATAGAAAAACAAGGGTACCTTTTGTATCCTTCCATCATCCATGACAATACAATAAAATAATTAAAAACTAATTATTTCAACAATTGGACTAAGGACATAAATGAAACAATATGCAATCAGAATTAAAAACTAGAAATAAGATTCGTTTCACTATCAAATCAATGTTTAATCTAAAATTTGCAATTCTCATAAAATAATTATCATCAAAATGAAATCTTAGGATCTGCATAAATTTGCTTATCTGGTGTATTAAGATTTCTGAAATTGAAATAACTGATGACTCAAGAAAAATACTTTGCAAATATTTTGCAAACACAGAAATATAATCAGCACATGGTTTGCATAAGTTTTCATAAAAAAATAAATCACAAAATTAACTAACATACTAGAAGTTTATTAACAACACAGAATAAAATAAATAAAATAAAACTATATAAGTCACACATTTTGGATATAGCTGTTCTTTACCAGAACATAAGAATACAAAAATTTTTCATATGCTGAGAATTAAACTATCAATTTAAGGAAAGTAGCTGAAATGTACAGTTAGTACACTATTAACTGATTTAAAATTTTAGAAGCTGCATTAAGCAATTGCTTAATGTGAAATAGACAAAAATCATAATATCTATTTAAGTCTTATAAAGAGACTACAAAATGAATCTCTTATTTGAATTCTTAATTGGCTATTTTTTATGATATGAAGTACACCAATGAATTCTAAATGATATTCATTAAACTATCATGCACTGGGTTCAAATACTATTCTCATCTAAATGTTAAACTATTGCTAATGAATTAACTAAATCAGTTTTGATATTAGAAATAACTATGAATGGGTATGGCTCATTTATCAGAAATCACACACAAATTAACATTTAATTTCATGACTACATAAAATTAATAATAGATAACTCAACCATAAATGACTTACACTTCCCATGAAGGGAATTATCAGCTACTGATGAAAAATAAAACATTGTGTTAGAATATTCCCTAAATAACTACATGTTTTAAAAATATGCAATTTAAAAATTCATTCTCTTTAATTGGTTTGCTTGTGAACTACTAGCAAGGTTAAATAGCACAATACAGATATTGATCCCAAAACACTACAAAGACAAAGTGCACCCTGAGAAACTAATACCTCAAATCTAATGTCTATCTTGCAATAATGTTAAATAGAACACTATAATCTACTGCTTCTAAGGTGAAAAATATATCCTAACTTCACATGAGGTACAGAAATACTGAATAACCTCTCCAGAAAAAACACCTCATTAAAAGGATTGGTGGTTCCCAGCCTATCTCAGGCTCAAAATGTAGGTATGAACTTTATCTCATCATCTAAGGAAAAGGAACACTCACCAAATATATAATCATATTACAGAATTAAGTTACATTTATAGTCCTCTCCATGGGACTTGGATGACCTGGTTACAAACTATGCTACTATATCAAAATTATCCCTTCATAGAAAAATATAATGCACTATGGGAAGAACACATCCATTCCACAAGCGCAATGTATAAAAAGCATCAAAATACACTGGTATTAAGCATCTACCATTTCCATAATTTAAGCAAGATAGCAAAATACACTAATAATAAATCTGCATAAACAATTTGTACACCAATGAATATCTATCTGAAAGCAATTATTAAAACACACATATATTAGTATCAAATGTGAACTTTAAGAAAGGAATATTAAACAGCAATGTATAGCATAAAAGCTTATACTAAAATAATGTGGATGTATTAATAAAGAATCATTGTTAATAAAATAATTAATTACTGAAATACATTTCTATTGAAACCTTATCTAAAAAAAATATGCTATTACAGCATAAGATATAAAAATAGTTACTTCTGATAAATTGAAAAAAAAATACTGTTTTACCTGTTTAAGATATAACATAGATTTTAAATATTTAACATGCAAAATTAATGTCTCTGGTTGACCGTAAAATAAACCAGATATATTTTGTCAGTATAACTTCATATCGAAAACAAAATTTCCTAAAACAAAATGGTAGTAATATCTACCTATTTACCATAAAACCTTTAAAATATTACATAAGAAATTTCAAAACCTCTACATATTTTATTACATTATAAAATTTAAAAAAAAGGTTGTTGTTGATGAGCCACCATATCCCACTGGATGGCACTGTTTTCATGCTAAAACACATAAAAATGCCGTTTCCGCAGCCGACACATTCGAACCTGCATTTTCTATAATACAACTTTTTTGTTGTACTACAGATTGCAGGCCGCTATGTCGCATCACAGTACAGATGTATGTTTATGCAGAAAATACATTTTCCCAATTTGCACAGTTTATAAAATGGTTACGGCTTGGGGAGAGGGTGTGTTTTTTTGAATTGGATGGAAATGTTATTTTCATTGGATTTTTTTTTATTTTAAAGTTTTGAAATGTTCAGATTTTGTAAAGTAATAATTATCAGACTTTTTACACCATAGTGTATTGAAGTTTTAATTAGTAAATGTTGACGAGATATATGTATAAAGTGAATTGAAATTAGGTAACGCGTCAAGTAACGTACTGTTTGTAACATTTCCACGAGACATTTTAAGATTGTATCGTGTGTATATTTTTGAAATAAAAAAGAGCGTTAACACAAAAATATCCAGTAAGAAAAGTACAATTATACACTGTTTTTTTAAATGTCATAAAAAGCATATATTATAAACATTTTATATATATATTTGTCATTGTTTAAAAAAGTTTTAGTTTCTTTTTTTTCTCCAACTACTGTTATACTTTGTTGAATATAGTTTACGTTTATTGTTATCATTTATTTTATAGATGTTAGTAAAAAAAAATTTACAAAAATAAGATTTGATATTTTTTATTTTAACTGTAAACCTAACCCTAAAACTAACCCTAAACTAACCCTAAAACTAACCGTAACAACTTTTACTTTTAGTTGTCATTCTATTTGAAATAAAAAATAGTGGTAAACAACAACAACAAAAAAAGCCGTTACCCCAGTAAAAAAATCTCCAATAGAAAATTGATTTTTCTAATAAAAAGAAAACTAAAAAAGTTGAATCAAATTGTAATTTGTTTTGTTTTATTTTACATTTATTATTATCATTTAATTTGTATACGTTAATAAAAAATAATATTTAAAATTAAATAATATTTAAAAAAGATGATTTTCTTTTGTTTTCATTTTTGCATTACAATAAACACATCAAAATGATTATAATTAATGGCCCATGAATGATCATATTTTATAGTTTTAGCGTGATAACTGCGCCATCCAGTAGGATATGGTGGCTCATCGACGACAACCAAAAAAAGTTTACCAAACACATTTTTTAAAAAAAACGTAGTTCTTTGGTAGAATGCCTCTCTTTCGAAGCCATCTGATCAGGTAAACATTTTCTTTACTCATAGTCCAAAAAAATTAAAGACGTTGAAAAGGAAACACTTTTTTTTAATGAAGATTTTTTTTTATCAGTTGTAGCACAAAATGTACAAAAAAAAACTACAGTGGAAGTGAAGTGTTATTCACATTTTAATTATAATAATGAAGATTTGAAACAAAGACTAATATCAAAACAATGACGATAAACATCAATATTATGAAGTATAAATATGATATCAGATAGCTAGCACATTGAAGAATATATATATATATGTTTTCCAGAAATATTAATATTAAATTGTGGTTATATTTAAGATGAGTAAATACAATATTCCGTTATAATTTCTTTAAGAGCGCACATTTTTAAGAGATTAAACTTTATGTTCAGGATGATGAGAAAAATTATCAAGTAGTTTCCATAACTTTAACATATTAATTTTAAATAGTTCAGTTTTCTTTCAAATATATAGCACATCAATCCTTTTTCCAAATGATTGAAAATTAACTTAATGATAAAATTAATACTATATTTAACAGTTTTAGCTTATAACTTCAAATATTTTTTTTTTAAAGATCTCTTTAAATACACATCCCATCAACTTTTTCTTAAACGATTATGAAGTCATTGAATTGATAAATGAACTATAAAATAGTTCCCCTATAAACAGATGCAGATGATATAATAACTTTTAAAAAAATAGTAAATGACAGAGCATAATATTGGAGAGTTCTTCTAAATTATCAATTAGTTCATACTAGAATTTTCTCTTCTTTTTATACAAAAGGAATATTATAAAATACAAAAAAAGATGTAAATAATTTGTTTTGACTTTAAAAATGTTCATCTTTCTGGGTTTATATAAATTACTCGGTTCAATTATCGATTGCTTTAACTTTGCCAGTTTTTAAGTTTTAAACTGAAACATTTTAAATTCCATCGAGAACACTGAAATTATACAAAGAATAAATCATAACTGCAGAAAAACAAAGAAACAGAATATCTTAAAATATTTTTACCCTGTCATTGTAGTCATAACCAAGATAATATAATTAGTTTACTACTGTTTATTTTTTTTAAAAAAATAGCGTTATATACATTTTAGTACTATTAACTTCTGATTCCCTCCGGTTTTTTTCTTTCTTGAAAGCAGATGATTGACGACTGACAAAAAAGGCAACCAACTATTTATTTTCAGCCACGTAAATCACGTGGTCATCAAGGTCATTTGAAATATAATACATATCAGTGTAATAAATAAAAATTATAAATAATAAACAAATTACCTACACTAATCATTTGTAATTATAATTAAGATACCATTATATTTTTATTGAATGAATCGATTTATCAGAAGTATTTTAATCATTAATTGACCAAAATTTGTATCAATTTTCTTTAAATATTAGAATGCTGGAGAAAAAAACCAAGAAGACTTGCATGCATATTGTTTTTTTACATACACACACCTTATGTAACATTCTTTGCTCATGACTACTTCTAATTTTTATAAATACCTTTAAGACAAATTATAGACTTAAACTAATGTTATCAATCAATTATTTAAATAACTGACTTTCATTTATAACTATACCATTATTCAGAATTACATACAGTTTATTACATTTTTAAAATTATATTAACTTGCTATTATAACAATATTTTATTTAGATTAGTCTGTCATTTTCAAAACATGATATTGCATTCAAATAATGTATTGATTAACTACACAAACCATAGCTAGGCAAAGTGGATAGCGCACTTTGTCCAAAATATTATTGCTTTTATTTTACTTTTTTATTTCTTTAAGAATAACATCAATTTCTTCTATAAATAATATTAATTGAAATCGAGTGTCCGAACACTGGGTTACAATATATATATATGATAAACAAAAATGCAAGTTAAAAAACTTGCTAACGCTTGTATTTATGTCCACAGATGGCGTCCTACCAAAAACACCTATCAAGCGTATTTTCGTTTACATAAACGTCAGAGTAGTTAGTATTCACTATCTCTAACTATAATTCCACTTTCAGATCATGATTTCAAGCTATTTGCTATCGTCAGTGAAAGACAGGAATAAAGAAACTAGATCTAAATACAAACTCTGAGCATTTATGAAACAATTTCTATTCAGCTTGCAAGCGTGAATTTTTTAGACACGTAATGTCTTCAAACTCAGCATAGCAAACCAGATAGCTATATGGGTCTGATCTCAGTTCAGCATCACCACATAGTAGAAGCCTCTGCAATCTATATCATTGCAAAAAAGACCTCAAAGGTACATTTATGATAAACAAAAATGCAAGTTAAAAAACTTGCTAACGCTTGTATTTATGTCCACAGATGGCGTCCTACCAAAAACACCTATCAAGCGTATTTTCGTTTACATAAACGTCAGAGTAGTTAGTATTCACTATCTCTAACTATAATTCCACTTTCAGATCATGATTTCAAGCTATTTGCTATCGTCAGTGAAAGACAGGAATAAAGAAACTAGATCTAAATACAAACTCTGAGCGTTTATGAAACAATTTCTATTCAGCTTGCAAGCGTGAATTTTTTAGACACGTAATGTCTTCAAACTCAGCATAGCAAACCAGATAGCTATATGGGTCTGATCTCAGTTCAGCATCACCACATAGTAGAAGCCTCTGCAATCTATATCATTGCAAGAAAGACCTCAAAGGTACATTTATGATAAACAAAAATGCAAGTTAAAAAACTTGCTAACGCTTGTATTTATGTCCACAGATGGCGTCCTACCAAAAACACCTATCAAGTGTATTTTCGTTTACATAAACGTCAGAGTAGTTAGTATTCACTATCTCTAACTATAATTCCACTTTCAGATCATGATTTCAAGCTATTTGCTATCGTCAGTGAAAGACAGGAATAAAGAAACTAGATCTAAATACAAACTCTGAGCGTTTATGAAACAATTTCTATTCAGCTTGCAAGCATGAATTTTTTAGACACGTAATGTCTTCAAACTCAGCATAGCAAACCAGATAGCTATATGGGTCTGATCTCAGTTCAGCATCACCACATAGTAGAAGCCTCTGCAATCTATATCATTGCAAGAAAGACCTCAAAGGTACATTTATGATAAACAAAAATGCAAGTTAAAAAACTTGCTAACGCTTGTATTTATGTCCACAGATGGCGTCCTACCAAAAACACCTATCAAGCATATTTTCATTTACATAAACGTCAGAGTAGTTAGTATTCACTATCTCTAACTATAATTCCACTTTCAGATCATGATTTCAAGCTATTTGCTACCGTCAGTGAAAGACAGGAATAAAGAAACTAGATCTAAATACAAACTCTGAGCGTTTATGAAACAATTTCTATTCAGCTTGCAAGCGTGAATTTTTTAGACACGTAATGTCTTCAAACTCAGCATAGCAAACCAGATAGCTATATGGGTCTGATCTCAGTTCAGCATCACCACATAGTAGAAGCCTCTGCAATCTATATCATTGCAAGAAAGACCCCAAAGGTACATTTATGATAAACAAAAATGCAAGTTAAAAAACTTGCTAACGCTTGTATTTATGTCCACAGATGGCGTCCTACCAAAAACACCTATCAAGCGTATTTTCGTTTACATAAACGTCAGAGTAGTTAGTATTCACTATCTCTAACTATAATTCCACTTTCAGATCATGATTTCAAGCTATTTGCTATCGTCAGTGAAAGACAGGAATAAAGAAACTAGATCTAAATACAAACTCTGAGCATTTATGAAACAATTTCTATTCAGCTTGCAAGCGTGAATTTTTTAGACACGTAATGTCTTCAAACTCAGCATAGCAAACCAGATAGCTATATGGGTCTGATCTCAGTTCAGCATCACCACATAGTAGAAGCCTCTGCAATCTATATCATTGCAAGAAGACCTCAAAGGTACATTTATGATAAACAAAAATGCAAGTTAAAAAACTTGCTAACGCTTGTATTTATGTCCACAGATGGCGTCCTACCAAAAACACCTATCAAGCGTATTTTCGTTTACATAAACGTCAGAGTAGTTAGTATTCACTATCTCTAACTATAATTCCACTTTCAGATCATGATTTCAAGCTATTTGCTATCGTCAGTGAAAGACAGGAATAAAGAAACTAGATCTAAATACAAACTCTGAGCGTTTATGAAACAATTTCTATTCAGCTTGCAAGCGTGAATTTTTTAGACACGTAATGTCTTCAAACTCAGCATAGCAAACCAGATAGCTATATGGGTCTGATCTCAGTTCAGCATCACCACATAGTAGAAGCCTCTGCAATCTATATCATTGCAAGAAAGACCTCAAAGGTACATTTATGATAAACAAAAATGCAAGTTAAAAAACTTGCTAACGCTTGTATTTATGTCCACAGATGGCGTCCTACCAAAAACACCTATCAAGTGTATTTTCGTTTACATAAACGTCAGAGTAGTTAGTATTCACTATCTCTAACTATAATTCCACTTTCAGATCATGATTTCAAGCTATTTGCTATCGTCAGTGAAAGACAGGAATAAAGAAACTAGATCTAAATACAAACTCTGAGCGTTTATGAAACAATTTCTATTCAGCTTGCAAGCATGAATTTTTTAGACACGTAATGTCTTCAAACTCAGCATAGCAAACCAGATAGCTATATGGGTCTGATCTCAGTTCAGCATCACCACATAGTAGAAGCCTCTGCAATCTATATCATTGCAAGAAAGACCTCAAAGGTACATTTATGATAAACAAAAATGCAAGTTAAAAAACTTGCTAACGCTTGTATTTATGTCCACAGATGGCGTCCTACCAAAAACACCTATCAAGCATATTTTCATTTACATAAACGTCAGAGTAGTTAGTATTCACTATCTCTAACTATAATTCCACTTTCAGATCATGATTTCAAGCTATTTGCTACCGTCAGTGAAAGACAGGAATAAAGAAACTAGATCTAAATACAAACTCTGAGCGTTTATGAAACAATTTCTATTCAGCTTGCAAGCGTGAATCTTTTAGACACGTAATGTCTTCAAACTCAGCATAGCAAACCAGATAGCTATATGGGTCTGATCTCAGTTCAGCATCACCACATAGTAGAAGCCTCTGCAATCTATATCATTGCAAGAAAGACCTCAAAGGTACATTTATGATAAACAAAAATGCAAGTTAAAAAACTTGCTAACGCTTGTATTTATGTCCACAGATGGCGTCCTACCAAAAACACCTATCAAGCGTATTTTCGTTTACATAAACGTCAGAGTAGTTAGTATTCACTATCTCTAACTATAATTCCACTTTCAGATCATGATTTCAAGCTATTTGCTATCGTCAGTGAAAGACAGGAATAAAGAAACTAGATCTAAATACAAACTCTGAGCGTTTATGAAACAATTTCTATTCAGCTTGCAAGCGTGAATTTTTTAGACACGTAATGTCTTCAAACTCAGCATAGCAAACCAGATAGCTATATGGGTCTGATCTCAGTTCAGCATCACCACATAGTAGAAGCCTCTGCAATCTATATCATTGCAAGAAAGACCTCAAAGGTACATTTATGATAAACAAAAATAGCAAGTTTTTTAACTTGCTAACGCTTGTATTTATGTCCACAGATGGCGTCCTACCAAAAACACCTATCAAGCGTATTTTCGTTTACATAAACGTCAGAGTAGTTAGTATTCACTATCTCTAACTATAATTCCACTTTCAGATCATGATTTCAAGCTATTTGCTATCGTCAGTGAAAGACAGGAATAAAGAAACTAGATCTAAATACAAACTCTGAGCGTTTATGAAACAATTTCTATTCAGCTTGCAAGCATGAATTTTTTAGACACGTAATGTCTTCAAACTCAGCATAGCAAACCAGATAGCTATATGGGTCTGATCTCAGTTCAGCATCACCACATAGTAGAAGCCTCTGCAATCTATATCATTGCAAGAAAGACCTCAAAGGTACATTTATGATAAACAAAAAATGCAAGTTAAAAAACTTGCTAACGCTTGTATTTATGTCCACAGATGGCGTCCTACCAAAAACACCTATCAAGCGTATTTTCGTTTACATAAACATCAGAGTAGTTAGTATTCACTATCTCTAACTATAATTCCACTTTCAGATCATGATTTCAAGCTATTTGCTATCGTCAGTGAAAGACAGGAATAAAGAAACTAGATCTAAATACAAACTCTGAGCGTTTATGAAACAATTTCTATTCAGCTTGCAAGCGTGAATTTTTTAGACATGTAATGTCTTCAAACTCAGCATAGCAAACCAGATAGCTATATGGGTCTGATCTCAGTTCAGCATCACCACATAGTAGAAGCCTCTGCAATCTATATCATTGCAAGAAAGACCTCAAAGGTACATTTATGATAAACAAAAATTAGCAAGTTTTTTAACTTGCTAACGCTTGTATTTATGTCCACAGATGGCGTCCTACCAAAAACACCTATCAAGCGTATTTTCGTTTACATAAACGTCAGAGTAGTTAGTATTCACTATCTCTAACTATAATTCCACTTTCAGATCATGATTTCAAGCTATTTGCTATCGTCAGTGAAAGACAGGAATAAAGAAACTAGATCTAAATACAAACTCTGAGCGTTTATGAAACAATTTCTCTTCAGCTTGCAAGCGTGAATTTTTTAGACACGTAATGTCTTCAAACTCAGCATAGCAAACCAGATAGCTATATGGGTCTGATCTCAGTTCAGCATCACCACATAGTAGAAGCCTCTGCAATCTATATCATTGCAAGAAAGACCTCAAAGGTACATTTATGATAAACAAAAATGCAAGTTAAAAAACTTGCTAACGCTTGTATTTATGTCCACAGATGGCGTCCTACCAAAAACACCTATCAAGCGTATTTTCGTTTACATAAACGTCAGAGTAGTTAGTATTCACTATCTCTAACTATAATTCCACTTTCAGATCATGATTTCAAGCTATTTGCTATCGTCAGTGAAAGACAGAAATAAAGAAACTAGATCTAAATACAAACTCTGAGCGTTTATGAAACAATTTCTATTCAGCTTGCAAGCGTGAATTTTTTAGACACGTAATGTCTTCAAACTCAGCATAGCAAACCAGATAGCTATATGGGTCTGATCTCAGTTCAGCATCACCACATAGTAGAAGCCTCTGCAATCTATATCATTGCAAGAAAGACCTCAAAGGTACATTTATGATAAACAAAAATGCAAGTTAAAAAACTTGCTAACGCTTGTATTTATGTTCACAGATGGCGTCCTACCAAAAACACCTATCAAGCGTATTTTCGTTTACATAAACGTCAGAGTAGTTAGTATTCACTATCTCTAACTATAATTCCACTTTCAGATCATGATTTCAAGCTATTTGCTATCGTCAGTGAAAGACAGGAATAAAGAAACTAGATCTAAATACAAACTCTGAGCGTTTATGAAACAATTTCTATTCAGCTTGCAAGCATGAATTTTTTAGACACGTAATGTCTTCAAACTCAGCATAGCAAACCAGATAGCTATATGGGTCTGATCTCAGTTCAGCATCACCACATAGTAGAAGCCTCTGCAATCTATATCATTGCAAGAAAGACCTCAAAGGTACATTTATGATAAACAAAAAATGCAAGTTAAAAAACTTGCTAACGCTTGTATTTATGTCCACAGATGGCGTCCTACCAAAAACACCTATCAAGCGTATTTTCGTTTACATAAACATCAGAGTAGTTAGTATTCACTATCTCTAACTATAATTCCACTTTCAGATCATGATTTCAAGCTATTTGCTATCGTCAGTGAAAGACAGGAATAAAGAAACTAGATCTAAATACAAACTCTGAGCGTTTATGAAACAATTTCTATTCAGCTTGCAAGCGTGAATTTTTTAGACATGTAATGTCTTCAAACTCAGCATAGCAAACCAGATAGCTATATGGGTCTGATCTCAGTTCAGCATCACCACATAGTAGAAGCCTCTGCAATCTATATCATTGCAAGAAAGACCTCAAAGGTACATTTATGATAAACAAAAATGCAAGTTAAAAAACTTGCTAACGCTTGTATTTATGTCCACAGATGGCGTCCTACCAAAAACACCTATCAAGCGTATTTTCGTTTACATAAACGTCAGAGTAGTTAGTATTCACTATCTCTAACTATAATTCCACTTTCAGATCATGATTTCAAGCTATTTGCTATCGTCAGTGAAAGACAGGAATAAAGAAACTAGATCTAAATACAAACTCTGAGCGTTTATGAAACAATTTTCTATTCAGCTTGCAAGCGTGAATTTTTTAGACACGTAATGTCTTCAAACTCAGCATAGCAAACCAGATAGCTATATGGGTCTGATCTCAGTTCAGCATCACCACATAGTAGAAGCCTCTGCAATCTATATCATTGCAAGAAAGACCTCAAAGGTACATTTATGATAAACAAAAATGCAAGTTAAAAAACTTGCTAACGCTTGTATTTATGTCCACAGATGGCGTCCTACCAAAAACACCTATCAAGCGTATTTTCGTTTACATAAACGCTCAGAGTTTGTATTTAGATCTAGTTTCTTTATTCCTGTCTTTCACTGACGATAGCAAATAGCTTGAAATCATGATCTGAAAGTGGAATTATAGTTAGAGATAGTGAATACTAACTACTCTGACGTTTATGTAAACGAAAATACGCTTGATAGGTGTTTTTGGTAGGACGCCATCTGTGGACATAAATACAAGCGTTAGCAAGTTTTTTAACTTGCATTTTTGTTTATCATAAATGTACCTTTGAGGTCTTTCTTGCAATGATATAGATTGCAGAGGCTTCTACTATGTGGTGATGCTGAACTGAGATCAGACCCATATAGCTATCTGGTTTGCTATGCTGAGTTTGAAGACAGACGTGTGCTCTTCCGATCTCAAGCTGAATAGAAATTGTTTCATAAACGCTCAGAGTTTGTATTTAGATCTAGTTTCTTTATTCCTGTCTTTCACTGACGATAGCAAATAGCTTGAAATCATGATCTGAAAGTGGAATTATAGTTAGAGATAGTGAATACTAACTACTCTGACGTTTATGTAAACGAAAATACGCTTGATAGGTGTTTTTGGTAGGACGCCATCTATGGACATATATATATATATATATATATATATATATATATAATATATATATATATATATATATATATATATATATATATATATAATTTGATTACAAATGATTGCATTAATTAGGACTGAATTATTAATGGAGGTTAATAAAAATGCATTAAGATATCAAAAAAATCTAACATTTATTTCAAAAATTCATCAGGAAGCTACGCACTTAATATTATTCTTCCAATTTTTTACAATTTGTTATCAAGTATTTCACCTGGTCAAATGCAAGTCTTTGAAACTAATTACATAGTTATATTTAGCATCAGTAATTAATTCATTTCTCACCTCTACTCAAGAGTCTTCATTTAATTAGAAGTATTCAGAAGTTACCATGATTGTGAAGGCAAACCCCTGACTAGAATGGCTTCTGGTAATAGCTTTTCTCACTAAGAAGCAGTTTGTATTACAGCAAATTATGAGATATTTTTTGCTTTCATCATGTTTTCCAAGCTATTCCCTTCAATATTTCTTGTGTTCTTGAATTCTAAACAGAATTGTTTTTAAAATCTTACTTTCATGGATGATCTATACAAAATGAGACACAAGAATGATTAATTTTTGTCTTTAATCTTATATTAGTGGTTCTCAAACTATTCTAGATATCATTTCGGTTTAATACATTATCATTTATTTGAAAAAGTGTGAACAATATCAAAAATTAAACTTTAATTAAAACTATAAAATGATGTTTATAGTTATTGTTTTAGTTTCAGCTTTAAACCTATCAATATTTTTCACATAATTTTGTTATTTCATCCTAAACCAGCAATCATCAGTTGGTCCAGACTATCATCTCTACACATATAAACTATAAGTGCTCAGATATATATTAAGATAGACCATCTTCTTACTTTAATGGACAGGCTTCAATCTACTCTACACTCCAACTTTTCAACCATCCATCCAATTGAAAATCTGATGATGGAATGCTCAAAGGCCACTCTGAGGCTGAGATTATTGTCACACCCATGCTGACTTACGGCCAATCTGAACCCCACATGTACAGGACATAATCCATTTAATACATATGCAAGGATGGACAGACATCTCTACCATGTAATAACTGAAACACAGGCTTATTATATACCTGTGTCTATATATGTAATATATAGGGTATATGAGCACAGATTTTCACATGACCCACCACTCTCCACTCTATCTAATAACACTGATACACTTAAACACATATATGTTGAAAAGATAAATAATCACCAATATACGTATTTCATGCTAAACCAGCTATCATCAGTTGGTCCAGACTATCATCTCTACACATATATACTATAAGTGCTCAGATATATATTAAGATAGACAATCTTCTTACTTCAATGGACAGGCTTCAATCTACTCCACACTCCAACTCTTTAACCGCCCATCCAATTGAAAATCTGATGATGGAATGCTCAAAGTTCACCCTGAGGCCGAGATTATTATCACACCCATGTTGACTTAAGGCCAATCTGAACCCCACATGTACAGGACATAATCCATTTATCTTTTCATGTGTATCAGTATTATTAGATAGAGTGGAGAGTGGTGGGTCATGTGAAAGTCTGTGCCCATATACCATATATATTACATATATAAACACATGTATATAATAAGCCCATGTTTCAGTTATTACATTGTAGAGATGTCTGCCCATCCTTGCATATGCATTAAATGGATTATATCCTGTACATGTGGGGTTCAGATTAGCCTTAAGTCAACATGGGTGTGACAATAATCTCAGCCTCAGGTGGCCTTTGAGCATTCCATCATCAGATTTTCAATTGGATGCACAGTTGAAGAGTTGGAGTAGATTGAAGCCTGTCCATTAAAGAAAGAAGAATGTCTATCTTAATATATATCTGAGCACTTATAGTATATATGTGTAGAGATGATAGTCTGGACCAACTGATGATTGCTGGTTTAGCATGAAATATGTATATTGGTGATTATTTATCTTTTCATCATATATGTGTTTAAGGGTATCAGTGTTATTAGATAGAGTGGAAAGTGGTGGGTCATGTGAAAGTATGTGCTCATATACCCTATATATTACATATATAGACACAGGTATATAATAAGCCCATGTTTCAGTTATTATATTATTATTAACTTAATTTATAACTGTTTTAAAAATATTTGTGTTAATGTGTATGTTCTTTTAGCTGTCTGTATTATAATGAAACAGTAAAATATGCCCTGAAAATCCTAGTTTCAGTTTGCCTTCCTCACTCATAACCTATTTCAAACTCTAATTTTATCGTAGTGTGTGCATACTGCGTATATTTATCAAATTCTCATCTAAATTTATATTTCTAATGGGGTACCTGTGGGTTTTATAACAATTAAATTTTCTTAACGGTTTTATTTTCAAACTGTCGAATATATTTACGTATATACTCGTACAACAAAAGTAGGTCACATATTCTCATTTACCCACATACTGCGATAATAAATTTAAAACTTTAAGTAAAATAATATATTTTAAAACTTTAAGTAAAATAATGTTTTAGTTATAAAGTTGGATCTGTTTCCTTAAGGGATATTATCTTCATTTTTGATTTAGATTTTCATTTAATAAAAGATTTGTTACCATTTAATAGAATAATATCACTTGTAAACAGACTTATACATTAAGATTTTGAAAATAGTTTTAAGTAGGTTTTATATTTTAGATTTTAGAATTTCGGTCATTTTCTTTTAAAAAAATCAATGCGGGTGGGAAAATGGAACAATAGTGACTAATTTCAAACTGTTTACACCCCTTTCACTAGTGGATTTTTTTTTTTTTTGATTAATTATAAGATAGCAGTTTAGTGAGCAAATTTTAATTAAATAAATTGGATCAGAATATTTGGGAATGTGCATATAATAAATTTTAATTAAAAGTTCATTATTTGGTACCTGATCTAATTCATAAAATTTTTAGTAATGGATTTCATTACCACAAGGCAAAAGTGATTGTCTAATGCAGGAGTATAAATAAGGCTGATTTTTGTGTATAAATAAGTTGTAGTTATCTAAGAGGCAAGTTTTAGACATTAATATAAATTTTAGTTATCTAAAATCTGAGTTATAAGTTTGAAATAAGTTTTAAAGTTTGGAATAACAAGTTAAAAGAAAGAAAAAAGAAGTTGATCAAAGAAATCACTTTATTGGATTCTCTATGAGCAGCAAACTATATCCAGAAATTCTTATGGTGATCAACTTTAGAATGATGGGGTAAAAGGCAGTGGGACATCTTCTTTCAGAATGGCTTTCTCACCACCATCATTCTCCTTCTAGACCTGTTATTGTGCTTAAAATGCTAACTACACCATCAGAAGTAATGCTGTTCATGGAAGCTGTATTTTGAAACATATTGAACTATGCTGCTTGTAAAATCTGTGATCATAGAGGAGAAAACAAAAGTTTGTGCAAGAACTCTATTTAAATTTTGTGAAATGCATATGGACTGCCCTTGCAATGTGAGGTAATTACAAATGTAACCAGAGATATTGTAAACCTTAAGCTATAGTATCTTTAATAATGTATTTCATATTATGTATTTATCGTGTGTATTAATTTAATCCTTCTTTAATGCATGTTATACTTCTTCTACTTGGGTTACCTTTTTTTACAAATGTATAATGCTTTTTTAAAAATCCTTTATCATAATGTGATTTTTAAATTTATTCTTTCAAGCCTGTGCGAGTTGCGTTATGAAATTTTATAAATGCTTGGTTGCCATATTACAGTAATTAGTAAATTGCAAGCACACCTTCCCCATCCCTTTTATTAATTGTTTTTAAAATAATAATTTTATGTATCACATAAATGATTTTAAAATAGTTTTTCATTTAAAATTTTGTCGAGAGGCTGGCCATAAAATAAATTTAAGAGTGAGTTATTCTGCCATTTTTGTGAATTGCCCTTTTAATATATATATATATTAAAATTTAATTGTGTTGCTGATGAATGTGCTGGAGTATTAAATTTCACTTTACTTTTCCTAAGGTCATCTACAGCTGAATAAGTGTTCCTGTTTTACTCAGTGATTTGCATTAGAGTGGACATAAATGCATCACTGGGGAATTTATTTTTATTTGTCTTCAGAGACATGAAGCTGGGTGTGGGCCAGGCTGTGTAAGAACTAGATATGTCCTGGATAAATGGTAAAATGCTTATCCAAACCCAAATTGTTTTATTTACTTGTTTTTGGTAAAGCCACGATTCCAACTGATCATACTCCATCTTTCACACTTTATCTCACTAGCACCACCACATATTCTCATAAGAACTTAGTATTAAATTTGATTAGATGAACCCCAGTTATGTGCAGTATAGCTTTATCTTAGAATTAGAATCAACATTCATGCGAGCTTCACTTTTATTAATTTAAGATTGTTTGTTCATGTTTAATTAGTCATTTAAATTGCTTTAATACTTTGTGTAGCTCACACATACTTACCTTGTAATATCATGAACACATTATAGTATAAAATAACTCAAGTAAGAAGTACAAATATTATATATTGATTTATTTTGCAATCAAATCTCGAGGCATACTTTATAACTTTATATGTTTCAGTAAATAGTGTGATAATTACATAGTTATTTTTGTTTATTTATCCAGGGTGCAATCTAAGTTACATACCCATATTAGGGTTATCTTTGGCACATCTGTAAGTAATTGTTAGGTGAATTTAGGGCTATTTTAATTTTAGAGTCTCTTGTTTCTCCCTGACCACCAGCTCCGGCAAGAAATTATACTATTAGTAGCATCAGATGTGTTATAACATAGATGGCATTGTGGAGCTTACACATTGTATTCAAACTTGGGATTTCTATGATGCAACCCTTCCTAGTGTTGAATTCCATGTCTGGGTTTAAATTCTGCAGGGTTTTAGAGAGATGGATGAATTTTGACCATTGCAATAAATTGGTCATGTGTGTAACATTGTTTCAGTACAGCTTAGTGTTTTCAAAAGTTTTAAATTATCACAGTAGCTCTTTAATTATAGAAGAGCAAACCTATAAAGTATTGAAAAGAAAATTGAGTGGAATGTGATATTTATTTTATCTTTTTTCCACAACCACAGTTCATACATCTCTTGCTTTCTGAGCTAATTTTGACTTAATGATTAGTTATATAGATATACAAATTTATGTTCATGTTTGGACATACAACTGATAACTCTGGATGGTACTAAGATATTACCATTAATGTTTATTCACTGCCTTTTGATTTTTTATTAGAAATTACTTTTATAGCTGGCATATACATAAATGATATAATATGGCCAGAGCATTGATGATGATCAGCATGTATTAGCATTCCTGCATTGTTGTTTGATTATAAGTCATATGGATATTTTATCACCTAACTAAGTGCATCTAAATAAAGTATTGCCACATATTCAGCATTCAATTTAAAAGTGACTAGATAAGAACATGTTTTGTAGTGTAGCTCTCTTAAATGCAGTCAGAAAATTGACAGTTAATTATTGATCACTAGTGATTTTATTATTACTGTTGATTGTTGTTGAGTTTTTGATTTTTCTTATATATGGATGGTTATTATTATAACTTGTTTATTTTATGCTGATTCTCTGCTCTTATTCTTTATTTATTATATTTATTGTTCACTTCTCCCCATATTGACCAACAAGACTTCATACTGTTACAATATATAAATCAACATTTTATAAAATAACAATTTTTAAAGTTCTACTAATATTTTATAAATGTTGAAAAAATTCACATGTACTTTTTGTGTGATAAAATCCTTTGATATTTTATAATAAAAACACTAATATTTAGAACATCAAACAAGCTTTTAAAGTAATTATAAGCAGATTATATAATGCTTCCTCATGCTTGCTTTTTATTACATGTCTGAGTTATAATAAAGAAAAATATTATCACAAACATTCCCTCTTGTACATGATTTAGACCAGTGGTCTTCAACCTTTTCACACCTGCGAACTGGTAAAAATAAGGATAAGGTTCCATGGACCGGCAAAAATAAGAATAAGGTTCTGTGGACTGGCAAAAATAAGGATAAGGTTTCGCTGACTGGCAGAAGTGTATAGATAAATTTTCTTAAAGATGTAAACTGCTTAGCCTTAGATAAGCATAATTGTTATAAATGATCAAAACAACAATGTTAAATATACAACATAAAGTTATATATATATATGGAGTTTGTATAACAAAAAACTCTTATTATTCTGTTATTACCAACTTTCCTGCCAGTCTAGCGTGTGGACCAGCAGAAAAGTTCTTGGGTCTGGTGCCAGTCCGAGGACCAATAGTTGAAGACCACTGATTTAGACAATAACATTCACAGGAACAGAAAAAACAAAATATTAAGTCTTTTTAGGATTTTATAACCAAAACGATGATTGTTTAAGAAAATTAAACAAATAATAAAACTTTGTATCATATATAATAACACAGCAAAGGTACATCCACTTTTTCTTTTAAAATATATATGTTCTACAATAATATCAACAAATAAAAAATCCTTCTCTTTTTTCTTTTCAAAAACTTTATTTTCTTCTGTCAATACTGAACATATATATACATTTATATAATACAAAACTCCAACGTTTCAACTGTTTTTATCTCATACAGTCATTTTCAAGGATCTGCAACAACAATATTAAATACATATCAACAAATAAACTTCAATTACATAAAAACTTCCCCTTACATTAACATAAACAGTAACAAACATATTAAACATTTATAAATATGGTAATATATTTTACTTACATCTGTATATGTTTAATATGTTTGTTACTGTTTATGTTAATGTAAGAAAAAGTTTTTATGTAATTGAAGTTTATTTATTGATATGTATTTAATATTGTTGTTGCAGATTCTTGAAAATGACTGTATGAAATAAAAACAGTTGAAACATTGGAGTTTTGTATTATATAAATGTATGTATATATGTTCAGTATTGAGATAAAAAAAATAAAGTTTTTGAAAAGAAAAGGGAGAAGGATTTTTTATTTGTTGATATTAAAACTTTGTATGTGTTTTAGATATCTCCTAAATCAGTTAAGAGATTTGTTTCACTTTTGTTGAGTAATTCATCAGTTAAACTTAATGTATGGCTAAATTTGATGCTCATAGTTCAAGAAATCTTGTTCTAAAGCTTTGATATAGTTTGATGCCAGATTTCTTTATTCAAACAATAACTTACAATAGTAATAAAGAGATAAATATAGTTATATTTATAGTAATGCATTAGTTTATTAACAGCTTTTGATTTTTATGTGAAAGCTAATGATATGCAGGCATATTTCAAATAACTTGTGACAACAATAAATACTATTTTATAATAGTGGACTTTAATATGGATTTTACTACATATTACAGACTGAGGTTTTACCAAACATTTATTTTTACATTTAAAATGCTACTCAATGGAAGATCATAATGACAAATTTATTCTTGCAAAAGGATAAATACTAACAAGTTCTGGCTCATGTTGCACAGAGTTTTCTTCATTGCATTAACAACTCTTTCTCATTTTTATTTGAAAATTATACTTTTTGAAAATTTTAAAACTCCTTTATATAGCTGTATACTAACATTGTTCTTTAAAAGGTATATAGATTTTATTCAGATATTATATCTCATCCACCAATATAAACTGCACTCCTGCCTGACCTTTTAATTAGTTTTATTTTTGATTCTGATTATATTAAAACAAACAAAAATTGCAATCGTACATTAATCTGAATTTATTACTAGTTAAACATTATTATCTGTTTTCAATGAAATAATTTCCATTATTCAATTTTAATGATTTAAACGCATTTATTTTCTTTGAGTTGTGATTAATTAAACATCTTTTACCAAAAATAATTATCAACTTGCTTTACTAATCAACCAATGTATTCTCCACCAAATGACAAGTCTTTGATCATATAACCTTTTTTTAATTGAGATCAAATAGATTTGATGTAACATATCTATTCAAATATATGTCAGCTGATTTTGTGTTTCTTTTTATTTGGCAGATTTTACATACACTTTTAACCCATGTTATTGGAAACTTTTAAAATAAATTATAGTAATCTTCACATTATGAGTATTACATGTTAGTTATTTTCAAAGATCTAATTCTCTGCAAATGCAGTGGGTTGGTTTTGCAACTGCCATGGATTATTCATTTTTACATGATTTTCTTGATTAATGTCTTTATTAATGACTCTACTCATAGGAATTCACTTTACTGTATCAAATATGACAATATATACACCTGTAAACAAATTAATTATACCAGTCAGTTTGCAACTAGTACTTAAATCTCTATTTACATTTAGCATCTCACTCATACAATTATAATCATCATTAATGACAATTCTTTCTATATAAAATTATCTTGACATATGGACATTATATGGAATTTTTGCTATCATGAAAGCATTATTTTTAAATTATTGGACTATATTATAAAGACCTATACTTTCAGAAATTTCTTGAAAGCAAGTTTTTAAAAATCTCCAGGGTTGACTTGATTTATAATTTGGTCACTCCTTTAAAACATTTGTTTTCTAATATTTCACTTTATGGTAAAACCATCTAATCCTTCATATTTATTTTACTGGTATTTTATTTATTCCAATGCTTCAGCTTTATCTCTTTTAGAGTCAATGAATATTTGGGTGATTGCTATGCTTTCTGATAGTATATTCAAATAGGAACCAATGTAGTGGACTCATGAAATATGATTAGTATAATTGTTGTCTAATTAATATAACTGATACATGTGACAATTACCTTAACAATGGTTATTGGAATTAATATAAACTTTGAATACTTACAAAGATGTGACTGAAGTTTCAAATAAAGATCAAAATGTGATTCCTTATTTTTTTCCCAAACAATATCATTATTTGACTCATATAAAGTCAATTCTATAACTTGTAAAAATGGCTTGTATTTTTTGTGTGGAAATGAGTTTTATACACCATCTATCTCCACATCATCATTTTTCCATTTTGTATTTATGATAAATCCTACTCACTTCTCGTAATGTGTGTGTCTTAATAGTAAAGTGCATGCCACTTTTTAAATTAATTATACTTTATTGTTTTTGAAGTTCATCAATTTCAATAATATCCAATTTATTGTTAGACTAACTTTCTTCTAAATCTTGCAATGTTATTTCACCTCAGTCTACTAAAATGTTGCAGATAACCTAATAAGAATTTATCATCAAATGACAGTCTGGAAATGAAATCAAAGGATTACTAACTTCTACTCTTGTTCATCATTTGCTGTCTTGATTGGAATATTTACAGCTTTTTAGGAATAAGAATCATGATTTATGTTTGTTTATCATAACTGTAAATCCATTCACTCTGCCTTCAAAACATTTCAACTAAGATTTCAGTTATGAACTCTCAAGCAACTGAGAAGAAAAACATGATATGTCTTGACATTAACATATAGATAAACATAAAATAAATGAATCACTTTGGGAGGTATATGTGAGTGAGCTACCCATTCTTGTTTATATAATATATGAATATAAATATTGTAATAACAGCTGCAATGTCAGAACTCATAAACAATACCACTTGCCATAGAGAGTTTCCAGAAGGTCTAAATAAATCATCAAAATATCTTTTAGTTCACAATAAACTCTATTTTAACCATATATATATACAGACGAAGTTTCGGTTTTAGAAAAAGGTTTTAATTTTGCTTTAACACCTTCCCTGATATCTTTTGAGAAAATTATTTATAATGTTGAATCAGCTATTGATAAAATAGATTCTTCTTCGGCTGATTTGGCTAGAGCAGAGATTTGCAATATTTTTTAAAAAAGCTAAGCTTCCTAAAAATAATATTTCAAAGAAAGAAAGACAAGCATTAAATAATATAAAATTGGACAAATCAATTGTTGTACTTCCAGCTGATAAAGGTAATGCCACAGTTGTTATAGATCGTGACATTTACCATAATAAAATTTTAGATCTGCTTAATGATAAAACTTATAAACTATCAAAAAGAGATCATACTACATATTTGAAAAAAACAACAAAAGCTATTATTAATAAATCGCCTAATGAAACAGAGATAAAAAATAAAATAATCCCTCGTAAAAAATCTTGTGTCTGTCCAAAATTTTATGGACTTCCAAAAATTCACAAACCAGATACCCCCCTTCATCCAATAGTAAGTGCAATAGGATCTCCAACTCATATTTTAGCTATATATTTATCGGATTTTATTAAACCTACAATCACATCTATTAAATCATATATTAAAAACTCTATTCATTTTATTTTTGTTTTAAAAAGTTTAAAAATTAATGCTAATGACATTCTGGTCAGTTTTGATGTTGTGTCTTTGTTTACAAACATTCCAATTGATGAAGCTTTAAATATAATCTCACAACGTTGCTATTTACCAGACCATATTATTGCTTTGATTAAACATTGTCTCTTTAACACATATTTTGTCTACAATGGACAGCATTGCAGACAAGTTTTTGGTACTCCTATAGGCTCACCTACCTCAGGAGTAATAGCTGATTTATTCATGGAAAATATAGAAACTCGTGCTTTAGAATCATCATCTTTAAAACCTCTCATTTGGCTCATATACATAGATAATACTTTTGTCATATGGCAACACTGAAAAAATAAATTAGATGATTTTTTCTTACATTTAAATAATATGCATCCTCATATTAAATTTACAATGGAGACAGAGTCTGATGGAAAACTCCCTTTTTGATGTTCTAGTCACCAGAACACCAAATAGTTTATCTTTTTCGATTTAGAGAAAGAATACACACACAGACAGTTATTTACACTTCCATTCTCATCATCACCCAACTCAGATAGTTTCTGTAGCCAAAACTCTTTTAAAGAGAACAATTAACCTTTCAGATGAGACACATCTGAAAGAAGAAATAAATCATATTAATAGTGTTTTATTAGCAAATAGTTATAATTACAAATATATAAAAAAAGCTTATTTCAAGCCCAAAATAGGAAACAAAAAGATGATACATCAGATATTAGGATTTGTTTCCATATGTAAAAGGAACTACAGACAGTATTGGACGTATATTAAAATGCTATAATATAGATACAGCATTTTCTACTCATCAAAAGATCAGCAATATAATAACCAAGCCTAAGGATTCAATCCCTCTTGAATCTCATGGACTCTATCAAATCTCATGTAAAAATTGTAAAGCTTCTTACATAGGTATGAGTAATCATCGCAACAGTGTTAGGAGAGATGAGCATGCTAATGCAGTTAAACAACACTCATCATCATCAGCACTCTCACTCCATACTATAGATTCAGGTCATAAAATTGATTTTTCTAGTATCAGAATCATATCAGATATGATCATCTCTACCAGTGCAAAATTAGAGAAGCCATTGAGATACTTAAAAGGCCAGATTGTATCAATAGGCAAGATGATACATGCAAATTTCTTCCTATTTGGAAAGATTTTTTTTAAAAACATTCTTAATTTAACATTTTTGTTATTAGTGGAATTTTAACGTTTATTGAAATCAGCGATTGAAAAACGTGATTGTAGCGCATCTGCAACCGTCTTTCTACCTTTTATCACCCAGTGGATGACTTGTGTGACCAAGTTGAAACGTCAGAATATCAATATTTAAAATTTTTAACACGGATGAACCCGAAAAATATGTCTTTTATATATATTGTAACTAAAATGAATATGATAGAATCTCAATTTAGTTATATTACAAAGCTGCATAAAAAACCTACTTAATAAAAAGTCATATAAATTCACTAATAAATATACAAATTACCTTGTGTGTGTGTGCTTGTATATATGCATCACTTGTGGACAAATAATTTAAAGGTTTAAAAAAATGTGATTTGTGCATGTAATCATATTATTAAATAATTTATAATCTCTTATTAATGAATCAGTAACTATAAAACAATAAATGGCAATCAAATGGAAAAAAAAATAGTTTGGGGTTCACAATCATTTACAATTGTGTACTATAATAATACAGATTTTAAAGTTCTCCCTCGATAATTTAATATACAAATTAAAAAGCGTATGCAACTCTTGAACGGGAAGCTATACCGATTCCAAAAATTATTATGCGCTAAGCGCTTTCGAGGGCATTTGCCTCGAAAGCGCTTAGCGCATAATAATTTTTGGAATCGGTGTAGCTTCTCGTTCAAGTGTCACATACGCTTTTTAGTTTGTGTAGTATATAAAAACATAAAATAAGCAGAACACTTTTTGATAAGCCTTCCAAGTTTATGTTTTAATTAAATATTGTCTCAATTTCTTAAGTAAATCTTCTGGCAAATCAAAAATTTTATTTGAAGTTATGGGCTAATAATATTAAATACATTATCAAGCATTATTTAAGTCAGTAGTGATTTTCTTTCTTTCTACCACTAAATAATAAAAATAAAAACAGAAGTGACAAAAACCTATTTTTTATTTATTTATTAAAGCACGATATAATTTTAAAAGATTTATAAATTTGTTTTCACAACATGTAATGACAGGAATAAAGATAATTTTTTCTCAAAAATATGTTGTAAGAAAACAGCAGTCAAATTTTGTAACTACATTTTAACAGATCAGTTGCTTAAAAGACATATTGTTAAACAGATTTGAGTAAGGTACAAATTGATCTGAATCAAGCAAAAGTGGCAGCTCAGTTCAATTTACTGATCCAGTGTTACTTTAATTTATTTGAAAATTCAACTTTTGAAGCAATATTGCAGTGTCTCATTGTCAAAAAAAAATCAATGTTTCAAAGTATTTCCTATCTAAAATAGATAGCCATAGTTCAGCTATTACAGCTAGTAAAATGAGTTTATGTTGCAGAAGAATATCTAGAATGTGTAGCTAGACAAAAAAACCTTGCAAATCAAATCACATACAAAATGCAATTGGAACCTGAAACTCATGATGAAGTTTTCAAAAACTGACCATTGGTTGCTTTAATAATGATGTGAGGTAAAAAATGGATAGTGCTTTAACAGCTATTTCTGAGATATTAAAACAGGCAAAACTCAATATATGTATTGCCACACACAGCAAGCTAGAGTAATCAATGGATGCCAAAAGGCTTGTGCACAAAATCCACATCTAGTGCCTACTCATCTAATATCTCCAGATTAGTTACTGGCTTATCATCTTCGTCAGGGTGGGATTTTATGCACAAGCCTTCTGCCATCCATTGATTACTCCAGCTTGTTGTGTGTGGCAATATGTATAGTGAGTTTTGTTTGTTTTAATAAGTTATAAGCAAGCATAAGAAATGGTGATCATGTGATGTTTATTGGCTCAAAACCAATCCTCCCTAATAGGATAGTGGTGGATATGGTTATTAAAAAACCAAAGACACCAAAATGTATAGGTACTGAACTGAGTTTAGACCTGTATAACTATATAAGCTAATGCACTTGGATTGAAAATATTAAGGTGTTTTTAATTTAAGACTCATAGTTTTGTAGTTAAGTGGTGATAAAAGGTGGCTGCTGGAGGGTTGCATTTCATCCTAAGATCTAGGTGCAGTGCTCTCAGAACCAAGGCTTTTCACTGATGAAGGCCATAATCCAGAAACTAGTCTGGGGATATTGTATGAGTAGGCACTAGATGGGGATTTCATACACAAGCCTCCTGGCAATACATATAGTGAGTTTTTCCTGTTTTAATAACAGTTATAAGCAAGCATAAGAAATGGTGATCATGTAATATTTTTGAGTTACTTGTACAAATCATTTATCACTGTCCAGATTATATAGATATTAATTTGGAATAGTGAAAATTTACATGACAGAATTATTATCCATTATTGATAATTTTTAGTCTAATGAATAACTAATAAAAAATATTAATATATGTTCATTGTTGCTATTAAAATTGTGAGGGTAAACAAGTTTGATACTTGTCAATAAAACTCTAGTAAATTGCTTTCCATATATACTGAACAATAATAAAGATATTTGTAAAAAGATTGGTCCAGATTAGGATAAAATATGCATCATGAAGACCTTACATCTGTTTCATATCTTTAGTAATATGTTTATGATTACATGCCTCTGCAACTCTTAAAAAAGGATAGAAAGTTCCTAACATATGTTAGAGTGGCAAGTGAAAATTAGACTACAGGAATAATAAAATATATTGCACTATATTAGGAAAGAAAAAAAAAGTTTCTATATGAGCAATAATTTTTAAATTGTGTAGTTTTTAAAAATTTAAAGAATTTTATATTCTTTTTAATTTGCCTTTTTTGTATAAATATTTAAATATAAAATTTCTTTATTCTGTTATTAAATATATGTTTAATAAAATTTCAAAAGTTTTTATTTAATTTTTTTTTAAAAATTGATAACAATTTTTACTTCTTATTACTAACAAATGTAAAAAAGTTTTATATATATATATATATTGGTCATTTGATTATCAAACCATAATATAATGGTAAAATATCTATAAAAGTTATTTATTTTTGTATGCTGTGAAAGAATTTTTTTTTTCAAAAACCACGTTGTAAAGAAACATGTACAAACTTGTACATATTTTATAGTGAATTTGTTGTGGGAAGCATCCAGAGTTCAGATATGAGTGTAAACAACATGTGGGGCATAAATACATAAAACTGGTAACCAAAGCAGTCGTTTATTTTAGCCTATTTAAAGACTCAACTAAAGAAGTAGTGTGGCAGTCATTTTATGCAAAGTGAGGAACTGCTGGCTAAACTATTTTCCACCTTAACTTAGATAACCACAATTTGTTGACTGTTTGAAAGTAATTTTCATTATTTCATTTATAATAGCACATATGATTATTTTATTTAGCATAAAATTATCTACTTTGTGTGACTAGAAAACAAAATTCTCACCAATCAAAACACAGACATTATTTCAATCACATAGACAAACTAATGCTAATGTTTTTTTAAAATCAGACAATGCCTGCTTTAATAAAGTCATGATAAAAAAAGTGCATTGTGCTGTTAAATATAGAAAAACTATTGGATAATCTACATTTACCAGTGAATACTTTACTTACATCACCAAGGCAACAGAACAATATATAGTGAAAAACAATATTCAAAAAGTCATGGTTTTGTCTTTTGTTTTAACTTTTTGTTCAGTAAAATGTTATCAGTATAATCATTTTAATATCTTCAATTTAAACTTTTTATAATTGTTACTTTTGTTTACCTAGTAATAGTTGCAATTATATAAACCAACAATTTATTATATTTATTGTTATTAAATTAAGTTATTTCTGTTTGCTTGTCACACTCAATTCAAATATTCTGCTCTTTAACATTCCTTATGCTATTAATATTCACAAGTCTGAGAAATTATGCAATACATTGTTATCAGGTACAGATGATGATAATAATTTATTAATGAAGATGAACAAGCATTAGTGAATTTTCCAAAAGTAAAGATTCTATTCAGAGGATTTTGAACCATAAAGATTTATTGTTTATTGAAATTATACACACAAATAAAATACATTTGGGAATACATGTATTTAGCTTAAACTTCAGTACTAATATCAAAATCATTATCATCACAGACATTTTCTTATTTTATTTTCTATGTATTTAAACTTACTTTTACTTATTCAAAGTATATTAAGTGATATTATTCTAAATGTTATGTTTGCTCAACTTGAGTCAAAATTTGTTATAACATATTTGTGTATATTGTGAAGTCTAAAAATTAGTCCCATAATTATTTTCAAAAATTCAACCATAAAGCACAGAGATAAACAATGAAATAAAAACTCTAGTCAGATTATCTCAGTTTGAATTCTGTTAATTTACCTACAGTTAACAATTAAGGTTTGCTTTGATTTGAGTCTCAGAGACTGATAAACTGAACATTCAAAGTGCATTTTGCTTTCATGGAGCCTTACAAGAGCATGATTAAATTATATTTAAAAAATACCTTGTCACATAATAATATAGTGTCTCATGTACATGACTAAATTTTAATACATTACTTGATGTTGAACTAACCTTTATTCAATTTTCTTTTATTCTCTGCAAAAATCAATCTATCTATTATGGACATATGTTTCACAGTAATTCATACTTAAGATATTACTGAGTTTATTGATATTATCAATAAAAGTCAGTCTTACTTCCCAGAAAACTGATTTTTCTTTTTGAATATTTTTAATTATCACTTTTTATATTGTCATATATTTTATATCTTAATACATTGCAAGTAATTCTCTCTTTAAATTACTTACCCTTTTACATAAATCAATAGTTCACAAAGAACAAGCCAGCCTTTATTATGCTATAATCAAATTTTACCTCTCTATATATATATTTTAGTGATGGATGGATATATTATTTGTGATGACTTATTGTAACATTCTCTTCATTTTAGATTGAGGTGTTTTACTTTTTTTTCTGCTTTCCATTTTCTTTTTTATTCTTTATACTGGCAATGTCATTTAATGATTTGTTACAGGTAAAAATTTATTCAATCTCAGAATCCTAATATAACATTTTTTTTCTTTTTCAGACAATAGAATTCATCTTCATGCCAAAAAGTTGTCCAAATAATAAACTCTGGCACTTTTATGTATGTGCATGTGTTATTGCATGTTTGATTTGTCACAACCCCAAATCATCAATGTTGTATATTCAATGCCTATGACAATGAAAATGCAATGATAAACAGTTCCAGTTGTGATCTTGTTAGAGTGAACATAGATAAAAGTTACTCAATTGGAAAACCTAAAAATACAGAAAGCAATCCAAAATGTTTTATTTTCTTTAGTTTGGTCATAGATGCAGAGAGATAGTGATAATAGTAATATACGTCAATTTTACAATACTGTTTTCTAAATGTAAGACTACAAGCAAAATATTTCTTTGTAATGTAAAAGGAGAACAATACTTGTAATTGAATGATTTTAAAGTTTTAAATTTGACATTAATATTTGTAGTGGATCTAATTTTACAATACAAAAAATGTTATTTAACAAAATTATTGCTGTTGCACTTGTGTTCCAATTAGGAGAAAATTGACTTTAATGGACAGATAAAATTAAAACTTTTGTAAATCACTTATGGATGAATGGAAGATAGTATTTTTATGGTTAAAAAACATATAAATTTTACAATAAAACAATATATAAACATGAACTTCAGCCATATTATATAATATAGCTTTGCTAAGAACACAAGCTGATAGTCAAAGACATTCATTATAAAAAATACGTACATAGTGTTAGAAATCATGAACTTCTCATGTTTGAAATATATTATCATATAGAGCAATTTTTTGACCTACAAAAGTTAATAAAGTTATCTAAGTATTGAAATCAAAAATGGAGATCATCTACAAGTAATTGTTCAGCACAAAATATAAGTAAATATATTTCAAGAACATTGCTTATACTTCTAATAATCCATATCTTTTTCAAATTTTTGAATTTACATTGATTATTGAAGAGTCCAAAAGAAAGATTATATAACTGCCTTTGTTTTAAATTATTCTTGAAATGCAAACAATTTTCATTGAGATAATTCAACTGACATTGCAATTACAATTTTTATTATCTTTTTCAAATTTTTGGATTTACATTGTTTATTAATAGAAAGCAATACAAATAATGTGTGACTGCCTTTGTTTCAAATAATTCTTATAGTATAAACAATTCTCATTAAAATAATTCAAATGATATTGCAATTACAATTTTGATAGATTGTTTTTATAAGCGTATTTATAAGCTCCTAATACAAACTGACTTTTCTTTTCCAAAACTTTTTATACCTCATATATTTCTAAACAATTCCAAATTCACATTTTAATCTTTAGATGTTTAAATAAGTATCAGACAGTTTGTCAGCTTTTAGAATAAATGAATTTAAACATGCACTTATTTTATTGCACTAAACAAAAAATGTATTTCCTCAAGATAGATTCATGACAGAAACAAATACTGATTTATATTTTATTTCAATTAAAGAGCCCATTATTATGTACTGAACTACAGATATTGGTTCACTTAATTTACAGTTAACTCAAGCCGAGTCTAATCACTTTTGGAATCTTATGTTTCTTTATTTGAAACATATTTTGTTCAAGGCAGAGTTTAAGAAAAGCTTATTAGAATTAATGTGTTGGATACATTAATAAAGTATTAATAGAATCTTTACAATTTCCCCTTCTTATAAAACAAATCTTAACATAACAGATACTACAACATTCATCTTTTAAAAATGTCACAAATGATTTATTTCAAATTGAAACACGTTTAATAATAATTTCGTAGTCAGATAATATTTACCAGTGATACAGAAGTTTACCAATGATACCAATATAGCTGCCAAACTTGTAAAATTATTGGATGCTGCTAGAAAAGAAAAATGGAGAGACACCTAAAAATAATTTTGCATGATGTAATAATAAGACGTGGTCAATTTTCCTAAATGTTCGAGCATATTTAATATAATTACTACTGTTACTATTAATATAATTGTCAATGTATTATATCGACTTTATAAATTCAACAGTGTCAATATAAGATAAGTATTATTAGAACTGACTTTTAAGGTTCTCTTTTACAGTTTCTTTAATATCAATCAGATAATGCCTGTATATTTTATATAAAAATCTTTGGAAGCAGATAGCTTAATGCAAAAATTGTTTAAAAATATAGAAGCTAAATCCAAAATATATGTAGCAAAATTATTTAGGGATATTTTTTATATAAAGACTATGCTAAAACATTGTTCTAAAACTAAACTTTAGTAGTTTTAAAACAAAGTAAACCAAGAGAGAAATAACTCAAAAGCTACTGCCTAATATTGTTATTATGTATTCTCTATAAGATATTTGAATATATCATTTTTAACTGTTTATATCAATAACTGAGAGCAATATATCTTGTACAGAAAGCTGAGGTTATACTAGAAAGAAGTGCTTATGATCAAATTTTATCTTTACTAAATCATATTAAAGATGGTTTTAAAATAAATTAAACCCTAGTATGACCTTTAATGATAAAAGTACAGTTTACATTATATCTAGAACAATGGTAATTTTTCTAGTCTAATTCTTAAACACAGGAAAAATTTTCATTCATGTCAAAATCCTCTACAATAAAAAATTTTAAATGATATGAAATGATAATCCTAGTAAAATTTTTACAAAACAGTCTTTAACATAGTTCAAATACCCAACAACATTAGTATATTTATGAATGATCTCAAATCAGTCAGCAATAATTTATGTTGATGATATTGCATTAAAATTCATTTACATTGATGACATTCCTTTGATTTTTTAAAAGATTCTTTTTGTTGAAATAATTGTCTTTCATCTCATAAATTTAAAATAACCTATTATAATAAACTAAACATACGTTTGCTATTTAGGAATATTTGATTTTTGCTATCTTATTTATTTACATAGCTACAGTTGGATAACAATAAATTTTTAAAAATAATCTTGGATAGATAGTTACCATTACTAGGGGTATTGCATATAAAAAATGCATTTAAGTGTATAAGAGTTATAGAAAAGTAATACTTGGGATAGTATGACTAATATTTTGTGAACATATGTATGGTACTAATATTCTATGCTATTGAATACTGTCCACTGTTTGGACAAAGTTCCCATAATAAATTCATAGTCAATTAAATGTTATCCATGAGAAATATATCTGGGACACATGTTCATTGTTTACAGTCACTTCCTATTCTTTCATAAATTTTTCCATTAAATATCAGATCAACGTATATTGACAAAAAATAAATTAAGTGCTGTTAAGCCAATTACACTTCTCAAAAATCCAAAATAAAGTTTTATCTTAGATTTTTTTATAAATGAAGAACTTGATTTTCAAATATTGACCCAAGAATCAAAAATCAGAGAATAGATGATCTAAAAATAGAATTCATAGGGTGTTACAAATAAAGCTCATATCTAGATCAAACCAAAACATCATCAAAATTTGAAATTTACTAAATACAATGGGAGTTTGATTAGCAGATTCTGAATAAATTATAGTTCTTTCAATCATATCCTTTTTAAATAGTTTGTTTCTGATCAATATAATTCTGGACAAACACAAAATGAAGACCACCACAAATTCTACACATTTTAGTTAGTGATTGACACATCAGTGGCTATAGTAAAACTAAATGATGTAGGAATCATAATAAATATGATTCTAGGTCAAAATATTTTAATTTTTTTATTTCATTTTTCATGGAAATACTGCATATCATGTTCCTAACATCAAATTACTGTTCACATTTTATTGAAAATAAAAATTGTTTTATAACACTATCTGAAATTAGTACATTTTTACATAATAAATATATATTTTTAAAATATGAGAGTTAATTTTTTAGGAGATGATGTGGCACTTATGAATTAGAAAAGATAACTTAAGAATTAATATAGAAATTTTGTAATTTCAAGTACTTCATTTAACACTATTTGAAACAACCGAAGTAAATATCTTAATTGTTTACCGTAATATTTTGTTAATAACTAAAAAGGAACTGTGATTAGATAAGATTCTATATTGAACTGGGTCTGAAAAAAAATTATTATTGCTAGGTTAAAATACTTTTTAGATTTATAATTTGTTTAATATCAACTATACGCTTAATTTGTAATGTTTAATACTTACCTTCTTGGTAATTATTTTATAACTTTAATACTCAGAAACAAACCAGCCCTTTAAGTAGAGGGGAAAGTATCATTGATAGCATAGCCATCAGTTATGCCCATTATCAAATTGAACTATACAAAGCATAACATGACTATATTTTCTGACTCTCACACAACCTTGATTGCTGGATCCAAACCCCTGCCATCCAAAGCTTTTATTTGTTTTGAGGAAAAACTTCAGGTGACAGCCAACCATAGGTTATATAGTCAGCACACTTCAGATGACAGGCTTATAATCTGGTGATTAAAATATCCCATGGCTAGCTTTTTGTTCACAATTGTAAAGGTGATCTTTGGCATGTTTACCCAACATATATAGCTATTTAAAAATTAATTTACTGGTGAAGCAGTTACAAGAGAGAATCAACCAATTAACAATAAAGCAAACCAATATTTATTTTACACACACACACACATAAGTATAACAGAATATAATAAAGTTTACATAAGAAATATTAAAGATTACTTTAGGCTATAGTTATGATATTCCATTAGAGTTCATTTTATTAACACATATGTCTAGACATTTATAACAAAGAGAAAAAAGTATATTTATCCAGGTTTTATATTAACACATGACACCTTCATTTGTTCAGTTTTCTATTTATTTCCCTTTTACTTGTTGACTACCAACTAGTTGGCCTTTTGATTTACATCGATGGTTTTTAGTTTCCTTTCCATTCATGTTGTCAATGGGAAAGATAGAGATTATTGGCAACTCATATATTACAGGTCAGACATTGGTTCCAGGCTGAAAACATCTGATGGTACTGAGGACTCAGGCTCGAATGCTAGATGAACATTCCTACTGTTCTTTAGCAGTGCATGTTAATAAGTCAGCTTTCAGTGATAAATGGGTTGAAAAATGACCATACTGGAAACATGGGCAGCTTTTTCAATTACCTTTTTCTGACCATCTTTTCTTCTTTATTTTCAATAGTAATACTATCATGGCTGAGTGTTAATACTAATAGCAATAGTACTTATACTCTGATGTTACATAATAATCTGACTGCTTCTGCTTCATTTAATTAATTTCTAATCTCTTTTTTATATTTCTCCTCATTTTTTTTTTATCATCTGAGTTTAATTAATTACTGCATTTTTCTGCTATATTAGCTCATTTTGAGATTAAATTAACTATCTCATTCTTTGATGAAATAGTTTGTGGTTTTAATTAATTTAATTGTTAGTTCTACTTTTTATTTTATCAGCCATTAATCTTTTACTAATTACATTTAAAAGTTTTTCTTTTTATAAATTAACTTTTGTTTTGATTTTCACATTTATTTGTTATTTTTTTTCTTACATACAATTTTTTCTGTAATTATAAAAATGAGAGCTAATTTCAATCGTTACTTAAAAATTATGCCCCCTCCCATTCTGATCCTAAACTATTACTCTATTTAAAAGCAAAATTTGTATATGCAATTGTCTACTTTTGATACAATTATATTTCTTAAACGAAAGCTCTTTACATTATTTTGTTTTATTAATAAATTAATCACTGCCTCCTTTCATTTTCTCTTAAAATGAAAATATGTAAAATTATTATGTGTAGTTTTAACATATATATTTTGATCATGTTATATATACTATATAATTCTTAAGAATTATGTAGAAAATAATAATTTAAAAAGACAATATTAAATGGGAACATAAAAGCAGAACTGGGAAATTGATCTGTAATTAGTAAGCTCTAATGTTAAAACTGTAGTAGACATAAATGAAGACAATTTTCAAAGATATTGGTAAAATAATTTGAGTTTCATAATAGTCATATTTCTAAATTGTCTGAGAGTGGGTAGTACTAAATGTCATAATAAGAATATGATTTGTTTTTACTTATTAGAATAAGTCTGATATATCATAGATAATAGAAATATTAAAAAACATCTGAGCAAACAAATATATTATTGCAAAAAGTTACAGTATATTTAAATCAAAAATCATTTTATATTATTGTTACAAAAGTAATGAAAGTAACAAAAGGATTGCAAAAATTTAATTTTTAAGTCAAAACAAGAAAAATTTTATGTAATAATTTATTTGAAGAGAAACAGGAAAAATTGTGGATCATACTTTGAATCAAGATATAAAAAAAATATGTTTCAAGTTTATGAAGTGCAAAAGATATTTTATTGATTGAAATTTGAAAGTCTGCACATCCTTGGAAGATTCTCACTAATAAGTTTTACAACATACTAATTTGATGTTATTGATGCAAAGCTCTCATTTTAAAAAAATATGGACACACGATTAATTGCTATTAAATTTTAGACAAGCTTCTGTTGTTACAGCTTACAAAATTAAAACTTCAAAAATTTCACATAATTAGCATAATAAAAAATCATTATTATCTTCTATAATAAAAACATAGGAAAACTGCTTCTGATTAGTGAAGAATCATTATTAACAATGCAATGTGCTTTTAAAAATTAAATAACTCCTATAGAAAAATATAACGGTTTTAAGCATATGAGTTATATAGAGAATAATATTTCTGTTCTGTAATGAATAACTAATAAATATTATTAATATGAATTGTATATGGTTTTTTTAGTTGTTAAATGTACACAGTCTGATGAAATGTTGAAATATAGCTCCTACATAAATAAATTTATACATGTCATACTGCTTTTCAATGATAATAAGAAAGAAATATTTCTCAAGATGTGGTAAAATTTAATTATCACTGACTATAATGAGTTTCATAAACTTGAAAATTTTATTATGAATATTATTGGTTATTTTACAGAAACAATAAAACCAAGACTTTAAGATAATTACATTGTATGTAAATGTGATATATATATATATATATATATATATATTATAATGAGATGGGTATTTTGATTGAATGAACCTGGGGTGATGGCAAAGTTTTGATAAACCTGTGGTTATGACAAATCTTCATCAACACCATGTAAACAAAATATTTCAATTAATAAAATTAAAAATATATTTTAAAATATAAAAGTATGATATTAAAGGATGACGATAAGCAATATCAAAAATATATATAAGTAATTTTATATATTTTGTAAAAGCATAAGATACATGAACAACTCTCTGAAAGATAAGTCCAGTTAACTTCCCAGACTAACTATGATTAATTATAAATCCACCAGTGTTAAAATAAGTATAAGTCATTCATCATTATGAATGATCAACAATCAATATAAATCAACATTTAATCTGGTGACTGGATTTGAAATGGATTTCCTGTAGACCAGGCTAACTATTGAGCTTTTGGTAGCATGGGGTAATTATTTAAACATTCATTTGGATGCACAACTTAAGTGCTTTTTCATTAACATACATAATCAAACAAATAATAATTCTGGGATATTAAAACATGTTGATCATCATCAATATGCTTATGTAATGGACAACTACAAACTTAATTTCTAATAGAGATTAAATGAAATAAAGTGTAGTGCATGGACTGTAAAAATACTTCTAGGGCCAGCCAGTATGGTGATGATGATTGATAGGAATATTGTCATCACTGAATGCCCATAAACAACTAATTTAGACCCCTTTCTTATATCAGATCATTATGCTTGAATGTAGCTCAGATAACATTCTAAAAAACATTTAGAATCAATTTCATTGGAATAATTTCAGCACCAGAATACACATTTATTAATAACAATAAAAATAATATTAAGGTCTTTAGAATCTTTATATAAATTAAGCCTTCTGATTTTGATTAATATACAATAAAAAATATTACATTGTCATTTACATGATTAATATACAATTCCAGTTATTATATTATGGTTTACATATATGTTGTATTAGGTTTACTTAAAATAACACACATATATCTGGCTTAATAATTTCTAAACATATTTGAATTGTTATAAAATAAGAAAATAAGTGATTAAAATTTACTTATATGTGTCTATCTCTGTCTGATATGCATTGGCATTTGCACACAGATATGCAGTACAATGCATGGATATATTTTAATTGTCATACAAAATACAATAAATGATTAAAAATTTTAGTTTTCACATTTAAATAATATGAAAAACATATACTAGGTTTACTTAAAACACACATATATAATCACACAGATATTAAATATATTAATTTATTAACATAACTTAATGTCCATATACTTCACTTACCAGTGTGTATGTTCACAGAGCAGTGGTGATTTTATTTTCAGAATCATACAAGGCTTATATTTTTTTAGCATATTTAATACAAAAAGGTAGTACATAAAATGATAAACAAGGATATTAATAAATATTGAAATAATTGAATAATGTAAATAAAATAAATATAGTACTAATTTTAGATTTCTTCTTGCATAAACTTTTTAAACTGGATATCATAATCAAAAGTTCATATCTTTTATTTTCTCTGATTCTATTCCTAGAGCCCTCTCATATATATAACCAAAAACTGCCTAACACTATACTAAAAATAAATAAAATGCAAAAGCAATACAATACTAGATAAAATTCAAAACTTTAACAAAATCCTTACACAACCATGGTTTCATCAACTACAAATAGACCTTCGCAAGTGAAAATCAAACTAAAGAAACAAACATATATAAACAGACAAACCTTCCCATAATTCATTTCAAACACCATCTTCCCTTAATATCAAAAGATGTCTTCATAAGTTTGATATTAAAGGAAGGCAGTGTTTGAAATAAATTATGGAAAGGTTTGTTTGTTTGTATATATATATATTTTGTTTGATTTTCACTTGAGAAGATATATTTGTAGTAGATGAAACCATGATTGTGTAAGGATTTTGGTAAAGTTTTGGATTTTATCTAAATATTATACTGTTTTATGATTTTGCATTATATATTGTAGTGGGCACACCTTTACCCTGTTCTAACTTTTAAGCATACATACCAAGCATGAAGGGACTGTACCACCCCAGTGTGAGATCTTAATACTAAATTAATAGAAATATGAACTCTATACATCAATTTATATGAATACATTATTAATTAGGCAATATATTGAAATATGTTTGATTATTCCATTCCCATGCCAACAGACATCAAAAGATTAATCTCTGTATACCTTTGAAAGGCTGTGAATAATTCATGTTTTTACGTGCCACTCCCAGACAAAATTCCCAACTGAAAGGATATACAACCCATTACATAACATATACCAACTTTCTAAGGCCCGATAAAGTCATATCCATTATGCTATGGTCAGTCATTTTTTATCTCAGGTTATATAAAAATAAATTTTAAAGCTACTCTTGTAATTATATTTACTCTATTATATTTTTAGGAAATGAAAGAAAATAAATATAACAACAGTAAAATAACTTATAAAACAGTTATTACACATATCAATTAACATTTCTTAAACCCCATTTTCCCACCACTAATTGCACAAATAAAAGAAAATAAGATATCATTTAATCCATTTTCCCTTAATTCATAAAAATGTTTGGATGAAGTAGCCAGGTCTATACCCACACATATATATTAGGCAATATAAAAAGTAATTTGAGACCATTAAATATTAAGTCATACATGTATGCTTATTTCTGCATTCAGTCCACAGTTTAAGAGTTTTAAAATCATGTATTAAGATACACTTAAACACATGAAAAAACAAAGTAAAACCAACATTTTGTGTACTTTGTCTTGGCTTAATTTATAAGCATTTGACTGGTGTGAACATAAATATGATATAATATAATATGCACATACTCATCTTTTATATTACATACATTTACAATAAATGTGGAAGAATGACTACCTTAAACAATCCTGCACTTAGCAAATAAATGACTTAACATACATGCATTCTTGAAATATTAATTACATCTTTGGCATAATTTTATTTTAAGCATGTTATGGATATATAACATAAACATATAAGTAGGTTTAAGAAAATAATACCAAAAGATTAAACCAAATTTTAACCTCGGGTGTCTTGATACTTCATTCAGACTTGGGGTCTCTGAATGTGCTATAAACATCTGTTTACTAGGGTGGCAAAGACTTCTTTTCAATATGTTGGTCTCGTGATTTTCATTATCAATTCTGAGTGCCTACATTTCAATGGCTTTGATGGAGCTGGGTGGGTGCACTGAAGCAGGCTTCTACCTTATAATCATCATGCTGGTTGATGTAGAAATGGTCTTCATCTTGAGTTTGTTAATACTGTGGTTGTCAGATGAACACTGCTATTTATTTTATTAGAAAGGAATTCAATCAAGACTTGGCTCTATGCTCTTTCTTAACAGTTCATGTATTCTTCTAAATTGCAGCCTGGATATGAGGTGAGTGCAGCAGATTTCTGGAAGTGACAGGCTCATTAGCATTGCAAGATTTTGGCAACCCCAATATCCTTTGTACTGACTGTAGCTATCACCATTCATTTATTATTTCAGAATATTCGGCATAAGTAATCTCTGCATTAATCTGGAGTCATAAAAATATTTGCAGTGACTAAAACATAAGGATAGTCAGCCTGCAATGATTACACAATATCTTCTGGAAAGCGTTGATTGCTCTGAGAATCTTTCTGGTTCTATCACTGAAGATTGGAAGAATATTTCTGAGAGACCTTGGAATAATATGACTGCAAGAATTCTTAATATAACTACCACTGATGTTCTGCACCTGGTGATTAGTATTGAAACGGTTATACTTGTTTCACCTATTATCTTCGATAATAGGATATATATATATTGTACTCAGATGGTGTGTATTACTTAAATTTTAAAAAAAACTTTGTCCTTATAATATTGCGAGTATGTGCGTATATAATCGTCCTTAAAAATTATAAATATAAAATTATAGTCTCAAATATTTATATACGAGCATATTCCATAGATTTGTTAAAACTGAAATAAACAAAACTCCTATAATTAAAATTTATCTATATAGTAGCATAATAAGTTTAAATTTATAATATTACTTATTTTTCAATATTCTTTCTAAATAATTATTTAAGTCAGTATTCATTTTAACTAATTTCCAAGTTAGATAATTTTCTGTCCTTTGTTTGCTTAAAATTACAAGCAGCAAGTTTTATCAGTTTTAACACTTCATTCTAAAAATAAATCTTTGGCCAAAAATTTGACCTATTTAAAAATTATAACTAAGACCAATTATAATATTCAGTCAGGCATAAATCTATACAAATTGCTTGTGACCATTCTCTTGAAAATATATCTTTTAACTATGACGTCAATTAAAACAATAGAGCCTTTCCAGGTCCAGATTTAGCTATACTTAATATTTTTACTAACTGGATATTTGGTTAAAAGCTAGTTTGAACCAGTCATCAGGTGATGTGGCATGACTCAAAGTAGGAGGTAACTACTGTCAAAAATATAGCATAAAAAGGGGCCCAAATAGCCACCAAGGTCCTCTTTCATCCATCCATCCATCATCATCCATGTTAATTTTTCCTGTTGCTGTGAAAATTGTGCTAGTTGCTGAAATTATTTCCGAAGACCAGAGCTGAAGTTAAATAAGAAAACTGTTCCTGCCGTTTAAGAAAGCTAAATCTTAAAAAGCTACCATCCAAGCTGCTCCAAAGATGACAGTGGGCTAGAGACAAAGAGACAGTGGTTTGCTTTTCCATGAGTGGCTACCGATGAGAAAACACCACCATGCCCAACACAGTAAGAAAGAAGCTGTACCTGAGAGACCAGAGAGTTCCTGACCAGAAAAATGGGGAAAGCTACCACAGACACAAATTTGCGAAGCTACATCCAGACTACAACCTAAGAGAAGCCTAGCCTGACTGAATATAAAGAGAAGCGTAATGAACCATGTCTTAAAGACTTTTCGGTAAATCCTTTCTACCAAATATTAAATTTCATAACTAAAACATACCCTAAATGAAAGCTAGCTAACTAAAGCACATAATTAATTATATTTTCTAAATGTTCAATTAAAATGTTTATCTTAAATTTGTTTAAATCTTAGAACACTCTCCAAATTCTTGCTTGATCATTAATAATTTTAAATAATCCTAAACGTCTAGTTTCTATAAAACCATACAACAAATTCCTATTTCTAAATTATCATCGTATTATTCATTTTATGCAATTTATTCTTATGCCATCTATCTTTAGTTTTAAGTTCATGTTTATTGATTTATGCTGTGTGTAGTGTTTGTAAAAATGGCAGACATTTTTGTGCACTCCAGAAAAACTAGAATTTATTCGTAAGGCTGTTTTTACATCGCGCTCTGATAGCTGAGGAATTTAATTAGTGCATTGACGTAATGGCGATCAACAATTCCTAGAAATATTTGCTAATTACAAGTGTTTCTAGATAAGAGATGTTACCTTATTGGTCAGTGCATTGATTGATCATTGCAGTTGTCAGAGAGCGATAAGAAGACTGGGTAACATTGAGCAGTGTAACATAGAGAGCAGTAGAGAGCAGTCACGCAGTAGCAAGTTGCAGACCATGCGTTTGGAGAGCATCCACTTGCAGACCCTTCATTGGAGAGCAGTCAGTGCAGACCATTCGTGGGAGAGCATCCGTGGCTGACCTTCATTGCAGACCAATTCGTTGGAGAGCTACGTTACAGACCAATTCGTTTGGAGAGCTTCGTGGCAGACCAATTCGTTGGAGAGCTTCGTTGGAAAAGAACATTGTGGGAATTGTATAATGTTATTTGCTGACCACACAGTATGACTTGCAGTTATAACCTTGGCACAGTCGTAGTGCAGATATTACACTGTGTTTGATCTTAACAGAGTCTTGTGTGTAAATAAATTATCAGAGGGAGGGGAGTGAGTAATCTCTTTTATCATATCAGAGTATTGCGATATAAAGAATATAGTCGGACACTTTTCTGAATTATATTTGTGATAGAGTGAATCTATATTTATAATGCCCGAATAAGTGATTTAAAATCTTTTGCTAAAGTTATTTAAATATGTATATTTGCGTATATTATTTAAAATGCATCTTTTTCTCAAGTTATTTAAAATGTATATTTTGCATATATTAGTTAAAACGCATCTTTTCTCAAGTTATCTAAAATGAAAAGGTTTGCTAAAGTTAGTTAAAATGTATATATTGCGTATGTTATGTAAAATGCAGATTTTGTCAAAGTTATTTAAGAATTATATTTGCGTAAGTGATTTAAAATATGTATTTTGCCAGTTATTTGAAAAGTATATTTTACGCAAGCTATTTAAAATATAGATTTGCATTCGTTATTTGAAACACATTTTGCATTATAAGTAAGGTCTATTTTGACGAATTATTTAAGATGAGTAATTTATTTAAAAAATCAATAATTTGTGTGAGCTATTTTATAACTCATATTTTATTATCTAAAAATCTGTTTGATATTAAAGGTAGGTTATACTACATATAATTAATGTTCCCAGTTCTAAAAAAATCTTAAATCTGCTACAACTTCATTTAATTAGAGTAGCTATGCAGATAACTTTAAATCAGATTCTCATTATCGCCTTTATCATATAATTTAATAAGCTCATTTATGAACTGATCGGTGAGAGGAGCATCGAAGAAGCTAAGATTCTGGCGTAATTAATTTATAAAATATTAATCTAGCGTTGTGAATGTATTGCTAATTTGCATAAAAATGCATATTTACTTGCTATGTCTATAATGGCCCACCTCAAGATTGTTCCATGTCCAGTCACACCTCGAATGTTTAGGCAACGGTGACATTTTTTCGTATTTCATCAAGTCATGCCTCGAAAGTTTAGGCAAATGTGACAATTATTCGTACTTAATGGAACCAAAGCATTTCTAAAGGGCTCATAAGTCACTCTTCTATTCACTAAGTAAAAAGGCCTCTTCCATTATAGCAAGCAGATCAGTTAGGGACCAGTTTACTATGTAATAAACCTTAATTAAGAATGCATTCGAGGCGCACTTATCTGATACTATAGTTTCTAACGCAATAGCATCTGAAGTTCAACTGCCACCACTTCTCAGCTCAGTTTCCCTAGAAAGTAACTTCGGCTTTGATCCGATCTAGAGTCTGATTTAATGTGTTTATCTGTATAACAATTATATATCATGCAAATGTCTCTGTAATATGATTTTAAATGTAATAATAATATAATCTTAAACTTAGTAATTATAATATAATCCTAAACTTAGTAATTATAATGTTAAACTTAGTAACAATGATATAATCTTAAACGTAATAATAATATAACTATCATTTACCAATTAATCGATCACTCTAGCTAACTATAACCGATTTCAAATATATAAAACATGGCATGAATTAGAACATGAATGATGACATAAGCTTATTAAAAGTCTATTGCTTTGTAATATTATTTTATAACCTAGAGAATCCACTCATTGCTTTGTAATATTATTTGATAACCTAGAGAATCCACTCATTGCTTTGAGATATTATTTTATAACCTTGAGAATCCACTCATTACTTTGTAATATTATTTGATAACCTAGAGAATCCACTCATTGCTTTGTAATATTATTTTATAACCCTGAGAATCCACTCATGGCTTTGTAATATTATTTTATAACCCTGAGAATCCATTCAATGGTTTGTAATATTAATTTATAACCCATAAAATCCCCTCATTGCTTTGTGTTATTACTTTAGAACCCTGAGAATTCACTCACCTGCGTGTGAGCTAGCTATACACAACATACTATGGTTTGGTATTTATTATATGTTATATTCAATTAATGAAATATAAATTTGTCTTAGTCTCATTACTTGCTCATTATCTTATGAATCACTAGTTAAGTTATATAATAGAATATGTAACAGGGGGGAATGACTCATGTTTTACTGCTTTGCTATTGCTGGAATGCGATTAAAGAGATATCGAGTGTAACCTCAGGCATGGCCTTCGTGATGGGTTGACTTGGAAGCATGAGTGAGAGAGTTAAGGTACGATCAGATGTAGGGTATTACTATCCTAACTTCATCAGCTTTTGGTTCTCTGGCTTGGACTCTCAGTCTGTTGAGAAAATGTACAAACCTGACCATTACAGTATATAAAGCACCCCCATTACATAGTCAATTTGGTTACCCCCTCTGAATAATTGCACCCAGCTTTCATCTTGGTGGCTAATTGATCCAAAAATAAACATACTTTCTTTTAAAGAATGCTATCTTTAATTAGTTTTATATATTATTTTTAGTTTAAATTTATCTAGGTGTCTCAGATCACTATACTGATAAACATCCATTTTAAATTTAAATACAAAGAAAAAATATTTTACTATAGATTAAAATTAAACATAGCTATACAAAAAATAAACAAGATGCAATGGCATCCAAATTCTTCAAATTTTTTTGTTTGTAAAAATAAGAATACAAAGCAGAATGCCCATTAATACATTAGTGGTATTTTTATATCTGGTAACACAATGGCCACCCAACTTTTCTTAATGCATTAATATAGAAAATCTGCTAATTAAAAAAATATATAGACAGGTTGGAACATTTACAATTACTTTTTAATTATTTTATGTATTTTTATTTCTCTATAATATGTTCCAACTTAGTAACCAATTTACAAAAAAAAAATAAAAAATAATATAAAATTAGAAATGTAGGACGTTTCTATTTATTAAAACAATAAAATAAAAATGTAACAAAAATATTGTATGCATAAATACTACAATATTATGTGTTAATTTACAATTTGGGCATTAATATTCTTGAGTGTGTGTAGGTAAGAAATATATACACAGACAACTTTATTCGGTAGTTTTGGATTTTATGAGCTATGATGTTTTACACTTAGCATGTTTTTTGCCAGTAAGATTTCATGGAAGATTAGATAAACAATGTCATGGCAACAAAGTCACTGGCAAGACTAATCCTTGGGAATACTGATTTTTTGATCGAGGTGTCTCGCGAGATTTAAAAAGTCGAGAGACCTATGGGAAATTTTGTCATTTCTCTGTCTTTTGCGGTTTTGATATCGATGTGAGCACAGTGATTTTTTAGATCATGTTTTCATATCTAATATGGACATATTACTAAATAGAGTGAATTTATAACTGTCGATTGGATGATATAGTAATTTCTGCCGTCGTTATTTGTAAATAATTTTCATTTTGTTTCTTAATAATTAAATATAGTAGCTTTTAAGACATATATTGCCATTACAGGTTATTTTTTAATTTGTAAATTTCATAATTTTATGTACTACCTTTTCGGTTATTTTTTATTTTGCTTCTTTTAAGTCATCTTCTTTCCATTTTTTTATTATAAATTATTCTTATTTTCATTAAAAAAAGACTACACTTTTAATTTCATAATTTTATGTAATACGATTTAATTAGGACATTTTATGTTCGCCATTTTCACGGTATGGCAGATTTGCTCTATATTGGGAAGAGTGTTTTTTATTGTCTCTAATTTTAAAATTACAAATATTTTTTATAATATTTTTTGCAATTATTTTGTATTCAATTTGAATTTATAATATTTTTAGCAAATTACTATTAATTTATGTAATTTTTTTTTTTTTGGAGCATGTAATTATTTTGCTTTTTCGGAGTAACTACAAACATGGCACTGAGATGGCTTTTTGTTACATCTGCCATTTCCGCTGTATAATAGATTCACACTATATCGGAAAAAGTGTTTTTTTTTTTTGTCTTTAATTTTAAAATTATAAAAAAATTTTATAAATTTTTTGTCAATTATTTTGTAGTCAATTTGAATTTATAATAATTTTAGTAAATTACTATTACTTTATGTACTTTTTTGGCATGTGTCATTAATTTTTTTTTGCTGAGGAATGACAAGCTAAGCGAAAGCATATATATTTGACAGTACCTATTTAACATTTTTTGGTCTTTTAAAGAATTCTTTTTTGTGTGCTAATTTTTACTTTAAATCAATTTTTAAGTGAATGCTATATATATATATTTTTGACAGTACCTATTTAACATTTTTTGGTCTTTTAGACATGTTTTTTTGCTAATTTTTGCAGTTTTGCTTTAAATCAATTTTTAAGTGGATGTCTTATATATATATATTTGACAGTACCTATTTAACATTTTTTGGTCTTTTATACAAATTTTTTTTTTTGTGTGTGCTAATTTTTGCAGTTTTGCTTTAAATCAATTTTTAAGTGAATGTCTTATATATATTTGACACTACCTATTTACCATTTTTTTGGTCTTTTAGACAAATTATTTTTGTGTGTGCTAATTTTTGCAGTCTTGCTTTAAATCAATTTTTAAGTGGATGTCTTATATATATATATTTGACAATACCTATTTAACATTTTTTGGTCTTTTATACAAATTTTTTTGTGTGTGTGCTAATTTTTGCAGCTTTGCTTTAAATCAATTTTTAAGTGAATGTCTTATATATATATTTATTTTTGACAGTACCTATTTAACATTTTTTGGTCTTTTAGACAAATTATTTTTTTTGTGCTAATTTTTGCAGTTTTGCTTTAAATCAATTTTTAAGTGAATGTGTTATATATATATTTTTAACAGTACCTATTTAACATTTTTTGGTATTTTAGACTTTTTTGTGTGCTAATTTTTGTAGTTTTGCTTTAAATCAATTTTTAAGTGAATGTCTTATATATATATATTTGACAGTACCTATTTAACATTTTTTTGGTCTTTTAGACATATTTTTTTGTGTGCTAATTTTTGCAGTTTTGCTTTAAATCATTTTTTAAGCTAATGTAATATATATATTTCTTGCTCTTAGATGTCATCTACTAGAGGTGCTCTTTTGTATTATTCTTGATTTAGATGTCCTCTTTAGTATTATTATTGCTATTTTTACCGGTTGACCTTTTAGTATTATTCTTGCTATTAGATTTCCTTTTTTGTATTATTCTTGCTATTAGATGTCCTCTTTCATATTATTCTTGCTATTAGATGTCCTCTTTCATATTATTATTGCTATTAGATATCCTCTCTCATATAATTCTTGCTATTAGATGTTTTCTTTTGTATTATTCTTGCTACTATATGTCGTCTTTCATATTATTCTTGCTACTAGATGTCCTCTTTCATATTATTCTTGCTATTGGATGGCTTCTTTCATATTATTATTGCTACTAAATGTCCTCTTTTGTATTATTCTTGCTATCAGATGTCCTCTTTCATATTATTCTTGCTATTAGATGTCCTCTTTCATATTATTCTTGCTACTAGATGTCCTCTTTCATATTATTCTTGCTACTGGATGTCCTCTTTAGTATTATTCTTGCTATTGGATGGCTTCTTTCATATTATCCTTGCTATTGGATGTCCTCTTTCATATTATTCTTGCTCTTAGATGTCCTATTTAGTATTATTATTGCTATTTTTACCGGTTGACCTCTTTCATATTATTATTGCTATTAGATGTCCTCTTTAGTATTATTATTGCTATTTTACCCATTAGCCTCTTTAGTATTATTCTTGCTATTAGATGTACTTTTTAGTATTATTGCTATGACTACCGATGTTACTACAGTTTATTATATTAATATTTTTTTTTTTGCAGAAACAACAAATGTGGCATCTGATTTCTAACAGATGGCTTGCTGCTTTATTGCTTTTTATTGGTATTAAGTATTGCCACAAAGACTTACTACTCTAATCTTTCGATCTTTAATGTAACATCTCCACGTGATTTCTGAACACATTTTATCGATTAACATTGTCAGGAAATCACTGGGAGACATTATCTTAAAGATCGGAAGATTTGAGTAGTATGTCTTTGTGGTAATACATCATAGCAAGAAAAGTACTAAAGTATCGGTAGTTTCGGATTTTATGAGCTATGACGTTTTACACTTAGCATGTTTTTTGCCGGTAAGATTTCATGGAAGATTAGATAAATGATGTCATGGCAACAAAGTCACTGGCAAGACTAATCCTTGGGAATACTGATTTTTTGATCGAGGTGTCTCGGAGATTTAAAAAGTCGAGAGACTTATGGGAAATTTTGTCATTTCTCTGTCTTTTGTGGTTTTGATATCAACGTGAGCACAGTGATTTTTTAGATCATATTTTCATATCTAATATGGACATATTACTAAATAGAGTGAATTTTTAACTGTCGATTGGATGATATTAGAGTAATTTCCACAGTCATTATTTGTAAGTAATTTTCATTTTGTTTCTTAATAATCAAATATAGTAGCTTTTAAGACATATATTGCCATTACAGGTTATTTTTTAATTTGTAAATTTCATAATTTTATGTACTACCTTTTCGGTTATTTTTTATTTTGCTTCTTTTAAGTAATCTTCTTTCCATTTTTTTATTATAAATTATCCTTATTTTCATTAAAAAAAGATTACACTTTTAATTTCATAATTTTATGTAATACGATTTAATTAGGACATTTTATGTCCACCATTTTCACGGTATGGCAGATTCGCTCTATATCGGGAAAAGTGTTTTTTATTGTCTCTAATTTTAAAATTACAAATATTTTTTATAATTTTTCTTGCAATTATTTTGTATTCAATTTGAATTTATAATATTTTTAGTAAATTACTATTAATTTATGTAATTTTTTTTTTGGAGCAGGTAATTATTTTGCTTTTTCCGAGTAACTACAAACATAGTGCTGAGATGGCTTTTTTTTTACGTCCGCCATTTCTGCTGTATAATAGATTCACACTATATTGGAAAAAGTGTTTTTTTTTTGTCTTTAATTTTAAAATTATAAAAAAAATTTATAAATTTTTTGTCAATTATTTTGTAGTCAATTTGAATTTATAATAATTTTAGTAAATTACTATTAATGTATGTACTTTTTTGGCATGTGTAATTAATTTTTTTTTGCTGAGGAACGACAAGCTAAGCGAAAGCATATATATTTGACAGTACCTATTTAACATTTTTTGGTCTTTTAGAGAATTCTTTTGTTTTTTTTGTGCTAATTTTTACTTTAAATCAATTTTTAAGTGAATGTCTTATATATATATATTTGACAGTACCTATTTAACATTTTTTGGTCTTTTAGACATATTTTTTTTGTGCTAATTTTTGCAGTTTTGCTTTAAATCAATTTTTAAGTGGATGTCTAATATATATATTTGACAGTACCTATTTAACATTTTTTGGTCTTTTATACAATTTTTTTTGTGTGTGTGCTAATTTTTGCAGCTTTGCTTTAAATCAATTTTTAAGTGAATGTCTTATATATATATTTATTTTTGACAGTACCTATTTGACATTTTTTGGTCTTTTAGACAAATTATTTTTTTTGTGCTAATTTTTGCAGTTTTGCTTTAAATCAATTTTTAAGTGAATGTGTTATATATATATATTTTAACAGTACCTATTTAACATTTTTTGGTATTTTAGACTTTTTTTGTGCTAATTTTTGCAGTTTTGCTTTAAATCAATTTTTAAGTGAATGTCTTATATATATATATATTTGACAGTACCTATTTAACATTTTTTGGACTTTTAGACAAATTATTATTTTTTGTGCTAATTTTTGCAGTTTTGCTTTAAATCATTTTTTAAGTTAATGTCATATATATATATTTCTTGATTTTAGATGTCATCTACTAGATGTCCTCTTTTGTATTCTTGATTTAGATGTCCTCTTTAGTATTATTATTGCTATTTTTACCGGTTGACCTTTTTATATTATTCTTGCTATTAGATGTCCTCTTTTGTATTATTCTTGCTATTAGATGTCCTCTTTCATATTATTCTTGCTATTAGATGTCCTCTTTTGTATTATTCTTGCTACTGGAAGTCTTTTTTCATATTATTCTTGCTATTGGAAGTCTTCTTTTATATTATTCTTACTATCAGATGTCCTCTTTTGTATTATTATTGCTACTACATGTCCTCTTTCATATTATTCTTGCTACTACATGTCCTCTTTCATATTATTATTGCTACTAGATGTCCTCTTTCATATTATTCTTGCTACTGGATGTCCTCTTTTGTATTATTCTTGCTATTGGATGTCCTCTTTCGTATTATTCTTGCTATTGGATGTCCTCTTTCATATTATTCTTGCTATTAGATGTCCTCTTTCATATTATTCTTGCTCTTAGATGTCCTATTTAGTATTATTATTGCTATTTTTACCAGTTGACCTCTTTCATATTATTCTTGCTATTGAATGTCCTCTTTAGTATTATTATTGCTATTTTACCCATTAGCCTCTTTAGTATTATTTTTGCTATTAGATGTACTTTTTAGTATTATTGCTATGACTACCAGTGTTATTACATTTTATTATATTAATATTTTTTGTTTTGCAGAAACAACAAACATAGCATCCGATTTCTACCAAATGGCTTGCTGCTTTATTGCTTTTTATTGGTATGACATATTGCCATGAAGACTTACTATTCTAATCTTTCGATCTTTAACATAACATCTCCACGTGATTTCTGAACACATTTTATCGATTAACATTGTCAGGAAATCACTAGGAGACGTTATCTTAAAGATCAGAAGATTTGAGTAGTACATCTTTGTGGTAATACGTCATAGCAAGAAAAGTACTAAAGCACCCATTATTCATTTCATTCTGTTTATATTGTATCTATACGTAAATTAATATTTGTAAATATATCTATAACTGAACTGTAGCTTCAACTACAACCACCTTATGTATGGTTGCTCCTAGAGTGCCTAGCACAATATATATATATATATATATAATACTCTGGTATAATTTTTTTTAATATTTAAAAAAAAGAGAAAATATTATATTTGCTTTCCTTCTGATTATGTTACCATTTTTGCTCATCTTCTTTTAGACATTTTCTTTTCTTAATAATTTCATTATTATTAATAATCAGACAAGTTGAGCAGAGTTCAGCTTGGTGTTAGTATATTATTTTCCCATTAAATTACATTTTATGGTATCTTATCTACATATTTATGTTTTTTCTTATATAGCAGCTTATGATAGTTGATATGAACAACTGAAGAATATGCTTAGGGTAGGAATCAATGTGTGATTTCCTTTCTAGTCCTCCATATCTGAAAAGTAGTGTAATGCAATAAATATTTTCATAACTTCTTTATGAGATAGTAATTTCAAATAATTGTGAATTAACACACTCTTCCTTCTTTTTCAACAAGAAGTGGTCATGAGAAAAAAATATCTATCTCATTTTCATACCACCAGCTTCATTTGCATACAATCCCCTTTTATGTCATCTAAAATTTTTGGAATTGTCACCTAAATAAATGTCTACAATATTCTATTCTAATAAAAATGATGATAATAAATAACTGAATACATACATGCATATTTACAAAATAAATAATCTGTATCTACATAACAATTTTATACACAAGAATATTAAATTTCTCCTTTGTTTATCTCGTTATATACATATATGAGACACATGTTATTTTCAAAATATTATGTAGCCTTTGCATTCCTATAATAAAGGTTACAATATAAAAAATATGAATGAAAGAATAGTATAATTCACTATTAAATCCATTATAAAACTAATTAGGATTTTTTTTTTTTTGAAAACTAAATAAATAACTACTTACTGCATGTTTCATCTCTTCATATGTAGATGATTTACACATCCAGTTTAAAAACATAATAATTATATCCATCTGTAGTGATAAGCAGTTTATTTTGGATGTATACTAAAAGTAAATAGAAATTACATTCATCACAAGATCAAAAGTTTCATATTATAAATTTTTTTATTATTTTGATATATTAACACCATCCTTAATCAATAATGGCCATTCAAAATTCATGTTGAAAATAAAATTCAGTACAAAAACCCTGCTTTAATAATGGGTATTATTATAACTATGCAAATAAATGTGAGAAACATAGACATGTACAATTATAAAACATAATTCTTTTTTTTGTCTCTTTATTATTGAATGATGCTGTTTTTTCTTTGAAAATGTTTAACTTTAATTATAACTTTCCAATGTATTCTATTTTATATCATAACTTCTTCAGAGGAAATAATCAAATTTTCATTTTTTTAGAATAATTTTAATATAAATGTGGACCACTTTGAAAGTAAAATCCATGATTGTGTTCACTATTAAACATCCTACCAAGAAATTTTGAGTTGGTCCTTGTTTTACTTAACCATCCAACAAAACTTTTAATTTAAAATAGTGTGCACTATAGTTTTACATCCAGCAAATTGAATTAAGTTTGTGATTTTATTTATAATCTTGCCATTAATTTTTATAATTTCAGAGAAAAACCTTAAATCAAACTTTCCTAATCTTTTCATATTGTGTCATAGGGTATACAAGACATATTATAAATTAAATAAAAGATCATCTCATATACAACTAAGTAATTTTCAGTAGCTATTTTAATGTAATAAATACCTTATTTTTAAATTTATTAAAAGCATTATCATAATGAAATCTACATTAGACCTCAACATTTAGGTCCATGCTTCTACTTATAATATTACAAAAAAAAATGGTTGATAATCAGAAAATTATTTTACATTTGGCAAAAAAAAAAAAACATAAATTTATTTGAACATTAATTATCAAAGCAAAATTTGGTATGTGATATTTGTAAAATTAATTACATTTTGTAAATAAGTTTTTGAACTGGCAACATTGGCACAATTATGAGAAATTTTATATTGTCCAAACAGATAACATTTTTACTTTTAATTTATTCAAATTAAAGATTTTATTCTCAAATCTTTATTGCATTTGGATTCTTGCTTAAAAGACTACCTATATATGTTTGAACAGTGACTTTCATATAAATTGAAACTATGTTAAAGCAAGTATACTTAATTGTTTAACATCAGTTTGCAACTCACATAGTTCTTTATTACACTTCTTTAATATGAATAAAATTTAATAAGTCAACAAAATTCAAATAGTATTACTGCCATATTTGCCTTGACTAAATCAATAAAAGCAATAAATAAAACACTATGTTGCTCTCACTGTATTAGTTGCATTACACTGGCATCAAAAACCATGATAATAGTGTTTCTTAATTGTCTTCATCTTTTAACTATTTTATAAAAGTACTTAATCAGTAATGGCATTTATTTGATTTTTAGGTTACAAACAGCTGCTTTAACTTAAAACTATGCTTCATACCATTAAAAAATTTAAATGATTAGAGCATTATTATTTTATTAAAAGATGTTATATCTTTTTCATCATTATTTAAAATAAAATACTGTTAGTTTATTTGCTCAAGCTACAGAATGCCTTACAGGTAAAAAATACTGAAATCATCTTTAGACATGAAACCCATTTATGAATATTAAACAAATGAGACAAAAGTGTTTATCCGAATGTGTAGTAGGATAGGGTATTAGTTCATTAAAATCTAGATAATTTTTTCCAATAATTTGTCTTTTGTTCTTTTTTATTGCCTAGTCATTATCTTCTTATACTACTTGTGAAATTATTATAGCATGTTTGGGCTTTGTCATTCAAATTTTCTTTTGCATTTTTGTAGCTCAAATCTTAATAATAAAAATAAGAAGAGACTTACAATGTTAACAGTTCTGTTTTCAATTATAACTTTAAAATACAGGTGACAATAATTATATATACAGGCAATCATAATTAATAATTCTTCTGTCGAACTTGGATGTGACCCTTATTATAAACAATGCTACAAATGGATTGTCTAAAAAAATCTGGCTAGATTATCATGCCTAGTTAAACAACATTAATAGTCATGGTAAAGTACAAGGCATTAATAATAAATACAAAAAATATAATTTATTTTAAATGTCAGGCATAAAAAGTGTAAGTATTTCATGACACAAAATCTCAAGTGCAGAATAATGACTTCAGTGGGTTGTTAAATTGCAATTCATATTTATTTTTAATGAAACAGGTGTCTCAATGATACTACTGCTCATCTCATGGATGGCTATTGTCAAAACAGACTCGGATAAAAAAAGATTTTTTTTATTGTAAAATATTACAGCAAACCATTAAAATATTCAAGTTGAAGATTTTAATCAATACATTGTGGTAATTAGTAAACATTGTACAAAAGCTGTTAGAAATAATGTTATTGTTGCTTTATGTACAAATGTTACATAATTAATTTTTGTGCAATAGATGGAATGACTATTACAAACCAAATATTTGAGCAAAATGTACACTATAAATGAACATAGATGAATCCAAAATTCCAATCACATGTAATAATTTGATTATAATTAGCATTTCTAATACAAAAGAAGCTCATATCACATGTGCACATGTAAATGATGATTGTTATACAGATCATAGAATAGTGTGCTCCAAAACTAAAGTGATACCTGGATTAAAAAATAAATCTTACTCAAACCTCATTCACAAAACAATTACTTTATTTTTGAAAATATATTCTACATATGATATACATTAAACAGCTCTATTATTAAATTAGAGAATTTCTGTTACAAGTATGTTATGGATATATGTAAATTTATTTTTGCATTTACAAAAGAAATAACCATTATTAATTTTGTAGCAATATTCTTTATTCTAATTTGAATAAAATAAATAATATCATTTTATGCTTTTCAGAATAATGAATTAAATATGGTAATTTTATATTAAATATAAATATGTAGAGCCAAATGTTTAATCACTAATAAAATAAGTTTAAATTATTAGTTAATTAAAACTATAAAGAAAATACTTATCTACTGAATGAACCACTAAAGATCACATTATTACCATATTACTGTATGAAAAGTTTGCTATATTTTGATTGAAAACCCTTTAAATTTAATTTCATATCTTGAAATCAACATGTTATACTGAGAAATAGTATTGCAAGTATCATAAAACCAGAAATAGCCTTGTCTGACAACATGACAATGATAGTTTAAACAGATGAGATTTTAATGAAATTTTGAATAATGGCATAAAAATGGAAACAATCACCTTTACTGATATACCTGTTTTATTTTTGTCATCTTACATTTATACTAAGATAACCAGCTTAATGAAAACAAACAGCACTTTGTAATCTTCAAAATGGAAAACCTGGAAGCTATAATGAAATATTAGAAGTATTACATTTTGATATTGATATGTTTTTTTTTTTCAGAAATATTAGATATTTTTAAAAATATAGAGAATATGTAAGTTGTGCTGCCATTTGTTAAAGATAAATAAATGATTCCAATTTTGAAAATAAAAAAATGACAACATAGCAATAATTATCATGAAATATCACTATTATTTACTATAGCCAAGATATTTTAAAGATTTTTTTGTATATGTAATTTCCAGATGTAATTTAATGTTGCAAAAAATTTACTGTGCTTATAGGAAAACAACTTGCATAACAGATGTTGAAATTATTTTCAAAAAAGTGGAAAAAATTGTCAGAAATATGCTGTAATGTGCATATTGTTATGTATTTGGTCCAAAGCATATCATTCAGTTACTCAATAATATTTATGCCATTATTTGAAATTAGTTTATTATTCCTCAAAATGTATTCTTATAACACTGCTTCTAAATTGTAGAATGAGAGGATATCTTGTTACTACAGATGAATAATCTGGGCATTTTCAATGGAAACTCAAAACATTTTCCTCCAATATTTATGATAATTGTCTTTGGAATAATCATTGTCAGTGAAAAAAATGGATCAAGATATGATACAGTTCTGATGTTAAAAATTTAATGTAAATTGATTAAAAGCCAAAAATAAGAGTATAATTTTGTTGGATTCTGAGTTTAGTTTACACTGAGAATAGTGCTACTTTGAGCAATTCAAGTTGTCGGGAATGATGTTAATGCTTTTAAAACAACATTCAAATGTTAACAAAAATTTAAACTCTTTAAATATTTATGGTACAAAAGCATGTTATTTATCAGCCAATGATAGATCTAAAAATTCTCAGAAACATTTTGCCCATACAACTAATTGAAATACTTTTATAGTTGTATAAGTAGCAAAGTGGACATACATAATGAGATACAACAGTTGCCAATGCTGCCTTTAAAACATTAAAAGATAATAATTTACAATACTTAATTTATTATAAAAAAAGTGAAAAACTAGGCATAAGAAATGTTTTATTCATACTTTAAAATACAATAGCAAAATAATAAATCCAATAGATATGTTTTTCAACTTGCAAAATAAGATACTACAAAGTTCATTATTGTAAAATCTTTCCTTTATAAATGTAATATCAATAAACAATGTTTTGTTATGAAATTGTATATAGTTCTCATGAGAAAGGTTCACCAAAACTACATTGTTAACATTATCTCAAAGACATTCCCAAATCATACAGTGTTAATATTTACAATAAGAAAATGTGGCAGAAATTAGAATGCATAAGAGAACTATATATAAACAATTAGACACAATGTTAAATTATTTGAGAAGAAAAAGTTTTCTAATAAAGAAATTAAAGCATACTATTGCAAAATATATATTTAAACAAAAATGAACCATCATATTCTATATGTGGATGTATTTATGATTCACAGAATTCTAGTTCAATTTTTTTATACTCTAGGAATATAGATAATTGTTTTGATGTGGCTGCCATACATCAAAAGACTTCCATTTACAATACCATTGCCATATATATACAAGAGTACCATTGATACATTTAATAATATTGTAATACCATTTGTTTTGTTTATATGGCATTTATTATGCATTAAAATATACATGAAATGAACATGATTAAAGATTGTCTATTTTTTATACTTTAAACTGCCAATTACTTTAGACTTTCTAGACAATGTGAACTTCTGCATTCAGTTTATTGCATTTGTTACAAAATTTTACTTATTTTTACTAATCAGGCAAGAAAAAAATGTTGATATTTATTTTTATAAAATTTCTAATAAGTTTTACTGAAATAAAAGTAGTTGTTATTTTTTATAAATAAACAAAAAAAAAAATTTACTTATATCTATAAAACTTTTTAAAAGAATTAAATATTTTAACAACTTGACAATTCTGACAACCCAAATTAGAAATTTTATAAAACTTTTTAAAAGAATTAAATATTTTAACAACTTGACAATTCTGCCAACCCAAATTAGAAATTTTAATGTTTAATAACCATTCATGTTTACTACATATAATAAATGTTTTTTAAAACTTAACAATAGTTTTCTTCTGAACATGACTGGAGTAAAATTTCTTTAGTGCAACTATCATTTTAAACTTGGAGCTTATTAATCCATTATCTGTCCAGGAGTATGCTCTTGAAAGCAATTAATATATTAAGATCTTTTAAATGTTTATTACTAACTATAATTTAATTACTAAACCCTAATGTTTTGAACATTAGCATAGCTATGTTTCTCTACACAACTTTTTTTTTAAATGAGTTATCTATCAGGATTCTGAGTTTATATATAGAAGAAATTTAGAACAATAAATATAAAAAGGAAAAATTAAATAACATTCATTATTAAATATATCTTATTCTAAAACAATAAAGTTATTCAAAAATTATTTTAATGTTAAAGATGTTTGGAATGTAAAATGGAATTGTGAGTAATATTTAGTATATGTTTGTTATCTTTTAGTCTGTTATCAAGTTTTCTTGTTGCAGTTAAACCAATGGTTGTGTTTTAAAGTTTATTTTCTTTGGCTAGTCTGAATTAGTTGTGAATGTAGAGTAAGTTTGATTATATAAAAATAGTAAAAAAACAAGACTTTTAATACAACTATTGTATTTTGCTTGACCTAAACTACTGATATTATAATTATTATATGTGATAGTGGTAGTAGTGATAGCAGTAGTAATATTGCTGTAATGAATAGTATTTCAGACATGATAATTAACCAGGTTCTGTAAGACATCACATTCATAACATTCTGGTTATCATTTACTTCACAGTAAGAAAATTTACCACATATTAAAATGCCTAGAAATATAAAGTTTGCCATCCGAAATTCCTCACCTTAGTTCAATACTAATTTATTGGTGATTACATTGTAATGAACAAACATCATAACTAAAAGCATCCAGCCTACTAATGGTGTTTTTTTGTTTGAAGTATAAACTATTACATAAATTCTTTGCATATTATTAAAAGATGAGTAAAAAAATTTATGTGTGTAGATGCAAAAGTGTTTGCATAAACATAAAATCCCTTTATAACAGTTAGTGAGGGAAATGCCCAATTACACGAGGAGGTCGTAATGATTGTGTCCTACAGTAATGTAAGTATCTAAAAAAAGTTAAAAGAGATGATTTCAGGAAAAGTATCTAGTGTTTGATAAACCAAAATTTTATCTTACAAGTCAGCAAAAGATATTTTAGATCGGCCATTGCTTATTAGTTATTGACAGTTAATTATAGTCATTTTAAAATTTGGACATGTAGAACTCTTTAATACTTTGGAGAAAACATCCATCAGAGACAAAATTAATATAAACACTATTTAAAATAGTTAAACTTCTTTAATAAGTATGAAAATTGTTGTGTATATGTTTTATAAACAAAAATTCCTAACAAAATATTTAAATACAGAATATAATTAATTAATATGCAAGTATGTAATTTTACACATACACTTGCAAAATAATAAAATGCATTAATCACTTATTTATCATGTGGATGTTGTTTACAATATAACCTGTCACTTTGTAGTTTCTCATTGATTATTGTGCTCATTGAAAGCCATTTTAATGTCAAGCAGATTGAAATTGGGACCTCAGTCCATCTCATACTCTACATATACCAGCTTTATGCTAGTGACTATTTTAGCATATACTTGTGTTGTACTAATCTTGGGGTATAGTTGTTAGCACAATACTCAGCAGAGTAAACTGTAATGCAAGTGGATTGGTTGCAGTTAAGTTTGTACATTCCTTTGAAAGTGTAATCCACAGGTGACTTTAGTGTTATTTAATAATTGATTGAGATGGTGAGAGATCATAAAGCTAATATTGAATATATCTGAGCAAATTGTTTTAATTTCCGTGATGCTTCCAGGACAAATAGTGTAATTCACATGTTAGGATTTGGTATTGTTTAAAGACACTTTTTCTTGTAAAATAGAATTTTTCAGGGCTTTTCTTAAACAATTGTTGTTACCTCTTGTGTCTGCCTCCAACATGCATATTTTTTGGTTTATGTGGAGGAATCATTTAAAGCCAGTTAATTTGTGTGAGGTAAAATCAAAAGTTCTGAGTTAGAATTAACCATGCTTTTAACAATAATCAGAGCCCAGCTTATGAAGTGCTTAAATCACAAACAATATTAGAGATACCCCATGACTAGATTTTAACATGATCTATACTAAACAAATTATTTATTCTTAAATCTTTATTGATAATGCAGAAATATCATTCAAATCTTTGTGTTTACAAGGAAAAACAAACATCCACAGATTTTTTTGTAGAATATGGTCATTAGCATTAAAATGTGATTTTTAATACGATCTTAAAAAACCTCTATGAAATTGATTTATCTGCAGCATAAGTGATCATAATCATAGGGTGAACCTCCTAATGCATTACATTATAACTTTTGAATCCACTTTCTCTGAAGCAATATTATCAGAATCAAAGCTAGTTAAGCAAAGCCATTGAAAAAATGAATTATAGTATTCAATCTATTGAGCAGAATACTGTATCAAGTAAGAACCCAACAGACAGTTCAAATAAATCAATAAGTAAATTGTGGTGTTACAGAAGTAATAAAGTGATACATGCACACACAGAAAGTCCAAACTGTTATATAGTATTACATATCATAAGCAAATCAGTCACACAAAAACTACTTATGTTAAAAAAACAAGAGTTAAATATAGAATGGGTGATTCCATTCCAAAAGGTAAAAAAGGCAAATTAAATTCAAAAAAATAAATAATTTTTTTACAGAAACAATATTAGAATCAGTGATTGATTTAAACACAGAATCATTATTAACGATGCACCAGCTGCAATGGAATGGGACATGAATCTGCAGTATCCATTCTGTCAAACAAAACAAGGTCTATCATTAATAAGTGAAATAAATTTCAGCTGCACCCTACCAGAAAAACAATTACTAGGGGAACTCTCGAGTCAGGCAAGAGTGAAAATTGTAATGAGCAGCAGAACTAGATATCTACCTCATGTGGTATTTGCTGGTAAGCAGAGTAATTTATTAGGATATGAGTCATTCACTTAAAGTTTTGCAGGGATTATAATGAACCCCTTAACAACAATAAATTTAAATAGGGTCTTCCCAGATGTAATTGATAATCCAAAATTGAAACACAAAATAATGTGCAATACTAGGAGTGCAAAACATAGAATAGCTATTCTCAAAAATAGCAGAAAAATATTTAATATCATATGTAATAATATTACAATTATAAAATTTTAATGAAGTTAGACAAATAATGGTCCCTAAAGAAGACTTATAGCTATTAATTGTGAAAACATTTTGTTGTACAGGCAAATTGATAATTAAAAAAAAAATTAGTTCACATTGAAAGATTATAATAAACATTAAAGACCATGAAAGTTGTTTTAAGTTATGTAAAATGTGAGAATAAAAAAGGCATTCAAAATGTACTTCAATAAAATTTTGTAAAATAAAACAACTTGAATAAATTTATTAGCTTTATCATTGCCATTGTCTTGATTCCTTGTTAATCATGACAGACCTAAAAGTCCTTATATTTAATTAAATATTTTTACTTTTCATTTATGAGACCTACAAAAAACAACAAGGATCCAATTTATGACTTACTGTCACTTGTCCATCAATATATACAGCATCATTTTATTTTAAGATAAAAAAGTATTTGTAGATATTTTCAAAAAATAAAAGTTTAGCTACACATAAATTCATGACTTTTTCAATATTATCTTGCTATATTCATCTTCACCAAGCAAAATGTTGACATATATATATATATATATATATATATATATATAGTAATGGTATGGTCTGATATACCTAAATGTGCCAGTCTGCAAATACATTTGAACACACAGATCAACTTTAACAATTAGCTAGTTCATCCATAACATATAACCAACTTACATCCAATCTAAAAGTGCTGGTGCACTTATCTGCCATATCCCAAAGTTGATAGTGCCCAATGCAACAAACCGGTCCAGCCACGTATATAAGAGAAAAAGAGCAAGCTCACATCTGACTACTGTCAAACCTAGGGTCTTCGTGTAAAATGTTAAACATAAAATGATGAAACACCTGACTCATGATTACATCCATTTTCAATAGACCAGCCTAAGCATAATCCATCAAATCTGCATGCAATCCAAATCAGTTCATCTCACCACTCTTTTCCAAAACCGTTGCCTCAGATATTCGAACTCAGGAAGAATTCACATTAGACTCTCTTAACAGATATGTATCTATGCAAACTGTTAATTAATAACTAAAATAGCATATCCTATCTATCAAACAAAATATAACCTCTATTTAATGTTCTCTCCTATGATTATTAAACAATAATGTGGATTTGTGCATGTGCAAAATATTGGTTATAAGGTGTAAGTGCTTAATTGAATGTAAATGCTGGATCAACAAAACTACACAGATCCTGTTAATTAACACAACTTCATAATATTTATTTACAAACAAAAATAGGATATATTTAAACATAAATATAAATCCTTAAACAATTTAGAAAAGCAAACAAAATTTATATATATATATATATATATATATATATATATATATATATATATATATATATATATATATATATATATATATATATATATATATATATATATATATATAAACTCAATAAAGAAAAATATTTAAAAAATGATGCCCATAAATTACTTGGATATCTCTATGTATTTACAGTTTCTATGTCTATTATGATAATAATTCAAAAAATGATTAATTAAAAATGAGATTGCTAACCTAAGTAAGTTTAACTGCAACCTCAGGTATAATAATCATGAAAAAATATAATGATAACACAACACAGAATATGATAGCAAATAATAATATAAAGAATACTATTTTGAAAAAAACTGTTAGTCATTTCTTCACTTTATCTTAAGAAATATTAGTAACATATATATAATTAGTTGTGTCATGTGGTAAATATTTTATATCAGTGGCTTTAAAAATAATAATAATAATAAATCTCTTACCATTAAATAGTCTAGTGAAGCACTTAATTGTTTGTGCATATTTCAATCTCACATCTGTCAGTAGAAAGTAAATCATCTAAACTTTATTTTAAAAAAAAAAATTATTTTTCAACCTATCCCCCCTCCTCCCTTACTCTCTTCATATTTTCCTATATTGGATTGTTCCCTCTATATAATTAGCAATAGCTTTTTCCAAATATAAGATGATATAAAATTAAAAATAGAAATAGATACAGCAAAAAAAAATAAAACATAATTTACAATTTTCCTTTATACAAAGTCCTTACGGTTGATGTATTTTGTTAAATAGATGTTGGTAGAGCTCCAGTTTGATTTACAGAGCATCCTGAAATATTTTAGTGGGCAGTCTGTGTGTAGTTAGGTGTTATTCAACCCATAGATTTTTATCCTGTGTAAATGTCAACTCCTCAGGCAATCTAACCATAGACAGTCATATCTTTATATTTTTATATGGCCATAGCTGATAGAAAAATGCTTCAATCTGGTGACAATTCAGCTGTAAGCCAACGTATTTCATGCGTGAACTATATATATATACAAATTTACATAAATTTATAGTCAGTTTGCATCTAATAAAATATTTTTATCGACAGAATAAAACTTAACTCAACTATTCTAATTTCTTTTTTTTCCAGTTCCTTTTAAACAAAAATCAGGTTACTTTTTTTTTTCTAAAATTTGAATTGATAATGATTTCCACTTCTCTATTGAATAAATCAGATTAATGTTCCATCCATTTCTTTTACTTTTTTTATTCAAATGTTGAATTAATTAAGAAAAATTGTCTATTTTCTAGAACAATATAAAATTAATTCTACTGCTAAAAAAACTAGGTTTGTCTGATCTTTTCTTTCCAACCAGAAGAAGCAGACAATTTTTTTTATTTTTTCCTTTTTATCTTGGCACTATTTCTTTATTATTTGAAAACCAGCGTTTCAGCTTTTAAAATATTTTTTTACATTCATTCATTAAAAAATAATAAAACACATTCTAAAATAAATTTATAATAGTCTTACCTCACCTTATATTTAAAATATTGATTTATTTTCTACTGTTATAATTATTGATTTTTATTTAAGTCATTGTCAAATCAACTAACACAACACAAACAATCAACATATATATATATATTCTAACCTCCCCCCGCGCATCCTCACCCCAAAATATACTGTTTATTACGAATATTACGGGTTTAGCTCAGTTAACAAATAAATAAATGAAATATTCAGCATTAATTAAAATGATTACTAGCTCTAATTTTTAAAATACAAATACGGTTCAATTTTAAAATGAATTAACAAATATTTACTATTTTCATGAGACATGGAGTGACAATACGGGGAACGAGATAGACTACATTGAGCCATTATCCACACGATACTACCTCAATGGCATAAGAACACTATCCCCCCTTTTTACTATACCAAATAACTAACTCATAGTATTCTTACGACTTTCTAAGCTCTATTCACTACGATTAAAAAATAATAATCACATCTTAATCTTCTTTATAACAAGAATCTAGCTTAATTAAATAAATGAAGTAACATAAAATAAAATCTCAGGTTCATAAATTGTATTCTAACTGATTTAAAATTACGGTAGTAAAATATGAAAAGGGAATTTTATGTCATAATCTACTACAACAAAACTAATAATAATAAAAATAATAATAACAATAATAATATAATATAATCTTATTTCTTCCTGAAATGAAATAAATAAATACGTAGTAGTATTTTAATAATCTGACAACGGAATACGTGTGGCACATTAGCATATAATCTAATATAATATTATGGCAACCGACTTATGACCAATAAATAATATAAAATTATGATCTTTTAATTTTAACATACCAATAAATTCTCAAAATTCTTATAACACTTTTATGTTTACCTTTTGTGCAAAATTTATATGTCTGTTTCAATTATAAATGTATCGTGATTTCATGCATCCATGTGGACAAATAACAACTCGGACACAAAAACTTTAAAACAAATTTAAAACAAAGTTTATTAACAACATAAATAAATTAACAATATTTTTACACTATATACATTGGATATCCTTTACTTTATATCTCAACTTAATTTATTAGTTTGTAAATGAAATCAAAATATTATTTACTTTTCCTAGTTAAATCTTATTTTTTAACGCTTAAGAAAATACAGTATTATTACTTGATTTATTATTATGGTTAGCTTATTACAAAATGCATTTCTTATATGATTATCACAAACACTTTTCATCCCTAATATTATTAAAATTACATTTTAATACAAAATTTACATTCGTAATAAAATTCTACAAAATAATAAAATTTAGTTTCATATTGGTTGTATGGAATCTTACAAAGTCAAAACACTATTCCACATTCGGTATTAGGTTTTTAGTATTCATTATCCGATGTTTATTAATCCTAATATTCTCATTCCAGCTTTACTTTGGATGATATACTTATAACTATTAATATACCATGCACAAGTATATGTTTATTATACCTTATTGAATTTTCTCTTGATAAATATACAATACTCATTCCCTCCAACATTAATAATTAAAATTCATTCAAATTTTATTATCACTTTTTAAAATACTTGGTTTAGATTTCTTTTCAAAATCTTATATTCATTTCTGAATTAATTTTACAATGTATTATATGATTCTTTCTCTCTTTATGATATTTTGGACTTTCAATTTTAAAGTTACACAATTCTATACATTCAAGCAAATAAACTATTCTTACACAAACGATAACATCTCTTCAGTTCTATTTTATTCATTATTTCTTTGAAATTATCTTTCTGACCGATGCAGATTCACGAAAGAAGGATAGCAAAGATAAATGCATAGGATCAAAATACAACTAGAATATTACTCATCATATACCTTGACAATCATGGCACAGTGAATTAAAATACACTATAGAGGAGTGACCTTTACCTGTCTACCAACCTCTATCATAGGAACGATGCTAAAGCTATTTCTTCAGCTTTATTCTAACATCAAAAGTTTAAAGATATGCAAAACACTGTCCAAACCATATGTGTTCAGTCATAGGACTTTGTTAACTATACTAAATCACACAAAACTAAATATGATCCAAATCTCTTAATTTTCCTATTTCTTAAAAAAAACACATCATCTTGGTTTCCTCTCCACTAGTACTTCCAAGTCACTATCTGATCTTATTTCTCAAGATTTTTCTATATTGTACATCGACAAATACATATCTGCATTACAAACAATAATAAAATTCCTTAATATTTTAAAACTATTCCACTGTTCTATAAGAAAATCTTTTTACTACTTTCCTCCGTATATTTAATCATATACAAACTATTTAAATATCTGAATACTTTATCACATGAAAGTTCAAAAGAATCACACAATTGTTCTATTAAATTATATTATTAATATACTTTAAATAAATTGTTGCATGCGTATTCCGAATTACTCCTATCTCATTATATGTTAAAATGTTGCATAAAATGTGTACATATAATTAAGACTTTCACACTTCATTCTTAATCAATAGATGATCTAAAAAAATACATTATGTATTATAAATAACCATCAAAATTACCAAACGATCTTTATCTCCTCGATCGTGTTCTGTAGGCTTCACCATCCATTTGATCCTTGTAGATATAAGATTCACATCCATACACTTTATTTTAAACACTATTTCTATAATTTTATCAAGTTATTATATTTAAATTTTAATATTAATAAATTTATGTTTTATGTTTTCCCTAATCTCACATAACATTTTATATTTTAAAATAAATTAGTCAAAAATATTCAAACTATATTTACTGTAATCCTTCATCAAATTTTCTTGAAAAACTGTTCATACTAAAGCCAAAAAAAAATTGTTTATCATTTCTTTTCCATTCACTTAATGTTCCTCTCTTGCTTGTTCAATTTTAAGGTAAAACAAATATTACTTCGTTCAATAAATATTCCTGAATGATAATCCTTGGTTTTTATAATATTTAATACAATTATTAATTATGATATTAGTTAATCCCATAAAGAAAACTTCTAAATATTCTTTTCTAATATTTCTTGCTAATATTTTCTCCCGCGCGACTTTTACGATGCATCTTCTCAGTACTTTAATTTAAATATTCAATAAAACTTTTCTGTTTCCATGGATTCATTTCATTAAGTAAATTAGATTTATATTCTCCAAATCTTTATCTTTATTAATCATTTCTCTAATGAACACTTTATAATATTTTTAATTCTTCTTAGAGAAAGTTTTTTCTGTTCCTTTTTCATAAAACACCATAGTTCTTTCATATTATTATTCTGTAACTTTTTTCCTTCTTTTAAAATCCTGGTACTATATACTTTGTAATGTTTCCTTAAAAAAGACAAACATTCTTTCTCCATTATAACTTTTACATAATTTTTTCTTTATGATATACGCATCTTAATTTTTTTTTTCATAGAGAAGAATAAAAAACTTCGGATTAGCCTTTTAAAATTATGCATCATAATTTTTCCTGATGGCAAATAACTTTTCTTTTAAGTTTTCTGTATTATGTCCAAATTATATTTATCTGAATTCTAATGATTTTCTGGTTGATCACAAATAAACTGTATTCAAGGCACTTTACAATTATTTTTACTTTATCAATACTTTTAGGCATTTTTTCCCTTAGTATTTCTATTTTTACTGCAAGGTTTCGGCTAAACTTGAATAAAAATCCTGGTAAGAAATCTTCTAAATTAGCCTTCCATTTAAAGGCAGTTCAAAATATTATATTTTAAAAAACAAAACTTTTAAAATAAATACAAAATTTTTTAAACTATAACACTTTTCTAGCTTACGATCTTATACAGCTAAAAAAATATATTCCTCCTTCCTTTACTTACACATTCCTTTCTCCCGCTCCATCTAATTCCTATTTTTCGTCTGCTAAAATACCTCCGTTTATTGGTTAATGACTTTTTTAGCGTGAACAAATTTACACATTTTTAGTTTTTATAATAGATTAAACTTTTTAAAATAAAGAATTTATGACGTCATGTCTTAAATATTTTTTAGAATAGTATTTTTAAACTGAATTATAGTTTTATCACAATCATTTAAACTTTAAAACAATTATTAAAATAACATTTAATATTTTAACTTTTACTTTAATGATAGATAGCAATTACATTTAGTTTTATAATTCACAAACTTTATTATTATATTCTAACAAGCATGTGTGTGAAGGTATATAATATATAGTCACATGATTACTAACTTTATCAGATGATTTTTCTTTTTAATTTTACGTCTCGGTCTAAATTACCAAAACTGATATATTTTATAAAAACTTGGAAAATAATTTAAAATGTAGAACTAAATATAATTCTCACCATCCCAAAGTTTATTTTAAAATATATTAGATTAAATTTGAATATTAATTATAATTACAATATTACATATAGCGTTTATTTAATTTATTAATTTTAAAACATTACAATTGAATTGTTAATATACTTTTAACTATTTATAGCTGTATTATTTTATATGGCCAACTTTTACAACCATAAGCAAGGATATAATTAAGCTTTATTTAACTGTTCCTTTTAAAATAATCCATTACACTTTTACATACCAGGTATTTTTCAGACTTAAATTGTACTATAAAATCTAATCAATCATACAATTATCAATATATTACACAAACATATTTTAAAATTTTAAATTTTTTTAGCAATTGACCATTCTACCCTATTATGACCTATAGATAAGGGCACAATATATATATATATATAATTATGTACAACTTTTTTTTATTAAGATTGGCATTTTCTTAGTAATAAAATTTTAGTACTAATATATATGTGGGTATTTTTTATGGTCAATTACCCATCATTAAGAACTACTTAGTAAGTAGTTATTCCACTGTTTAGAAAAAAAATTAAAACTATAAAAACATTATCAAAAAGTGTTTTAGGAAAGTCTTTTTTATCTTTCTACCTGCCAATTAAAATAAAAATTTCATTATTTCAGATTGCTTAGGTATGTTGTTGGATAGCAATTTTTAGTTACCAACACAATTCCCCTCCCCTACAGAAGATCAAAATTTTGCTTATAACTCAAAATTTTATCTTCTAATGATTGTAAAGCATGTACATTTTGGGCATATTAAACTCTCTTGTTATCTGTGAAAAGTCACAACACTGACTTTCTTCCCTTGTTATCTGTGAAAAGTCACAACACTGACTTTCTTCCCTTTCCTTCAATTTCTCAATTTCAAATACCTGTCCTGGCAATCCCTCACTCAATAATTACATATCATTCCAAGTGAGAACCTATCTTAGGGCAATATATATATATATATATATATATATATATATATATATATTGCTGTTCCATTTTATGGTATCAACTTGACCACCTATGTATCTCTAAAATAGATGATACATATCCTTGTTCACTAATGTCTCTCCTGCTTTTCTCTAGAGACACTGGATTTTGAGGACTACATGAACTAGAGTATCCATTGCCATGTGTGGATTGACTCAAAAAAATGAGGTCAGATCTAAGGTATACCAGTATGTCTACTGAAGCATACCCTCATAAATACAATATCTTAATTAATATAACCCTAATATTTTTTTTTGTTCTCTCACTTTTTCTTAATCCCATTTATCATTTCTACTGCTGACTATTAGTTAGGGATGGAATTATCTATCTCACATTAATCTATTGACTGACCAAGATATGGTTTTAATATTATTGCATTGTATGTACCCTTTCATTTCTCCCTTTATATCTACCCAAAAAGCATTAGGACCTGCTTGTTTTACAATAGTATACAGTCCTCCATATTGTAAGTAGAATTTTTGATACTCATTTTCACAAGGTTTACTTACATAAGGGGTCTTTATTAATACCTTATCACCTACTTTAAACATATACATATTTTTTTCCATTTTTATTTCTTTGATTTTCTCTGCTAGTCAATTGTTGGTGGGCATTTTGCCTTGCCACTTCTGGATCTGAATTTAGGGGTTGTGCAGTGGGTATATATTTTAAAAAATAGTATTGGTGTGGGTTTACCAAAATGTAATTCAATGGGTGCAAATCCAGTTGATTCGTTCACACTCCAAGTGATGAAATTTCACCACACTCTGTTGGCTTTACCCACCCCTTATGCTCATCCTCTAGGTATGTCCTAAACAACTGTCCTAGTTCCCACATTATGCATTCATAAGGGTTGGAATGTGGATTTGTAATGGATGTGAGCACATATTGGATTTGTGATTTCTCCACCCAATTTTCTCATTCTTTAGATAGCAAAGGAGTACCATGATCTGTCAATATGGTTCTTTGCCTCCCTATCCTAATGAATTGAAGGGTGTCTAATACCTTGATAGTGTTTCTGGTATTAGCCTGGCGTATCGGGTAAGCTGAGATGTATATTGAGAATAAATCATAGGTTACCAATAGATATTTTTTATTGAACGATGGCAGGTGTCCATAATAATCTACTGCCAAGATCTCATTTGGTCTTTCTGGTCTTATTGATTTAGTCAAATTAGAGTAATTCTGGTTTACTGGCTTGGCACGTAGTCACACTGGACAATCTCGGAGTGATCTCAAAATGTCTCTATATATTGTGGGCCAGTAAAACCAGTTTTTAAGAGTATGTTCCATCTTATGGGAACATAGTGACCATATAAACAATGAACATACCTTATAAGTGGGGTTATTAGTGACTTAGGTATTACTACCATCCACTCTTCAATGTTTAAGTCTGGTTTATAAAGCAAGATCTCATTATCTATCTTATAATGTGTAAGATCTTTTGGTCCATGCAGAACTTCCTATTCTTTTAATGTCTCCATGATTGGTTTTAGATTTGGATTATGGAATTGAATTTCAGGCAAAGCTTCTAAATTGTCTTCTACATTGTTATCAATCACTAGATTGATGTTAGTAAAGTAGGCATTGTCTACTGAAAGTGATTTTGTTCAGACCTGCATGGGTTTCGACTCAGAAGATCTGCTATCTCTTTCTCAGATCCTTTACAATACTGTACACTATAGTTGAATTTCTGCAACAGTAAGCTCCACCTGACTAGTTGACTGTTAGTCAGATAGCTGTGATTCAGGAATTCAAGGCTGTTATGGTCTGTGACCACTATTACCTTTGATCCAAGAAGCATCTGTCGAAACTTTTTGCTAGTGCCTCCTTCTCCATTACCATATAATTGATTTCTGGACCTTTCAGGAGCTGGCTAATAAAATAGAGGACACCAAGTTGGCCATCCTCCTGGATTTGAGATAACATTACCCCCAATCCATAATCACTACTGTCTGTTTGGACAATGAATGGTTTGTTAAAATCAGGAAAAGCTAACATGGTTTGCTGTAAAAATCCTGTTTTAATCTCTTCAAAAGCCTTATCTTGCTCCTCAGTCCATTTACATCTTTTATATTTCCAGATTAAGTTCAGCAACAGTTCCACACAGTTTGAGAACTTCTGGTAGAAATGATTATAGAAGTTTCTCAGCCCTACAATTGACCTGATTTGCTTTCTATTGGTTGGTTATGGAAAGTTCTGTATGGCACTTATCTTGTCAGGATGAGGTCTCATACCATTCATCCAATGATATGACCAAGAAAAACCACTTCATTACATGCTAATGTGCTCTTCTTGAAATTGAACTTAATCCCCTTGTTATAGCACTCTTTGAAAAACAAACATAGGTGTTTAAGTTCTTCAATGGTGGCTGATGTGATGATAACATCATCCACATAAATGATTGTGATCTGTTTAACCTCAGGTGATAGGGTATGATCCATGCATTGTATTAAACCAGCCCCACTATTGATCAGTCCAAATGGCATCCTATTAAAATGGTATGTAAAACCCTCATATCGGAAGACAGTGTATTAGCAATCATCTGGATGGAGCTTGACCTGCCAATAACTGGAGGTTAGATTGAAAGTAGAAAACTCTTATTTCCAAACCTTACAAATAAATTGTGGATAGGTGATGGAATGTTCCAGTCAGGAACCATAATTTCCTTTAGTGTACGAGCATCCAAACAAAATCTCATTGACCTGTCCTTCTTCACCATTACTACTGGATTACAAAATGGGGAAGAACATCTGGAAATAATCTAATCTTCTAATCTAGCATTTTATTAAGCTGCCTAGATATCTCTTCATGATACTGGTATGGAATCAGGTATGACCTGGATTAAAAGGGTTGGAGCTCAATCTGCCAATAACTGGAGGTTAGATATAAAGTAGAAAACACTTTCTTATTTTCAAACCTTATATATAAAACATTGCTAGGTGATGGAATGAATGTTCCAGTCAGGAACCGTAATTTTGTTTAGTGTACAAGCATCCAAACAAAATCTCATTGACCCATCTTTCTTCTTCACCGTTACTACTGGATTACAAAATGGGGAAGAACATTTGGAAATAATGTAATCTCCTAATCTAGCATTTTATTAAGCTACCTAGATATCTCTTCATGATACTGGTATGGAATAGGGTATGACCTGGATTAAAAGGGTTGGTCATGAATTAGTTTTATTCTCTACTGGAAATCCTCTATTATCCTGGGTATTTCAGAGAAAACAGGGCCAAATTCAATAATAACAGATCACAATTTTTCTTTCATATTGCTTCCAAATAAATAGGACTCTGCGATTTTACTCTCAATCAATGCATCTGGGATTATAGATACATTCACGTAGGTCATATCTTGGGCACAATGTCATTTCCAAAATCTCATCATTTACCCTAACCATTTTGTCCAAGAATACAATGACACAATGGTTCATGTGGAGAAAGTCTGCTCCTAGAATGACCTCATGTATCAAGCCATTCAGGATAAAAAAACATGATATAGTGTTGTTTGGCCGATCTTGATTTGGACCAAGATTTGTTTCTGCATTAGTTTGGCTTTTCTATTATTAGCCATGGTAACTTGAATTGACTTCAGTGGCAGGGTCTTGATGTTGGGATTACTGGTCAGAACTTTGTTGTAAAAGGCATCTGACACCACTGAGATCTGGCTACCAGAGTCTAATAATGCCTTAACTGGCAAATCCTCTAACAGTGTCTCTATCATGGAGCAGCATTGCACTGCATAATTGGGTGTTCTATCCTTCCATGAACACATTAGATTAGTGACTTCCCAATGTGTTTCTGGCCTTGTATTCCCCAGTGATTTTTTGGTTTCTTGAGGTGAGGAACATAACCTTAAGTCCCCCTTTAGTTTTGTTTCTTTTGAATTTTGAGGGAGGAATTACTACACCCCTGTTTATTATATTTTTCTGGGATGTCAATATGGTTTATTTTAGCTCTATCATCCCTTGTCTGATTCTGATTAAGTAATTGAGGGTGAGACAGAATTTGTTGTGGTGATTTATCCATCCAGTGGTTGGGGTTATTATTATTTTTCCTCCTTTTATAATACATAGCATTTACTGTAGGGTCCTCTTTCTCTTTTTAGAATCCGATTAGGTATGCCACTGTTGTTCACATCAATATTATTCAACAGTTCACCTATCTGCTCGATGCTTTTAGCATTCATGCAAAGAAGGGACTGTTCTATCTTTAGGGTAAATTCCTCCTAATGATTTGGATGATCTCTCCCTCAGTCAAATGGTATGTGTTTAGGGTCCGCAGTTTGGATACTTGATGTCGGAAGAATTTTGTTAATGTTTCCCCTGGTGTCGATTTATATTTCTCCTGGAACAGCTGATATAGCAATGCTTCTTGTTTGTTCCTGTTCCAGAAGCTTTTCACTATTAATGCTTGGTATTTATCAAAGATAGATGGTGTATGGAACAAAGACTTCCACCATATTAGGGCATCTCCTTGTAGATGGCTATATGCAATGATGATTTGTCTCCCCCTCTGTCAAATTAGGATTAACTGTAATGTATAATTTTAAGGTCCTCAAGTGTTCTATGGGGGCTTCAGTGGACAATCCCTTGAAAATCTTAAGTTTCACAAACTGATTAATCATGCTAACTTGCATCAAGTGGCCATGTGATTTATTTGGTTCAGCAGGCTTCACATGAGGTGTTAACTGTTGCACATCCAAGTTGCCTCAAGACATGTTTGGGTTAGTCTCATCATATTCACTGTGGAAAAGATAATCTATTCCTTGTGTCATTTAGCATGGTGCAGTAGGCTCTAATCATGGCTCATGTGTCTGAATGAGATCCCTTTTAGAAGTCTCCGAGTGAACCTCTGCTTCACCCCTTCCACCTTGTCTGTCCTGTGCCCTCAGTTCTACCGCATCTTTATCATCTGAGTATTTGGTGACACTCATAATTCAATTCCTTCCATCCTTCGAACAAGGGCCTCATCTAAATGTTTTAGGTCACAACTTAAAGTTTCTGTAGTTTTCCTGTGCATTTCTATAGTTTCACCATGTGATTCTATAATTTTATGACATGCTTCCATTTTTGTATTTTGTTTGGTTGTGAACAGGTCTAAAATTTCATGGGTAACCTTCATTTCTTCATGCATTTCATCTGTGTGCTTCCTTTGACTCTCACAAATCTCTTTTTTGAAGGATTCTTGATTTTGACACAGACACACTTCTTGGTATTTAACAGTTAGCTGACTGGTGACACAATGTTTAAATTTTTCTAAACATTGTCTACGTTGCGTATCTTTCTCCTCAACTTCTTTTCTTATTTCCCCTATTTCTTGCTTCAACTCAACACTACTCTTCTGAACACTTGTTAAACTTATAGACAGTTGTTTTATTTCATGTGATAATTTTGTTTCCACATTTTTAATTTCTTCTCTTAAAACTGTCTGTATAACATTCACACTCTCCTTCATCCCTATGTCCAACATTAATTCCATATTAACAAAATTAGTCTTGGTTGCCATATCTCCCATCCTAACTTCTATGCCATCTATATTAGCTTTTAATTTTTCTACTTTGTCTTTAGTAACCATATTACCCTTCAATTGGTTCACACTTTCATTCATACCTTTTATATCAAGTTTTATATTACTCATTTTAGACTTCAAACTACTCTCCATATTATTCATATTTGTGTCCATATTACTTATTTTAGACTTCATATACTCTCTATATCAAGCTTCATATTTTTCATTTTAGCCTTCATATCATCACTGTCAGCCTTCATATCAAACTTCATATTCTCCATTTTAGATTCCATATCCTTCATATCAAGCTTCATATTCTCCATTTTAGATTCCATATTCTTCATATCACCCTTCATATCTAGCTTTATATTCTTCATTTTAGATTCCATATTCTTCCTTTCAAGCTCATGATCATCTGGGCCAATTGTGCCATTGTAATGATATCTTCCATAGCTTGGACAACTTCAATTCAAGGTGACTAAACTATTTCAACAATAGTTTCTTGGGCCTCAATGCTCATTTCATCTTCTGGACATGTCTGTGGAAAGTGGTCGCCTTCAGTTACAGATCCCCCAGATGTTTGACTAGGCAAAGACCCTCCCTCATGACTAATCTCATCTTCACCTATCACAACATCACTAACTTCAGCTCTTCTCTACTTCAATATCATTTATTTCTCCTTAGAAAACTTCTGTCTCCATACTCAATATTTTTTTCTATTTCTTAATAGCATTAATTATTTTAAACAACTTTTACTTATAAAAAATATTATAATAGTTAATTGTCTCAGGGTTTTACATCTTCCTCCAACTATACCATATGTAACATTAACTTCTATATCAAATTTTAATTTGATTTTGACTGTCCACATCTAGATTAGTTTTTACATTGCCTGACTTCTCTACTTTAGTATCAATTTACTCTGGATTTAATTGTTTTACAAGCCTCTGTTTATTTATCCCACGTTCAATCTTTATATGCACTTAAATTTTTTTTTTTTTTTACTAATTTTTAATTTTATTATGTTTTGTGTTTTTATTTAATAATTAAGTAGACTATTTATTTGTTGTATGCAAAAATACAATAGTGGTTTAGTATTAATTGAACTTGTTATACAAGTGGAAAGTTTAAAAATATTCAACAAAGAATTTTTTTTTAAAAAATATATGTCAAATGGCTAAACCTCCCTTGCAACTATAATATCCTCATGCCTAAACGTTTTTGGTGCCAAATGTAATGGTATGGTCTGATATACCCGGTTGTTCCGGTCTGCAAATACATTTGAACACACAGATCAACTTTAACAATCAGCTGGTTTGTCTATAACATATAACCAACTTACATCCAATCTAAAAGTGCTGGTGCACTTATCTGCCATATCCCAAAGTTGATAGTGCCCAATGCAACAAACTAGTCCATCCATGTATATAAAAGAAACAGAGCAAGTTCGCATCTAACTACTGTCAGACCTAGGGTCTTCATGTAAAATGGTAAAGATAAAACGATGAAACACCTGACTCATGATTACATCCATCTTCAATAGACCAGCCAAAGCATAATCCATCAAATCTACATGCAATCCAAATCAGTTCATCTTACATCTCACCACTTTTTTCCAAAACCATTGCCTCAGATATTCGAACTCAGGAAGAATTCACATTAGACTCTCTTAACAGATATGTATCTATGCAAACTGTTTATTAAAAACTAAAAGAGCACATCCTATCTATCAAACAAAATATAACCTCTATTTAATGTTCTCTCCTATGATTATTAAACAATAATGTGGATTTGTGCATGTGCAAAATATTGGTTATAAGGTGTAAGTGCTTAATTGAATGTAAATGCTGGATCAACAAAACTACACAGATCCTGTTAATTAACACAACTTCATAATATTTATTTACAAACAAAAATAGGATATATTTAAACATAAATATAAATCCTTAAACAATTTAGAAAAGCAAACAAAATTTATATATATATATATATATATATATATATATATATATATATATATATATATATATATATATATATATATATATATATATAAACTCAATAAAGAAAAATATTTAAAAAATGATGCCCATAAATTACTTGGATATCTCTATGTATTTACAGTTTCTATGTCTATTATGATAATAATTCAAAAAATGATTAATTAAAAATGAGATTGCTAACCTAAGTAAGTTTAACTGCAACCTCAGGTATAATAATCATGAAAAAATATAATGATAACACAACACAGAATATGATAGCAAATAATAATATAAAGAATACTACTTTGAAAAAAAAATGTTAGTCAATTATTCACTGTATCTTAAGAAATATTAGTAACATATATATAATTAGTCATGTCATGTGTTACATATTTTATATCAGTGGCTTTTAGCAATAATAATAATAATAATAAATCCTTACCGCTAAATAGTCTAGTGACACATTTAATTGCTTGTGCATATTTCAATCTCAAATCTGTCAGTAGAAAGTAAATCATCTAAACTTTATTAAACAAGAAAATAAACTTTTCAACCTATCCCCCCTCCGCCTTTACTCTCTTGATATTTTCCTATATTGGATTGTTCCCTCTATATAATTCACAATAGCTTTTTCCAAATATAAGATGAGATCAAAATTAAAAATAGAAATTGATAAAATAAAAAAAGTAAAACATAATTTACAATTTTCCTTTATACAAAGTTCTTATGGTTGATGTATTTTGTTCAATAGATGTTGGTAGAACTCCAGTTTGATTTACAGAGCATCCTGAAGTATTTCAGTGGGCAGTCTGTGTGTAGTTAGGTGTTATTCATCCCATAGATTTTTATCCTGTGTAAATGTCAACTCCTCAGGCAATCTAACTGTAGACAGTCATATCCTTAGATTTTTTATATGGCCATAGTCGATAGAAAAATGCTTCAACCCGGTGACAATTCAACTGTTAGCCAACGTATTTCATGCTTGAACTATATATATACAACTTTACATAAATTTATAGTCAGTTTGCATCTAATAAAATATTTTTATCGACAGAATAAAACTTAACTCAACTATTCTAATTTCTTTTTTTTTCCAGTTCCTTTTAAACAAAAATCAGGTTCCTTTTTTTTTTTTCTAAAATTTGAATTGATAATGATTTCCACTTTTCTATTGAATAAATCAGATTAATGTTCCATCCATTTCTTTTACTTCTTTTATTCAAATGTTGAATTAATTAAGAAAAATTGTCTATTTTGTAGAACAATATAAAATTAATCTTACTGCTAAAAAACTAGACTTATCCGATCTTTTTTTTCCAACCAGAAGAAGCAGACGAACTTTTTAATTGTTTCCTTTTTATCTTGGCGCTATTTTTTTATTAATTGTAAACCAGTGTTTCAGCTTTTAAAATATTTTTTTTACATTCATTCATTAAAAAATAATAAAACACATTCTAAAATAAATTTATAATATTCTTATCTCACCTTATATTTAAAATATTGATTTATTTTCTACTGTTATAATTATTGATTTTTATTTAAGTCATTGTCAAATCAACTAACACAACACAAACGATCAACATATATATATAATTATGTACAACTTTTTTTTATTAAGATTGGCATTTTCTTAGTAATAAAATTTTAGTACTAATATATATGTGGGTATTGTTTTACGGTCAATTACCCATCATTAATAACTACTTAGTAAGGAGTTATTCCACTGTTTAGAAAAAAAAATTGAAACTATAAAAACATTATCAACAAGTGTTTTAGCAAAATCTTTTTTATCTTTCTACCTGCCAATTAAAAAAAAAATTCATTATTTCAGATTGCTTAGGTATGTTGTCGGATAGCAATTTTTAACTACCTACACAATATATATATATATATATATATGAGTGTTTATTTAACATAATAAATGAACTACTAAGAGTAGTAACAAAATTCAAACTGACTTACCTCTTTATTTTTGTTTTGAATAAATATCTTATTTTCTGAATTAAAAATTGTCACCTTATCATTAAGAGAGTTTATCTGCCATTGAAGGTTATTGTTATTTTCATCTATTTTCTGTCTTACTTGCTTTGATTGTAAATTCATTTTTTGTACTATTTGTAAATCTTTCTTTAAAACATCAATATCTAACTTACATACTACATTTTCCTTCAGTTGGAGGAAAACACCTTGGGTAACAAAGTTTGTCTGTACCAGCTGGGATACTTTCTCAATGCTATCTTTGTTATCTTGTAAATTGTGCTGCACTATTTCTATATCTTTTAAAGAGTCATGTCTTATTAGATTAATGTCTTTCTGTAAATTACTAATATCAATTTTATTTTCTAGTATAGCTGATTTACTTTCAGTTTGGTCGTGTTCTAAGTTTTTTAATTTATTTTTATCACTTAATAAATCCTGTTTTATTATTTCTATATCATTTTGTAAAACAGCATTTTGTGATTTTATGTCTTGATTTTGAATTTTGAAGAAGCTCTGCCATTGTTTAATCAACTCAATATTATCTTTCATTACATCAATATTATTAATGAAAGGAACTAAATCATCTTGAGTGTTTTTTTTACTTTTATCTATTTCATTTTTTAACTTTTGATATTTAAAGTTCACATTTTCATTACAATTCTCTATCTGTGTGATAAATTCCTGTTTCTCCATTTTATTTATTTTAGTCAATTCATATTTTAATGCACTCTGCTCTGATTGTATACTTTGCATTTGGCTATCCAATTTATTACACAAAACTGTAATTTCTGTTTTATTTTCATTTTTGATTGTAGATAAATGATTATTATATTTTTCCAGTTCTTCTTTTAAAGCAAGATTTGTATTTTTTTGAAAATTTTTAAATTCTATTTCTAAACCATTAATTTTAGTTGTTGTTGTATGCATAAAGCTTGAAAACTCTTTAGTTAGTTTTCTCAGATATTCATAATACTTGTGGTTCTCCATTGCTTGTTCTACAAAATAACAAATTATATTATATATATATATATATATATATATATATATATATATATATATATATATATATATATATATATATATATATATATATTATAAACAAATTTAAAATCAATTAAATATAAAAAAACCATTTGATTTTATTTAATATAGTTAAATAACTTAATTACCTATATACCATAAAGTTTAGTAAAATAAACGTATTATAATTATTTCTACACATATAAACATAATATATTTTAAATACAAAGATTTATAAAATGTATTTCTTTATTTTCACTTTGGTAAAAGACTTAAATAAGTAACAGTTGAAAAGTGATTGAACATGTCTAAGTATGAAAACAATTTCTTTACAAATTGTAATACAAGCCATGCTATGGAAATATATGTTCTCATTTTTATTTGAAATATGTACAAACGTGATGAAATATAAATATAAATACCAGCTGTTTATTACAAACTTTAAAAAAATCACATAGATTATGTACAAATTGAAATGCAGAAATGCTTGTCCAAAAAATTTCACTTCACACAATAAAGCACAATTATTTATTTTGACTTATGAGAAAATAATAGTAATGTTTTTGGATACAAAAATGAATCTGCTGTTCACATAAAACTTCTGAATCTTTTGTCATGTTTGTTGTATCAAAGTAGTAGTCTATTGACATCAAAAAATATTATAAAGTCAGTGGGCTAATAAACAGAGTAGCCATTTAATGGAAAATTTCATTAGTTACTTACAATTATAGGTTATATTTATGTAGAAAAAGATTGCACAAATTTTAAAATAAATGTGGATATAAAATAAGACATAGTATGGCCATTAAAACTTAAATGAAATGATAGAAATTATTAATTTGATAAATGGCATATACTTTTTCTACAAACAATGACACACAGTGGAAACAAGTCATTACAAATAATATACTTGGATTTTTTAATTTTTATTTGTACAGACAGAAAAATAATTCAAAGAATAGAAAAAATGATTATCTAACATAGTAAAAAATATTGAACTGGATAGTTTCCATTTCAATAGTTCCATCACAACATTTAAAGTTATTTTTAAATTTGTCATTTATATTTTAGTGTAATAAAAGTGAAATGATTGGTAAAAGAATAACAAATATTTCAGAAGTGAAATTATGGACATATAATTTTTTTGTTAAAATGGCAGAATGAAAAAATATAAAATGGATTATGGATGACAAAAGATTATGGATGGAGAAATTGATAACAAACCAGACCATAGAGAAATTGTGAGGACACATTGATTGGTGAAAGTACAGAAGAATGGCTCATTGGATTACTAAGAGAATTGAGCTAATAAACAGGTAAATTAGTCAAGCTGTGAAGACACATCACGCAGCAAATAAAAAGTCTTTATATATATATATATATATATATATATATATATATATATATATATATATACATATTGTAGTGTAATTTATTTAAAAGTAGCATGTACTTACAATATTTTATATCTTGAATAAACTTATATAGTGTTGTAAATAATAAAATGAAGTGGTTTTTTTAATACATGACAATTCTTTTGGCGCAGTCACTGTGAAATTTTGAATGCGGAGTAAAGGATTTAATTCAAAAGTTTGAAAGAATAAGTTAAGATATCATTAGGACAATGAAGTATCATGGAGTTTGACGTTGGGATTGCAAAAGAATGGTCACTATATGTCACTCAACTCAAAAGTTTTTTTTAAGATAAATAACATTACAGAGAATAATAAAAAAGTGGCAGCACTGTTATGCCTGTTGGGAAGAGAGTTTTTTTGGATAGTTGGAGTAATACAAGAGTAAGATTATTATTTAAAGGAAAGGATAAGGATCATAGAAATTTAAATAATTATAGACTGATAGCGGTAACATCAGTTTTATATTAAGTTTTCTCATATATGGTGGCTGGCAGAGTTGTAAAATGGTTGGAAGAGAATAATGTAGTGGGGAAAATGCAAGGAGGTTTTAGGTCAGATAGACATATACGAGATAGTTTATTTGTAGTTACACAACTTATGGAGATGAGTAGGAATTCAGGTAGATCATTATATATGAGTTTTATAGATATAGAGAGGGCATATGATAGAGTAAATAGAAATAATTAGGGTTAAGTTTAGAAAATTTGGGAATGGATGAAGCTTTAGTAAATATTATTAATAAATTATATGAAAATAATTACTATACTTATCAATTAGGGGATATAGAATCAGTTAAATTTAAAAATGGGGTAGGACTAAGGCAAGAATGACTTATGTCACTTATTTTGTTTTTGTTGTATTTGAGTAAAATGGAGAAAGCAATAGAAAGACTAAGAAGAGGGATAGAGATACTGTTAATAGGTGGCAAGAGAGTATATACTTTGCTGGGTCTTTTTTTGTGGATGATATCTTTTTGTGTGTACAAAGAAGAGATGACATGAAAATTATGTTGAGGACATGTGCCAGGATGGGTAAAGAGATTGGAATTAAATTTAGTGAAGAAAACTCAAATATAATGATGGTTAATACTGGGGAAATAAAAGATGCAGAATTTTTATTGGGGGATATAAAGTTATGTGTGGTGGATAGATATAGGTATTTGGGAATCATTTTAAGTAATCAGGAAAATTGCCTGGATGAATGGGAGAAAAAATTGGTAAATGAAGCAAAGAAAAGAAAGGGTTTGGTAAAGAAACTAACAATGTTTATATATAATAAATATGATGTAGCTAGAATTGTATGGAAGAGAGTTGCAGTAGCAGAGTTAACATATATGGTAATGATGCATTATGTATTAGTAAAGGGGTATTAGATTATTTAGAAAAAGTACAAAGAAAAGTGAGAAGACATGCATTAGATGCAGAGGTGTGGACAGCAAAGAAGGCAATTCAAGGAGAAATGGGATGGTCAAGTTTTTATATGAGAGATGCAAAAAATAAAATGAAAATGTGTGGTAGGTTGCAGTTTATGGATAGTAAAAGAATAGCTAAAACAGTGTTTCACATGAGTAAAAAGCAGGTAACAAGATGGGTGAAAAAAGTAATGCAGTATGCAAAAGATTTGGATAAAGAATTTATATCAGTATACTTGTATAAAAGGTGGGATGATTGTGTTAAGAGGATTGTTGAGTGGTATAGTGATAAGGAATAAGAAAAAAGAATAGATGCATTAATAAAAAATAGGAAGTTGGAGAGATGCAATACTAGTGTGGAGAGAAAGAAAAGTTTAAATATATATAGAAGTAAACGGAACATTGGGTGTGAGTTAATTTATGATAATAGTAAAGAAAGTAGTTTATTGTTTAAGGCTCGAATGGGATCTTTAGTAACAAAAAATATACATGTAAATGGAAAAATATGGGTGATTTAATGTGCAAATTGTGTGAGGAAGGTATAGAAAATATTAGACATCTGCTGATTGAATGTAAATGTTTGAAAGCAGAAAGGGTACAAATAATGAAGTTATGGGAGAATAAATATGAACAAAGTGATTATACAGAAAGTGGGTTATTGGTTTTTATGCTGGGTTTGGGAAAAAATAAGTGGGATTTAGATATAAAGGCCATAGAGTTAACAAAGATTATGTTGTGGAAATGGAATGGAGCAGATTATGGGAAAGCTTAGAGTGGGAAATGGAAGGAGAAGATAAAGTGGCTAACAGGTTTCTTTGGGAATAGTTGCTGAGAGACTCCTGACTCCATTTAAGGAGAAGACAGTACATCACATCAAGAAGAGACATAGAAGTTATACATAAACTAATGAATGGAGCAATAATGAATAAAACAGAATATAAAAACATTATAAGCAAATTACCTAATTATTTTAGTCCACAACCATTGAAGTTTATGGATCAATTAACCTTGCGGAACAGGAGACAACACAGAGGTGAAACATAAGAGATTTTGACATAAGTCTGAGACAATTAGTAAAAAATTGCCAATACAGAGATTTCACTGAACAAGCTCTACTGGATAAGTTATGTCAGAATTTGTTAATGGAACCAGATTTAACCTATGACATAGAAGTAAGGAAAGGGATAGTGTATGAGCTCATAATTGAATAAGCAATGTGTTTCAGAGGCAAGATAAATGATGAACAGTCATGGGAAATACATAAAACAGAATGGAAAATGCAGAGTATAAATATAAGAGAATGGAATGACAGAGGAAATTAAATAAAGTGTCTGTTGTGGAAAACAAGGACATATACATACATATACTTGTTATAATTGTGGAAAGAAAGGACATCTAATATCAGTCTGCAGAAATCCAAAAACACAAAAGAAATGACATATGGAATATGAAGTAAAAAAAAATGTGTGCATGCAAACTCAAAAATAATACATAACACTGAACATATGTGGAACAGATATACAAATGAAGATTGATAGTGGCTCGGCAATATCACTGTTATCAGAAGAATAATGGAACAATATTACCAGAGGACATAATGAATGGATAATACAAAAAACGAACATTAAAGTCAAAGATGTCAGCAGAAATGCAGTAATAGTAAAAGGAAAATCAGGATCCTGATTAGGTACAAATAAGAAATATTGCACCTACCTATTTATTTAGTAGAAGGAAACATAGCCCCAATAATAGGAATAGAATGGTTGAACTGTTAGGAATTACTGTAACAATTATAAAATACATGTCATTTGAACAAGAATACATTAAAGCCTAACCAGATCTTTTTTCAGGATAAGTAAGATTTTTCAAATAAGCCTCAGTAGACATAGATTTAAGTGAAAATGCCTGACCAATTGGATGCAAACCCTGAAAGATTTCATTTACACAGCATAAAAAAGTAAAACAAAAAATTCATAAATTATTAAGTGAAGGAGTTTTACACTGGTAGAAGATGCACAATTGGCCACACTGATCGTAATAGTAACAAAGCCAAATGCACAGATTAGAATTTGTGGGGATTATCGAGTAACAGTAAATATATTTTTTATCAAAAGGGGTGTATCCAGTTCCAAATGTTCACAAGCTTTTAACAGGTTTAGCCAATGAAAACTTTTTCATGAAGTTAGATTTAAATGCCACCTACCATCAAATTAAGGTAATTAATAAAACAGCTCAAAGGTTAACACTAACCACACCTTTTGGTCTGTTTCAATACAATAGGCTATCTTTTGGAGTGACAACAGCACCTAAAATTTTTTAGGCAAAACTCAACACATTGATGCATGGAATACAGGGAGTGACACCATATTATGATGCTATTTTGGTCATTGCCACAACAGAATGTGAGCTATGATAATGATTGACTAGAGTATGTAATAAATTAAAAGACACATGTCTCTAACTGAACAAAAAAAAATGCATATCGAAAACACAAGAATTATAATTTCTTGGACACGTGATTTTTAACAACAGGAAAAGACCGATAAAAGATAAAATGTGAGCAGTAAAAAATGTGCAGAGACCCAAAAACGTAAAACAATTGCAAGCCTTTTTAGGTCTTATACATTTTTTTTAAAAAGCAAAGCAATGGGAGCAAATCCATTATATCAGTTGTTAAGAAAATGACAAAAATGGAAATGGACGCAAATACATGAAGAAGCATTTGAGAAAACAAAAGAACTACCTTCTGAAGATACACTATTGACACATTTCGATAACATGTTAGAAGTAAGAATTATGATGGACACATTTGAAATATGTGTAAAAGCAGTTTTGGAACACCCAATGGAAAACAGCGAAGGACCAATTCCATAAGCATCAAGGACATTATTGAAAACAGAATGCAACTATAGTCAGATAGACAAAAAGGCTTTAGCGATGATCTTTGCACTAATAAAATATCAATTTATTTTTGGTAGACCTTTTCAAATCATTAGAGATCACAAACCTCTACTAGCACTGTTGGGTAATGATTAGCAGGCTCCAGAACATCTAAGCCCATGCATGTTAAGATGGTGGAACATACTGGCTGCATATAACTGCATGCTGATTTATAAATCAGGAAAAGAAATAACTCATGCTGATGCTCTATCAAGATTGCCTGACATAGATGAAACAGGAAATGAAGAATTAGAAATTAATTACATTGATACGATGAAATTAAACAGATTAAATAGTAAAACTGTGAAAAGGTGAATGAAAAAAGACAAGGACTATAAAAATTGATAGATTGGATTAGAAATGAATGGCCAGTAAGCAAACCAAGTTACGTAGTGAACGGCATTTGGTCAAATAGACAACAGTTATCTATATGCAGAGGATGTATTGTAATGGGTGCAAGAGTGCTAATATCAACTGCAGGCAGATAAGCAGTACTGAAATTACTACATGAAGAACATCCAGGAATAGTGCAAGCTAAAGCTCTGGCTCATAGTTATGTATAGTGGCCAAAACTAAATGGAAGACATCAAACACTATATCAAAAAATGCACTGCTTGCCAAACACATGCTACAATGCTGAAAAAGAACCTGGCAGCATGGCAGCCAACAAGGAAAACATGGAAGAGGATACACATGGACCATGCTGGACCAGTAGATGGACCGGTAGGTGGAAAAATGCTGTTCATACTCAGAGACACACACTCCAGATGGATTGAAGCACATAAAGTACAAGACATGATGGTGAATGAAGCAATCAAATGCCTTAAAAACATTTTCATGATTCATGGATAACCAGAGGTTTTAGTATCGGATAATGGTGCTGCATTCACCAGAACAGAAATGCAACAATTTTGTGAAGAATATGATATACAACAAGTGTGCTACCACCATACCAGCCTCAATCAAATGGTTTAGCTGAAAATGTAGTGCAACAAGTGAAACAAAACTTGAAGAAAACAGAAACAAAAAATATATAAGAAGTGCTACAAGTGTTTATGATGGCTCAACACACAACCTCATCAATGGCAACAGGTAAATCACCAGCAGAAATACTATGTGGACAAAAATTGAGAACAAAATTAACTGCATTGTATTCGAAGGAGAACAACTGAATATAACATGACAAAATGGATAAAGATTTACTAATCAAGAAACAGTCTGGTTTAAAGACATTAAGAAAGACATGGATACAGGGAATGATTAAACAATGGATGTCAAACAAGATATATGAAATAAATGATCCAAATGAAAGAATATATAGAAAACAGATAAACTACATGCAAAAAAAAATATCAGATGAATGGCAATAGGATTGAAGACCAAGTGAGGATAAGAAGATTGACACTGAGATGGATAAAAATATTAGTACAGGGAAAAAAAGAAGAGATTCAAATCACTACAGAAGAAAATAGTGAAAAAGATGGAGACAAACAAGAAGAACAATACAAGAATATATCACCCAGGCCCACAAGAAATAGATATATATCTGAACGACTGAAAGACTCATGTGTAATGGAAATATTTCAACTTCTGATATGAGGAGAGGGAGTAAAATGATTGGTAAAAGAATAACAAATATTTCAGAAGTGAAATTACAGACATATACTTTATTTGTAAAAATGGCAGAATGAAAAAATATAAAATGAATTATGGAAGACAAAAGATTACGGCTAGAGAAATTGATAACTGGACCATAGAGAAATTGTGAAGACACATTGATTGGCGGAACTATGAACAATTGGAGTAACGAGAGAATTGAGCCAATGAACAGGTAAATGCAGCAAGGTGTGAAGACATGACACACAGCAAATAAAAAAACTTTTTATATATACATATTGTAGTGTAATTCATTTAAAAGTATCGTGTACTTAGAATATTTTATATCTTGAATAAACCTATATAGTGTTGTAAATAATAAAATGAAGGTTTTTTTAATACACGACAAAAAGTATACAAGTTTTAATTTCAGCACACACTTATTTATTTTTCTTTCCATAATTCTTTTTTTTCTTATTTATAATTTAAAAATAAAATATTTTAAGATAATTTTGTAAAACTTATAATGTAAGTTTTTTGAAATTATAAGCTGTTTGTTTACCTTCTTAGTAATTATTATTTATTTCAATTTATCTAAAAAGTGGAAAGATCTAATTTTGTATTAATTAGTAATTAAAATCCTGATGAGATATTTAATTACATTAAGCATGAAATAGGATTAACACAGAGCAAATGCTAATTATTTAATTAAAAGTAAAAAAATAAAGAAAATACCTGAGATTAAAGATTCATATAAAAGGCCTTGAGTTTAGGACTTAATATTATTGGTCAGATTCTGACTTATTCTTCAGATTTGGATTATTCTGACTTATTATTCTCCAGATTTTTTTTATGTTACTCAGATTCTTCTGATTCTTGTTGTTCATCATCAGAGTATTCACCAGACCTGCAGATTAGTCTGGGTCAGCTTGACCTAGGCTAGTTTACAGAAGAATACAAGGCAGCTGATTTCATTCAGCAGATTAATTGTTTTTTGAATACATATTAGGATTTGCATCTACAATTTATTTTAACATATTTCTGTTAGCTTTCTGGACTAGCCATCAGAAATTTATGACTGCTTATCGAACTCTCAAAATTGGATGTTTGAATAATAAAGTGTTTTATCATCAGATGGTTGAATGCTATGTCATGTGTATCCAAAACTCCAGTATACCATGCTAAGCAACTAAAGATAGATCCTGACATCCTTGCCATTCATTCAAATATGCCATAAAGCCTAAACTTGAACAGTGTCAAAATCAGTCTCCACATGCTGCCATTTAAAGACCAAATCATTTGAAGACTTTATCATTATTGATATATGTGAACAATTGTGAGTATTTTCTAACCTATCCAAAACCAAGATAAATTCTTTTTTTTATTCTTGCCAGGGCTAAATCTAAACTAAGTTTCAGCTCAATCTAATCAAGAATCAAAATTTTCTTATAATTGTTATATATATATATATATATATATATATATATATATATATATATATATATATATATATATATATATATATATATATATATATATATATAAACAAAAAAATAAAGACTTATAAATCCAATAAATAATATAATATTTCAACCAGAGGACTGGTTTTCATCAGAAAGAAAAAAAAAATACACAGTAAATGGCGATAATCAAAAATTACAGATTTGGTAAAAGATTAAAAATTGAACAAAACCCCTCTAATTGGTCACAAAATCTAACACAGAATATCTACCCAATCAATGATAAAATTCAAAAAAAAAAAAAAAACTACATTCCCTCCTAATCAAGCTTAAATTCTATTTAAATTAAAATAAATATAAAAATAAATATAAAAATAAAAATAAAAAATCCAAAATTAAAAATTAAAATATACATATGTGCATACATAGAAAAATTAAACTATGCTCACATACAAAAAATAGCTGTGCTCACATTAATATTCATTAAAAAACTAATATATATATATATATACTGAAGCAGTCAATCTTAGCTTAAGATTGTGCTCCATGTTTCTACCCACTAACCCGTGTTTAAATCCCTATTTCCCATCCCGCTCCTTTTGTCGTGTATATATATTTCATGTACATATTTGAAATGCGCACCTAAATTATAAAATGTAATGTTTCAATAACATGTTTTAAAATTATTATTAATTCTTTTTTATAAATTATTAGTTTTTTTTTATTAAAGTGTCATAGGTGTGACTCAAATATATATATATAGAAGAAAAACTTACTAACAAAATATTGATTTTTAAATATTTTATCGTGCATCATTTTTAGCTTTTTTTTTTAAATTGCTTGTTTTTTTATTATTAAACTATTGTAAAATCCAATATGGAAGATGCTACAGTATTTGTCTAAAAATAAATAAAAGGGGTTGGAAGCACTATTGTTTTAATCTGGGGTAGATATTTTTTTAATTAAAGTTTTACTTAAAATGGGATTAAGATTAGAGACACTTTTGTTAAAAACATGTTGTCAAATCTATTTCTAATCTGGAAATCGATTTGAATTTATTTTTGGATGTTATTTTACTGTTGCATCTTCAAAAACAACTGATAAAGAAAAGGTATAAAATGACTGAATTTTGGTATAAAATGACTGAATTTTGAGTCACAGAAAGATTAGCTACTATTGAGAGAACTGATTGTAAACATATCACACATCGCTTGAAACTTAAAATGATGTAGTAATAAATCTACCATGCTTCTCGGTCCTATTGGTCATCATCTTCTGCGGCCCTATGATTCTGCTGCCCAAGAGAAGTAAAAACCCGATCTAAGAACTTTCATAGTAATAGAAGCTTGCTGTTATTTAAGAACTTTCATTTCAATTGCCATGCACATGCAATATTTTAAATTGGACTTTTAAAATTGCAAGGTAACTTTTATGCGGCTATTTGAAAACGAATCTAGCCTCACTAATCTCAAATTCTGCTATCAAAATTTCTAACGTATTGTTCAATTTTCAATCTTTTAAATTAATATGTTTTTTTAATATAAATAACATGTAATTTACTCTTAAATAATTTATATAAATTTAATTCTCTCTCATATGCTCTCAACTTTTTTTAACTTTGGTGTGGTCATTAAATAATTTATATAAATTTAATTCTCTCTCATATGCTCTCAACTTTTTTTAACTTTGGTGTGGTCATTTATTTATATGTATTTATTATTTGATATATATATCTGCTTCTTTATTATTATGCCAATTCCCAGCAACCTAGCAAACTTAATTTCTAAAATCCTTTTTGTCTTTCAATTAAATCTCCATTATTATGTTTTTATTAATGTCCCCTTTAAATATATATATATATATAATGCATTATAAATTAATATGTTCGCTAGATTGTTTTTATGAATCAACATTTTAGGTTCATTTTTAATATAAAAATTTATTTGTTTAACTCTGGATTTTCTACTCCGGGTAAATTCAGAACTTAAGCTAATTAATACTTTGAAATCTTTTAAAACGTTTTGTTTTTATTCAATTATGAAAGAGTGACCCATTAATTTATTTTAAATAGCAGAAAAGGAATGGGGGTAAATCTTAATGTTACTTTTGCTAAATAAAATCTTCAAGTATATTTTAAGTAAATGAAATGTAAATCTCTCTCTATATATATATATATAACTGCATAGCATATTATTTGTCTAAATTATGGTATTCAAACAAGAGTCATTTATTTTTAAAGCAGTAAACTATATTTCATGTCGTTAGGGACATTCAGTCATACCGTGTTACTGACATTTAGCATATCTTCATATATATATATATATATATTACATGCTTCTCATCTACTAATCTGGGGGTTGCGACAAGTTTGAACTCATAGATTTCTTCTCATATCTCGTTCCATAGATAGTTGAGCTATCTGGAATCACATTTATTTCGTATAAAATGCCTCTGGCAGTGATCCCCTAAGTTTGGCACATGCTATGCATATTCATTTCTTCATAAATAAAGGGCCTTTTACATTGGTTATACCAGCAAGTCAGGGCCACACCATACCTATCCACTTTTCTCTAAACACTACCCAAGAAGGGAGTGTGAGATTTCATTTTTCATCCAGAAGCATGACTTTTCCTGTTATCTTTTTGCCACAATGTCAGCACCACAAACTTCTTTGTATTATTATTTCTTTTGCTTCATGACCCAGTTTTAATGCTCTAATATTAAAATTGCACTCTGCTCAAAATATATATAAATGTCAACTATTACTAGTTTTATTAATTAAATTTATTTCAGTCTTATACAATTCCACCATCATAATTTATTTATCTGTTTAAGAGTATATGCCTTGGGAAAAATAAAGCATTCATCTTACTATTGTTAAAATAATTTTTCATGAAATATTTTGTCATAGATTCAAATATAATCAAATGTTTTCAAATGTATTTTATTTATTTTCACAACCATAATGGCATAAAAATGGATTATATTATATCTGTAATGAATTTCAGAATGCTCCCCGAAGTAATAATGTTTAGTCACCATGTTTCAGAACTGTAAATCAAAGTGTTAATGGCAGTATTGTGTAATTATCTCTAATATTCGATTGGCATCTTAATATTGGACCCACCAAAGATGTGTGTTTATTTGTAATATATTATTTAGCTAATAAGGAGCATATGAGAAATAATAGTGTGAATGACACCATGTAATTATCTACCACTTGCTCATTCATGTACATACTAATGTACTTAATTTATACATGTATAATAATTTGTCAGTATATTAAAATATATTTTATTGTCTAACTTATTTGAGTAGTTTGAATTCCTTCTTTTCTCCACTTCCAAAAGTAAAGCATGCTTATATATATTTCAGTTTAGTCATAGTTAATAGAAGTCTCATTGTTTTGCTCAGCTTTGCTAGTTGGCCAGATTTAAAATTCTCTTGTGCCATCACTACTATGTTATTCATTAGGTGTTAGATCTGGGGCTTAGAGAGTGGGTTCACATTCAGGCTAGTCCCTGACCTAAATCTTGGGCTGGTCTGGGTTTGAAGTACATTTTGTGAGTTCCAGCTCATGTTAGATGGATAAACATGTTTTGACCAGTAGATAGGATTTTTTCTCGGGCTTGGCTTCCCAATGTGAGGCTTCGATATAAACACCCACATACCCTGAGTACTGAATTCTGTTTATATATATATTCTTTAAAAAAGTGGTTATATAATTTTTTCTATGTTTAAAATAATGTGTTCAAAGTGCAAAATTCACTGTTTAAAGTTAAAACCCATGTACTACAATCATAGTACATATGTATTTTTTCTTCAATGTCATATATAAAGTTTTTTGTTCTTGAGACATATATGAAAAATGTATAAAATATTCATAAATCATTGATCACTCTGTCTTAGCTGGTGCCCTTATAAAAATAAATTTTGCTAACCAGTAGTGAGTCAAATTCAAAAATGTTGGAAGTGGAGGGTTCAAACTCAGATAAAAAAAATTATTGAGAGCAATTTTTTTTTGGCTTAATGCTATGATATATAAAAGTTTAAACATGTAATAACCAAACTATGAGTTTTCTTTTCAGATGTAGGGGTGCGACCAGAAGAAATTAAAAGAAGTGGCTAGATTAGTATAAAATATTAAATAAACCAATTTTTTTTTCAGCAAGCGAAAAACTAAATTTTCAGCTAAACTATAGTTGGGCAGCTATATAGAAAGTGTGGGAGCAGTGAGTGGTTATGCAGGAAATGATTTTTTTTAAAAAAAGAAATATTTGTATAGAAATTTTTTCTTCTTAATTGAGTATATATTGTTGTGATTATTTTAAAGCAAAGTGTAAAGAATTTAACACGTATATGGATTTTTTTTTCAACTTTTTCTCCAAAGTTTTTTTTCTCTTTTCCAATAGTGTGTAGTATTATGTAATGTATGTAGAGGTATATGTGTGTAAAATGTATGTACTTGTATATGTAGCGTTGTGTATATATGTGCATAGGTGTGTATATGCAATGTGTAGGAACAGATGTGTTTGAAAATTTTATATGTATTGCATTGCTATATATTTTCTTGGAAACCCATATGTTTGGAAAAATTGTGTTATATCTCAAGCATAAAAGCTTGAAAACTTTTTCCCAATATATAGATGTGCAAATTTATTTTCTGGATGTAACGTTGGAACAAATATTCACATCCCCAAATGATATTGTATATATAATTTTATATACTCAGACCAATATACTTAAAAGTTTGTTTAGTTCACCTGAGTTTGAATGCATAGTGACATGTAATAATTTGTTATGTATATGCTCTTGAGTTTAGCAAAGTGTTTTCTCTTAATGTTAGATTTATCCCAAACTCAAACTATGTAATACTCATAACAACAAAATTGTGGATTGAATTTTGAAAATTTTCGTTGTTCTTTTGGTCGTCACTTGAAAACTCCTACACAAGGAATATTTTTTGTTTTTTGTTATATTGTATGTGCAGAGAAATGAAGCAGTCAATCATAGCATAAGATTGTGCTTCATGTTTCTACCCACTAACCCGTGTTTAAATCCCTATTTCCCAACCCCCTCCTTTTGTCGTGTATATATATTTCATGTATATATTTTAAATGTGCGCCTAAATTATAAAATTTAATGTTTCAATAACATGTTTTAAAATTATTATTAATTCTTTTTTATAAATTATTAGTTCTTTTCTATTAAAGTATCATAGGTGTGACTCATATATATATATATATATATATATATATATATATATATATATATATATATAAATAAATATAAATACTCCGATATATATATATAGTAGCAAAACTTACTAACAAAATATTGATTTTTAAACATTTTATTGTGCATCATTTTTAGCTTTTTCTTTTTAAATTGCTTGTTTTTTTATTAAACTATTGTAAAATCCAATATGGAAGATGTTACAGTATTTGGCTAAAAATAATTAAAGGGGTTGGAAGCACTAGTGTTTTAATCTGGGGTAGGTATTTTTTTAATTAAAGTCTTACTTAAAATGGGATTAAGATTAGCGACACTTTTGTTAAAAACATGTTCTCAAATCTATTTCTAATCTGGAAATAGATTTGAATTTATTTTTGGACATTATCTTACTCTTGCATCTTCAAAAACAACTGATAGGGAAAAGGTATAAAATGACTGAATTTTGGTATAAAGTGACTGAATTTTGAGTCACAGAGAGATTAGCTACTATTGAGAGAACTGATTGTAAACATATTACACGTTGCTTGAAACTTAAAATGATGTAGTAATAAATCCACCATGCTTCTGGGCGCTATGAGTCATCATCTTCTGTGGCCATATGATTCTGCTGCCCAAGAGCAGTAAAACCCCGATCTAAGAACTTTCATGCTCATAGAAGCTTGCTGTTATTTAAGAACTTTCATTTCAATTGCCATGCATGTGCAATATTTTAAATTGGACTCTTAAAATTGCAAAGTAGCTTTTATGTTACTATTTGAAAATGAATCTAGCCTCACTAATCTCAAATCCTGCTATCAAGATTTCTAACATATTGTTCAATTTTCTATCTTTAAAATAAATATGTTTTATTTTATATAAATAACATGTAATTTGCTCTTAAATAATTTATATAAATTTAATTCTCTCTCATATGCTCTTAACTTTCCTTAACTTTGGTGCAGTCATTTATTTATATGTATTTATTATTTGATTTATATATTTGCTTGCTTATTATTATGCCAATTCCCAGCAACCTAGTGAACTTAATTTCTAAAATCCTTTTTCTCTTTCAATTAAATCTCCATTATTAAGTTTTTATTAATGTCCCCTTTAAATATATATATATATATATAATGCATTATAAATTAATATGTTCACCAGATTGTTTTTACGAATCAACATTTTAGGTTCGTTTTTAATATAAAAATTGATTTGTTTAACTCTGGATTTTCTACCCGGGGTAAATTCAGAACTTAAGCTAATTAACGCTTTGAAATCTTTTAAAATGTTTTGTTTTTATTCAGTTATGAAAGAGTGACCCATTAATTATTTTCTATAACTGCCAGTCTTCTTATATTTTCCATACTCTTAAAATTTCAAATATTGTATTTAAATATTCCAGTTATTATAAAATCAATGAAGGTGGAATTGATTTATTTTAAATAGCAGAAAAGGGATGGGGGGTAAATCTTAATGTTATTTTTGCTAAATAAAATCTTCAAGTATATTTTAAGTAAATGAAATGTAAATCTCTCTCTCTCTCTCTCTCTCTCTCTCTCTCTATATATATATATATATATATATATATATATATATATATATAACTGCATAGCATATTATTTGTCTAAATTATGGTATTCAAACAAGGGTCATTTACTTTTAAAGCAGTAAATTATATTTCATGTCATTAGGGACATTGAGTCATACAGTGTTACTGACATTTTGCATATCTTGGTATATATATATATATATATATATATATATATATATATATATATATATATTGTGCTTTTAGTCTTCTAATCTGGGGGTTGCAACAAGTTCGAACCCATAGATTTCTTCTCATATTTCATTCCGTAGATAGTTGAGGTATCCAGAATCACATTTATTTCATATAAAATTCCTCTGGCGGTGATCCCGTAAGTTTGGCACATGCTATGCATATTCATTTCTTAGTAAATATAAGGCCTCTTATGTCAGTTATACCAGCAAGTCTGGGCCACACCATGTCTACCCACCTTTTCCTTAACACTACCCAAGAAGGGGGTGTGAGATTTCGTTTTTCATCCAGAAGCATGACTTTTCCTGTTATCTCTTTGCCACAATGTCAGCACCGCAAACTTCTTCATATTATTATTTCTTTTGCTTCATGACGCAGTTTTATTGCTCTAATATTAAAATTGCACTCTGTTCAAAATATATATAAATGCCAACTATTACTAGTTTTATTAATTAAATTTATTTCAGACTTATACAATTCCACCATCGTAATTTGTTATTTATCTATTTAAGAGTATATGCCTTGGGAAAAATAAAGTGTTCATCTTACTATTGATAAAATAATTTTTCTTTAAATATTTTGTCATAGATTCAAATATAATCAAATGTTTTCAAATGTATTTTATTTATTTTCATGACCATAATGACATAAAAATGATTTATATTATATCTGTAATGAATTTCAGAATGCTCCCCGAAGTAATAATGTTAGTCACTATGTTTCAGAACTGTAAATCAAAGCATTATTGGCAGTATTGTGTAATTCTTTATAATATTCGATTGGCATCTTAATATTGGACCCACCAAAGTTGTGTGTTTATTTGTAATATATTATTTAGCTAATAAGTGCATATGAGAAACAATAGTGTGAATGATACCATGTAATTATCTACAGCTTGCTCATTCATGCACATAATAATGTACTTAATTTATAAATGTATAATAATTTGTCAATATATTAAAATATATTTTATTGTCTAACTTATTTGAGTAGTTCGAATTCCTTCTTTTCTCCACTTCCAAAAGTAAAGCCTGCTTATATATATATTTTAGTTTAGTCATAGTTAATAGATGTCTCATTGTTTTGCTCAGCTTTGCTAGTTGGCTGAATTTAAAATTAATTCTCTTGTGCCATCACTACTATGTTATTCATTTGGTGTTAGTTCTGGGGCTTAGAGAGTGGGTCTAATTAAGGCTGGTCCCTGACCTAAATCTCAGGCTGCACTGGGTTTGAAGTACCTTTTGTGAGTTCTGGCTCATATTAGATGGATAAACATGTTTTGACCGGTACAATATATATATATATATATATATATATATATATATATATATATATATATAGGTATATGAGTACAAACTTTCACATAACCCACAACTATCCATTCTATCTTATAACACTGATAGTCAAACATGTATATTTCAAAAAGATAAACAGTCACCAATATACATAATGCTTCCTAAACCAGCAATCATTTGGTTCAGATTATCATCACTACACATATATGCTGTAAGTGCTTACATATGTAATATGGTAGCCAGTCTTCATACTTTAATGGACAAACTTCAATCAACTCCACAATCCTAACTCTTCAACTGACCAGCCAATTGAAAATTTGATGATGGAATGTTTAAAAGCCACCTTGAGGCCAATATTCTCATCATACCCATGTTGATCTAAATTTAATCTGACTCTGCATGTACAAGACATAATTTATTTAACACATATACAAGGGATGGACAGTCATCTCCACTATGTAATAACTGAAACAGGCTTATTATATATCTGTATCTATCAATGTAATGTATAGGGTATATGAGCACAGACATTCGCATGACCAACCACTTTCCACTCTATCTCATAACACTGATACACTTGAACACATATATGTTGAAGAGATAAATAATCCCTGATCTATGTATTTTTTGCTAAACCAGCAATCATCAGTTGTTCAGATTATCATCTCTAAACATATGTGCCAGACTGACTTTAGGTCAACATGAGGTGGTGAGAATCTCAGCCTCAGGGTAAGCCATTGAGCATTCCATCATCAATTTTCAATTGGATGGATGGTTGATGAGTTGGGGTATGGAGTAGATTGAAGCCTGTCCAATAAAGTATTAAGATTGGCTATTTCAATATATATCTGATATGTGGCATATATGTGTAGAGACAATTCTCTGGACCAACTGATGATTGCTGGTTTAGCATGAAATAAGTATATCAGTGATTATTTATCTTTTTTGACATATATGTGTTCCATTGTATCAGTTTTGAGTGGAGAGTGATGTATCATGTGAAAATATGTGCTCATATATGCTATATATTATACATATGGTTACAGGTATATAATAAGCCTGTTTCAGGTATTACACAGTAGAGGATGTCTCCCCATCCCTTCTATATGTATTACATGTATTATATCTGTTACATGTGGGATCAGTTTGACTTTAGTTCAACATGGGTGTGATGAAAATCTTGGCCTCAGGGTGGCCTTTGATCATTCCATCAACAGATTTTTAATTGGATGGAAGGTTGAAGAGTTGGAATGTGGTGTGAATTGTAGCCTGACATTAAAAGATTGGTTATCTTAATATATAACTGAGCACTTATTGCATTATGTGTAAAAATGATAATCTGAACCAACTGATGATTCCTGTTTTAGCATGAAATATGTATATTGTTGATTACTTATCTTTTCAACATACATCTTTTCGAGTGTGTCAGTGTTATGAGATAAGGTGGAGAGTGGTGGGTCATGTGAAAGTCTGTGCTCATATACCCTATATATTACATATATGATCATAATCATCACCAACCATTATCAATACACTGCAGAATGAATGTCTTTCCAAATGCAATCCATCTTCTGTAATCTCTAGCTTCTCTTCTCCACATCATCACTGCACACTTTTTCATTTCATCCATCCATCTCACATGTGGTCTAATTCTAGGTCTTTTACAATCTTTTGGAATCCAGTTTAAGATTTCAAATGTCCATATTTATCATCTCTTCTAGTAATATTTACAGCCCAATTCCATTTTAGTCATTTAATTTTTTTAATGAGGTCAGTATCACCGGTTTGCTTTTTCACCCATATATTGTTTTCATATCTCTTCTTGTTACTTCCACCATGCATCTCTCAATACTTCTTTGGGTTGTATGAAATCTCTGTATTGCTCTTCTATTGAGTGTTCAGGTCTCAGATCCATAAGTAAGAACTGGCAAAACACATTTATTAACAATGTTCCCTTGCAAACACATAGGCATATTTTCTTTTAGTATCAAGTTATTTCTACCAAAAGCACTCCAACCAAGTTTAATTCTAGGACTAATTTCATCCATTGTTTCCATCTGTATTAATAATCTGCCCAAGTTATTTGTAGTTGTTAACTTCTTCTAACTGATCATAATCAATCTTTATTTTAGAGAAAATCCATTAAACATTACTTTATACTTTTTAACATTTATATTTAGGCCTACTTTCATCTGATAACTCCTGCAACATTTCCTGAAGATCTAAAGCATTATTTGCAAAAACAACTACATCATCTGCAAAATCTAAATGACTTAAATAATCTCCATTTACTTTCATTCATTTAGCTTTTCATTTTAATCCTCACATACTTCTTGCAGGGCAGCTGTAAAATGTTTTGGAAATATGAAGTCACCCTGTCTTACACCCATCTCAATGATCACTTTCCTAGTATCATTATATTATGTAATTGTTGCTGTGGAATTTTTTATAAATATTCTTTAAAATATTACAATATCCTGGATCCATTTCTTGATGATCCAATGCTTTAATCATTGAATAAATATTTGTAGAATCACATGCTGTTTCATAATCTGCAAATCCAAAGCGTAATGGCTACTCATATTTATTTGTCTTTCTATAATTTCTCTATATACCTGGATGTGATCTATTGTACTAAAACAACTTAAATCCAGCTTAACCTCTTGGTTGGTGAAAATCCAATGTTCTCTGTAGACAAGTTGTAATTATCTTGGTAAAAATTTTGTATAAAACTGACAAAAGGTTGATAGGTCTATAATTTCTAATATCTTCTTGATCACCTTTTTTAAATATTAATATTAATACTGCATTCTTCCAATCATCTGGTACATCTTTATCATTTCCACATTTGGTATATAACTTTGCTAAAAAAAATATTTCTTCACCTGTTTCTTTTAATATATCAATTATAATTCCATCATTACCTGGAGCCTAACCTTTCTTTATAAATTTAATTGCTTGTCTCACTTCATTTCAAATTCTGGGAACTTCAGAAAACATAATAGATATATGAAATACTTGTTCATTATTACTATATAATTTTTGATAGAAGTCTTCTACTCATGTCATATCTCCTTTTAGTAATAATTCCATCTTTTTTTTCTTATTACAGATATAAATTTCCTACCAATAACAAAATGTTGTTTTACACTCTTGAGACTTATTCTTTTCTACAGATTTCCTTGCTTGTTCACAGTTATACTTTATTACATCATTTTCAACTCTTTTCCAAACCATGCTTACAAAATTCGAAGTATTCAATCCTTTTAATGCATCATTTTTGTATATCTTCATATTCCTTCTTTTCTTCATAAGTTCTCTAGTCTCAGTAGAAATTTTATTCATCAATTGCTGCTTTTTTCTATCAGCTATCTTTGTTGCAGTTTTTAAAATTGTATCAGTTATTTTCATATTAATTTCATTCAAATCTGAATTATGTTCAAAATCTACTAATCCTTGAAACCGATTTGAAAGTTCTAATTTAAATTCATTAGAATGTTTCTGAAGATTGGGAATATCAACTGTAAGATTTGGAATATCAAATGTAAATTATTTTTTTTAATAATTTTTTTGTATCTTTAGTTTTGCATTAACATGTATTTTACATCTTACTAAATGGTGATCACTTTCTGTGTTAAATTTATTAAAAAACATTACAATCTTGAAATATGTATTTTCTGTTAGTTAAAATGTAATCCAATTCTGCTGCACGATCATTTGGATGCTTCCATGTCCATTTCCTTTTAACATTTTTTTTCAAAAAAAGAATTCATAATATAAAGTTTTTCTTATTCTGCCAATTCCAGAAGTCTATGTTTTCTCTCACTTCTATTACCATAACCAAAATTACCTAGAGGTTTTTCATTTGTTTACCAATTCTATTATTAATGTCTCTCATAACAATTTTAAAATATTGTTTACTCGGATCAAAAGTCTTTTGTACATCCATATAAAAATCTTGTACTTTTTCATCACTATGAGAACTTGTTGGGGCATAATCCTGAATTATCTGCATTTGCTATCTGCTATTAAGTTGTATAACTAACCTTGCCACTCTGTTTGATACTGTAATGGTAAGAAAAATAGAGCTGCTTCAACCTAACCTAGAGATGCAGATACAGGAGGTTCGAACCTCACCTACTTCTCTAGATTACTACTAAGCAACTTACTCCCCAAACCTCACTAGAATTTAATCTTAATGTATGCCCGGTGGTCAGGGAGAGAAAAGACCATAAAAAGGAATTTCTAACATATATAATGATCAGGTGTACATATATATGTCATAAAAAAAAATACTAAGTGGGTTTATTTATATGAATGAAAGATAACAGAATTTTTTATTATTTACATTAAAAGAATTCATACAACGCTTTATTAATGGTGTTGCAGGCTATTTTCTCCACAACTGGATAGACATGTGTGAAAGATCCATTGTTTGTAATGATAAGGACAGACAAATTTTTGCATTATAATTTCTTCTTTAAAAATATTTCCAGCTGATGGAAGCATTACGTAAAAGAAATCAAGAGGGAGAGAGATGATTCATTAACTCTGTGGTTGGGGAACATAGAAATAAATAGGTGGTCAAACTCAACTAAACACTTTGGACAGGTTTAAATCACAGCCCTACTGATGATTTAAGAAGAATGATAAAGTGACCCCAGCAGGATTTCCAGCTATAATTGAAACATTTCCATGATATTTTGAGAAAGATTTCCTAATAAATATAAATATACAAGACCATGCACAAAGGCGATAGCATATAGTGGGTTGTGAGGCTTGAGACATAACAGTTACCAAGAGGTTAACACAAGTCCTGATAGCTCTCCATCTCTAAACTAGGTTAGAGAGAAAAATGGAACCCGTTCGCTAAATGCGTGACCCAGATTCAGGATTGTTGTTTTTATTGCTTATATCCAGTTACATACATTGAAGGGATTAAGATCAACATGAGATGCAGAAAAATTTACTTATTTTAAGAAGATCCAAATGTAGGTATGTTGACCTAAGTAAACTTAGCAAAAAGAAGCACTGTAATATATGCTGAGTGGCCCAGTAGATCACCCGAGGCAAGAATACCATATAAATATGGTCAACAACCTTTAAATTTAAAAAATAAACTCTCTGCAAAATATATATATTAGGAAAGCTCAACTACCACTGAAAATCCACAGAAAAATAGTAACTTCACCTTTATAAAATTTGAATTACTAAAAAACAAATGGGCGGATATTTTATTGATTTAGTTCAAGTTTAACCGACCCACCACAGAGCCAATGCTATTTAATAATTTTTTAATACATATACATATTGTCAAAATGTACTCTCTTATTACTAAAATATAAATGCGAACAATTTATTTCACACTCTTGAAAATATAACTTTAAGTTTGTAACCCTTCATTGTGTAAGATATAAAGGCATTTGATAAGGATCTTTGTTTTATATATATAAAAAAAATCAAATTAAAATTTTGAAAGTTTTCTAATAGATTATTTAGCAATTAAATCTTGATTTTTAAAAATACAGTTTTGCACTTTCTATGATTTGCTTCTCTTTCTTTCCAAAATATCCATATAAATTAAATAACTTAATTACTGGAGTATAATGGTGGAAAGTTAAACAAAGTAATTTTTAATTAAATTAATAAGAGCTATCGCCGCCATTATATATAATAACCCCACCCATTACGACATAAAAAATGAAAAGAAAGCAATTAATGAAATACAATTTTACAAGATACGAATATGTAGATTAAAAAAAACATATATATAGAAAAAACATAACTCTAGAATGAATTTGTAATTTACAAAGAGATTTTTGTGTCAATTTATGGTAATGTTACCGGTAACTAGATGGGGTGGGTCAAGATGAGTTCATTAGATGTTTCCCCACAGGTCTTCTTGGTTCTTCAATTTTGTTTTTCCATGTTTCAGGGCAGATATTCACGGATACAGGGCAGACACTTTAGTTCTCTGGCTGGCTTACAAGATTATGACTCCGGCCTCAGGAACGGCTCAGGAGAGCGAAGGCAAAGAGATTACCCCCATATGTTTGCAGAGCAACACATTTCTGGATTTTTATCTATATGCTGAAAGAGTAGAGTACAGCTTGAAGTAAGTACAGCAAGCAAGAGTTCACAATATTGTCTTATTTTTCAGCAAAATTTCTTCCAACAAAATTCTTAATATTTTTCTCTGACCTTCAGCACAGGTTACCCGCAAGCATAAAACTGAGAACAAACGAAATGTTTTTTTATTTATACCCTTTTTCCATTATGTTTTTACTCTATTCATTAGTAGCGAATCATGCCCATTGTTTCAAATTTTTCCTGTTATCTATTATTTTATCTAATTCAGAAAAAAATGTTTTACTAATTAAATTCTTTTTCTCAATGGATTCTATTTAATTAAAAAAATTTATCTTATCGAATTCTACCAAATGTATTTTAAAAATAGTTGCAAATGTAATTTTAACTTTCTATATTTTATTTTATTAAATCTTTTTTTAACACAATTCCTTCTTTAATTTAGGCAACCATTTGTGAAAATGATAATTTACTTTGAAAAAGAAACATACATTCACTGTGGTTGGACTTAGGTCTTAGGTAGTCCACAGTGAATGGTGAAACCAGCATATATATATATATTGATATATATGCACAGCTTCAATACACCGTCATCTTCCACAAGATTGTTCTTCCACTTTTTATTTATAATGAATTCTACTCCACTTGTATTTCAAAAATTTGTGCCTTTATATTAAAGTACATGTATATTTTTAAATCAATTGTCTCTTCACCTTTTCTTCTAATGTCAGAAAGTCCAATAATGTCCCATTTAATATAAGATGGTTCTTCTTTTAATTCTTGCAATCTTTCTTAAGTTGAAAGTGATCTGCAGTTGTAAGTACATAAACAAACAGTCATTATCAAATGGGAGCCTGGGTCCACAATCAAAGGGTTCTTATCATCTTCCATCTTCGACCACAAACTGCTGTTTTGGTTAGTGACTTTACAGCCTCATGGGAATAAGAGCCATGATTTATTTTTGTCTGTCATGATTTTATATATCTATTGGAAAAATATTTATTATTTACACATACATTCATTCTGCATTATTAGGCAACTGAGAAGAAAGACCATGGTGATTCTTGGTTTTAAACTCGGAGGTAAAATCTAATAAACTCACCTTACTGTTGGATAAAGCATGTTGTTGAGCAGCCCATTCATGTTCATATACTTTATGAATAATTACATAGTAATAACAGCTGCAACAACAAAAACATATGGAGTTGACATTAGAAATTTGCCCTGCTCATCTACTTTAAGGGTCTCCAAGAGAAATCAAAAAGTCTCCTTTCAGTTAATTACAAACTTATGTATATATAGGTATATAATAAGCCTGTGTTCAGTATTATAATTGTTATATGTCATTTTTTTATTATTGTTGTATGCTGTATTTTTTTTGAATGCCAAATATTTATTATTTAAAGGGTTTTTATTATATGCCATTCAACTGATTAATTAATATTCTTTGAATACATATTTGCTTCTACCCTTGATTTTAACACTTTGCTGTTAGCTTTCTGTACTGGCCATCAGAAATTTATATACACAACCCTGTTGTTCAGACTGCTCACCAAACTCTCAAAATTAGCTGTTGAATTGATTAATAGTATTTTCTCACCAGATGGTTTTTGTTCTATGCCATAGGTATCCAAAACTCCAGTATGCCATGCTAAGCCATTTTAAAGAAGATCCTGACATCATTGCCATTCTTTCAATTATGCTGAGAAACCTAAACTTGAACTGTGTCAAAATCTGCTTCCACACTTGTTGCTACTTAAAGAACAAATCATTTAAAATCCACCATAATTGATATACATGAACAAAGGTGAGTACTCACTGAACTTTCCAAACCCAAGTTAAATTATTTTTTTTATTTTTGCCAGGGCTAAATCTAAACTAAGTCTCCACTCAATCTAATCATAAATCAAGAATCTAAATTTTTTTATAATTGTTATATGTAATTTTTTTTATTGTTGTTGTGTGCTGTATTTTTTGGAATGCCATATATTTGTAATTTAGAGTGTGTTTCTATTATATGTCAGGGAATGTACTGAAAGTGAATTTCTTAAAGCTAAGTACATTTATAATTGTTATTTTACTTTCTTAGTAAACGCTCAGGCAGACATAAATAATTTTCTGAATTTTTTACCTGTCTCATTTTCAGACATTTTAAATTAAATGTAGCAATTAAATTCATGGCCATTTGCTTGACTGGATCTTCATCGATTGATTATGTCTGTTTTTCTTAAATCAGAAATTTAATTGTCTCTCAATTTTAAATTACCTATGCTGTAGTATTTCTTAATATTTATATTGTCATTGAATAGAAAATTTTATTTTCTCCCACAGTAAAACTTCACACTCTATCATATTCAATTATCATATTTGTTTTTCTTGCATTGCAATCAACCTTGGCAATCTTCAACATGGTTGGCCATGCAGTAGTTATGTGGACATTGTGGTATCACTAGTCAATAATCTAGTCATTACACACCCATGCTGGTTTCATTGATTCATGCAAGAATATTTCATTTGTTTTCTTTTTACAAAAAAACTTTTTTTTGAATAGGGAAACCAGAGTTGCTTTGGTGAATCTTCAGCTGAAGGAAATCTATTTCTCTCCCTGTTTGAAACTTTGAGAAAATTAGCTTGTCTACAAGAGCATTTAATTTTTTTTTCTGTATATGCTTTGACAAAATTTTGCAAAAATCAACATTCATTGAAAATAGATCTCTTTACCAAAACCATTATCTATAATTTTAATAAATTTATTAAATTATTATTATAAACTTAATAAATTCTAAAATTATATTAGCTGATGTTTGTCCTTGTCTTATTTTCTCAATTGTCTGAACAATATTAATGAGCTCTTGCTCTCTCTGTGCCTAGTCAGTGCAAATCATTATCACCATTAATTTTTGATTACAGTAAATAAATTTTCCAGGTATGCAGTGGCCTGATGGCTGTTTCTGTGATCAAAATGAGTTAGAATGACCATTACAATATCAACTACAGATGTATCATATTTTATGATTTTTATGCATTTATGTAGAATACATTTGATTAAGCTGAATATAACATTTGTAGTGGAATATTTTAATGCCAGAGTTAAATAAATAATTTAAAGATAGGAGTACTGTAGATATATTCTAAAAATCCAGAACATAAAAGTGTTCATTATATTTGAAAGCAAGGATTTGTAAGCTTTTAAAAAAAATATTCAAAATAATAAATCCCTCAGTAAAATTTGGATTAAATTTCATTAACAAAAATATCTTCTCTTTAGATTCAGTACAGGATGTGAAATCAATTAGTAAGACACAAGTTGAACTTTAATATTAAAATAATCTTTATCAGTCATTGCTGTTACTGATTAGTAAAATATAAGTTTAATGTAGAATTAAAAAGAAATTCACCAATATTCAATTAATATGAACAACAGTATTAAAATCATTTTAAAATAATAAGAGATAGAATGATTCAGAAGTGATAAAATGTACTTATTTGATTAAAGACATTTATAATTACAACATTAACAGTTAAGGTAAAAAATATAAGTAAATTTTAAATTGGAAAACATATAATAAAATTACATTCACTATCCATTTGTTTATGTATAGCATACAATATCTTAAATGCACACATATGTTCTTATATTTATAAATATTTTCTCTGGTTAATATATTTGCAATTGATATAATAATGCTAATTATTAATTTAATGCATTTGCTTAAGTTGCAATCATATGCCTCTGTTGCATTTTCCTCAAATAATAATAATCAGCATTATAATTAAATGGATATTAGGATTGCTAAGATAAAAAATTGTCATTATAATTATTATCTGTTAGGACACAATTATATTCGTTTTGACTATGTTGAGATTGACATTTTAAATATTTATGCACACATTCAGAGTGTCGTTTTATTAAGTATTGTCTATTTGGTAAAGTTTAAATAAGTTAATTATTGAAAGTTTGGTAATATTAACATGAAATACTGCTTTACTTTATAAAAATGCATATATCTTAATCGTTAAATAAATAAACTATATGCCAAATACATTTATAATCTGTTTACAGGACTTAAATAATGATTGAATTGATAATTGTATAATAACAACTTCTAGAATCAAAATGAGATGCAATTATAATAAAACAACTGATTGTATAATATTAAATTGTTAATAAATATTATTTTAGCCTATAGAGTCAAGAATTTTGCTTTCAATTAATACAAAACTTGGTGAAACAACATATATAATTAATTGTCAAGTTTTTTGTGAGTTCTCCATAAGTTTGTGGACCTAATAAATATTAATAATGGTTGGAAAAGCTGTAGAGTTTGAGGTAGGATAAGTGTATGAATATTTAGCAAGGTCTGATTCGGTTGGGTAACACCAATTACTAACATAAAGAAAAAAACTATATAATAAATCTTGTGGTGCCCTCTGGTGATTGATGTTTAATATATCTGCAAGTCTATTTCCCCATTATAATATATATGTATATATTACAATAAAAATATCCACCAATTACATATATGTTCATTAGTTACCAATATTTTCATTAAACACCAATTACTATATTCATAATATCTGTTTATATTTTAGTCTATTTTATTATTCATGTTTGTTATACTCATTAATAAATTTATTATTTCAATTTAGATTATATTTTAACACTTATTTATCAGTGAATAAAAATATTAAATATCATTATTATTATGTCCAAATTTTATCCTATTTTATTATTAAGTTCATATGTGCTACAAATTATTGAATATGCAGTGTTGTTGCAATTCTTTTGTATGAGACAAATATCAATATTTTAAACTATCATTCTAAACCATTGTATCAGCCATTTTCTTTTTCCATTATATTTATTTATAATTAAATTTCTATGTATTACAAATTATTACAAATACTACATTTGTTTGTTCTCTCCATTATGATTTTATAATATACCTAACCTACAATTGAAAATTAAATATTCACAGTAAATTATTCAGTTATAAATTTTTCATTTTTTTTTTATTTAAATTTCATTTTACAATTGCCTACCTTTATACTTGAAGTCAGTGTATATAATTTTTTGTTTATACATTATTAAATATTTACTCATGAAAAATACATCGATTTTTAAAGTATTGACAATAACTTTAGAAAATGAGTAAAATCATGAACTCATCTTTTTTTTTACCAATTTACTATAAATCATCTACATTTACATATCTTTTTCATTTTTAATAATCTTTGATTTTGTTAAGAAAGATTATCATGAAATACAATACATTTGAAAACTTAATATTGGAAATTTTTCATGTGGTTTATGTATATTTTATTGTCACTATTAAAAAGAATATTCATCTTAAAAATGATATTTAACTGGTCATGAATAACTTACAATACTGTGGGTTTATTTGCTAATTATTTATTCTACATAAACCATTCACTTAATTTTAAAATATTTTCCACTTTAATATACAAATTTTCAGAACTCAGTTATATAAACTATTGTTAAAAAGCATTATAAAAATTTATTTAAAATGTATTTCTCCATTTCGTTTTTCCTTTTGAAAAAGTATATTTTCAATGTAATTAATTAATGGGAAACAATGAAATAATTTATTGAAATTCAATATTGTTTAATGTATTGTGGCTTATATAATTTTGACTTAATACCAATTAATGTTTTATTGAAACAAAAAATTCCAATGTGAGAATGGAATAATGTAATTTTTAATAATTATATTGCCAAAAGTCTTTAGAAATATTTGAATGTCAATAATAAATAAAGATATAATTTTGATTCTTACGATTTATTATTAGGATGCTAATGGGTTAATCATTAAATCAACTAAATTTTAATTGTTTAATTGAAATACCAAGCTATAATAAGATTTAAAAAATGAGTAAGTTTGTGTACATAGTATTATAAATGGAAAATGCATCAAAATTTCTTACTTAAAGAGATTTTACAAGCATTATTATTATTACTTTTATTATTACTTATGAAAAATACTTATAAAATTTATGGATGGATGAAACTAAATCTTTTAAGTCTGTGTGCTTTTCAATGAAGTATGGATTGCTAGCATTTATTCAAATTGTTGTAGTTATTTGCAATACATTTTGTTCTGATTGTCATTTTAAGAAGATGTATGGATGCCATATACTAAATACACAATAGTTTATGTAATGCGAATGTTCACTTATTTGAAATACAAGTGCTTAGTTTAGTATTCATGAAAATCCATATTATTCTTCAGTATATCAATGTGATTATATATTTTGCATGTAGGTCAGAGCTTGTTATGTCCCTGCTTATTTTTATTATTTTTGAGTGGTATATTTATTTATAATTGTTTACTAGCATCTCAATTAATGCTCTACCTTTCAGAGCTTTCATGATATTTGAGTTATTTAATATTTAAGCTTTTACGAATAAATTTTTCATATTTGTATTATTTTTATAATTGTAATGGCAAATCTATTTATTCATATTGAGAATATTATTACTAGAAATTATTTACATATATGGATAATTAACTATAATATACAGTGAAATATAATCTTAATCTCTTGCACATCTATACCTTATTTTCAACAGCTATATTTGTTACAGTCAAACACACATAATTTTATTTTTGAATATATAAATAAATGTATACAAATACACACATCTATTGTTTTATAATAAAATAGATCTTAAAATCATAAAATATTTGGAAATTTCTAATGTATGATGATAATATATAGATATTTGTTGTCCAAAATAATTTTTGCTAATATAACTATTGATAAACTTAATTAGTTATAATAATTGTGTCAAACGAAACCGAAAGTTAGTCCTGCTTTATTAACAATATTTCTGGCATCAAATATTTAAATTTAACTGTTTATCAGTAGACAATATATTAATTTCATTTTCATTTGATCAGTGAATTAATTAATTTTAAATCATCAGTATTTCTTAAATTGTAAATATATTGCAGTATGTTGATATTAAAGTCTCATCATGTATTATTATAAATTATCTGAGTTCAATATCATTTCTTGATGAATCTCAATTGCATAATTGAGTTATTGATGTATTTGTAGTATAGTAGCATGATGTTGGAAAGAGATTTAACCTTAATTCAGACAGGATCTTTTTTAAATTAGTTGGTGAATTATATTGGTACTATATTTTGCAATTGAGTACTTAATTTGATAGTAAGTTTGCATTTTCTATAGTATGATATTCAACAACTCTTAAGAAATCCCTTTAAATCATTAGTAATTTTAAATATTTTCAAAATTATTTGTTGATTTCCAAAAACATTGTTAATCCCATTTATGAGTCAAATTTAATAACTTTCAAATAGAAAACTTAAAAACTGAGACAATGGATATTTTTATCTAGATTGTAACTGAGGCTACAATTGCACTTTTAGAATGCATGGTAAATAATGACTATCTTCTTTCACCATTACAGATATGTAGCAAACTGTTGTCATTATATATATGTATATATTTTGTGCCCTTTTCTATAGGTCAGAATTAGCTCATCCCAGCAAATTACTAAAAAAATTTAAATTTAGAATATGTTCTCTTTGTGTAATAGTTATATTGTATTGATAATATTTTAAAAGTACAATTTAAAGCTAAATAAAAATATGTAATGCCTAAAAATATGATATATAACCTTAAAACAGTTAAGCAAAGCTAAAAATACTAATTAATATGGTTGGAAAAGCTGTTTAAAAGTTAAATTTTAATAGTTAAAACTTGTAAGTAAATAAATGCTATATTTAAAAGTATAAATTATATTTAATAATTATAATTAATATCATATATTCTAAAGTAATCTTTATGGTAGAAAAATTTATATTTATTTCTATATTTTCCCAATTATTATTCCAAATTTTATATTATTGTATTATTTATTCAATATAATAATTGTTGCAATTTATCATTTATTTTCAGACAGAAATTTGGATACAATCTGTCTCAACTATCAGTCATATGATCTGTATAATATAGTTATGCACACATGCTAGTATTTGTATTAACAAAATTCAAAATATTTTAAAAAATTACACTATAGAATTGGATATATTTATTTACCTATCATAAGGGAAAGTTTTTAAGTTAGCTATCATTATAACATGTTTTAAATATTATTATAAGACAAATACAGCTAATAAAAATTAAATATTTTGTTTTAAAATAAAATAGATAAATTAAATGTAAAAGGTGGGTTAAATTTATTAAATATTGTTTTTAAAAGTCATTTTAAAATATTTCATTAACTTTAGTAAAGTATAATAATTGATTTAAGATTAATATTTTCAGTAATATTTTAAAATTATAATGAGTCATATTTTATTTTTTAAATTTCATTGTGTTACAGTAGCAATATGCAAATTAATTATCAGATAAAAAGCAAAATCCACCAATAGGATGAGGTATTTTCTAAGGTATAAATACTGTTGCATGGTTGATTCATTGGTGACCAATGTGATAGTAATTTTCTTTTAAATTTTTTAATTTTAGTCAATTTTAGTGCTCTTGTATAATATATTTTTGCAAACTAATAGGATATTAATTTTTAAGTGTTTGCAAAAGAGAGCGTAGTATAAATATATTATAATAAGTTTATTAAAAGGATGCCTTGCTAAATTAAAGATCCCTTTACCAGGATTACTTGTCAAAACTTAATATAACTTCACAGTAAAAATATGAAAATGCCAATAAGTGATACATATTTAATTAAGAATATTTTAAAAATAAGAATGATAATTAATAATATAATATTAATGGTAGTAACCAAGAGAACAATTTTAATAAGCAAATAATTATTTTGGACATTATGCAGAAATCTTAACAGAAAAGCTACTTGCAAATTAAAAGTGAACAAAGCATTTTGATAATAGCAAGATAGTCATGTTCAACACCGACAAGTAATATAATAATTTTATAATAATTTTTATAGAAAAATAATGCTATAGAGATAAATGTTTTAGCCTTTTTGAAGGAAAACATTGTGAATATTTTTAAAGGAAAAGCTGTTAGAAATAATTATTAAAATGGATATTCTAGAGCGTATGTTATAAAACCTGAATTATATAAAGGTTATATGCATTTATAAGAATTTATTTAAAAAAACTGATAATTTGAACAAAACTGAAAATAGCTATAATTGGATAATAAATAATAAATGATCCTGAAGAGTAAACCTATAAAGAAATGGATTATAAATCAGCAATTACTGAACTTATGGAGATATAAATATTTTAAATATTGAGCAAAAAGTCATATCTGGATTGCCCATATTCAAGTTACCGGGAAAAGATGCATCACTAAGCCGATAAAGGATCATATGGAACAGAAGCTTTGAGTTATTATTTTTCACTATTATGATTTTATTATTTTAATAATCACTATTCTGGACAATCGAAGCTATAAACTATTATTCTATAAACTTTTCCAGAACAGATTAATGATTATTTTTATTACTTTTCCAAGATTTTGAGACATTGTGAATTTTTTTTTTTTTATTATTTATTTTGAAACTTTGCTCATCACACCAGAAAGAGTTACAATGCATGTGCCAAGTTCACGGCAGTTGTTCGTTGTCAAGCAAGAAAACTTAGCAACCGTTGGAAGTTTAAAAAGCTCTTAGGAGAACATTTTTTAAAAAAAAAACTTTCAAAAAAATAAAAACATTTGAACTTTATAAAGAATATTCGTTTTTCATCTAGAAGATATACGTAATTATGTCTTGATTTATTTTATTAACTTTCTTTTTTAAAGTGTAATATTATTTTAATTAGAAGAGTAGGAACATGAATGCTAATTTAGTACTAATGATATTATAATCTTATAGTAAATAATTTGATATTTAAATAAGTTAACATTTTTAAGTGTAGAAGTATGGATGTATCATATAGGCAATGTTTTATTTAATTGATGGACACAAAGAATTCATAAGTGATTACAAGTCGATATCACTTAGGTAATAATTGTGAATATTGATATTTTTATGATGTTTTATTGTCCTTTTGCAGATTGTCAATGAATTATATTATATTGAAGTATAAATGTTAAGTTGTATGTAAATGCACTTGTCCATCACATTTAAATTATAAGATTAGGATTTATTCTAGGAATATGCATACTTTAATTCCATATGATTAATATAATGCAAAATGATGATGAATAGTTATATGATTCTTTCACAAAAAACTTTAATATTATTAGATATTCAAAATATAAATAATGATTATTTTGTATGTTATTTAATAATACAGGAAAGGAAAGGAAAGCAAACTTTTCTTGTAGATTAGTGAGATCATTCTAATTATGATTGAATTTTGTTTATTATTTTAAATATGTGAGTTAGTTTCATCTGTCGGTGTAAGATTTCATAAATCTATTAGGAAATGTTGATAAGATAGTGACTTGGGAGTAATCTGGAGAACATGAAACCAAAGAGATGATATTAATGTAGGTTGTATTAGGGGATAGGAATAACATTTTTTGTAATCTTATTAAGTATACAGTACAGTTAACAATGCCCTGTAGATGGTATATTTATTTGTGGACAGTGTCTATTTTATTTGAATACTGATATTTTATAAAGCTGAAATAATAGCTTAGCATCATTGTTGGTAGTGGAGGTCATTAGACAAATGGGTCATGCCTCTATTTTTTATAGATACACTGTGCCATAGTATTTTTATCTAATATGTACTATGAGTTGGACTCTAGTTTTTCTTCCCTAGGCCTACACATATATTCGCTATCTCAATTTTCCAAAGTAGCTACATCGAACAGGATTGTATAATTTGTAAAGAAATAATAAATAATTTAGAATTGAAGAAATGTTATTGAATGAATAAGATAAATTCATTTACTTATAAGGAGTATTAGAGGTTATGCAAGTTGGAATTGAAAATCCAACAGACCCAAATGATAAAGAATCATAAAATATGTTCTATATTTTTTTGGAAATAAAATAAATTTCAGGAATAAAATAAATAAAGCAATGTTGCTCTGAAATGTTAAAGAATTTCAAATATTTTTTCATTTTTATGAGTATTGCATATTTTTAAAATATAATATTATAAAGCAAAACAATATAAAATAAGCATAGGTACAATTTTGTATTTATTTAAATAATAAGGAATACATCAATAATTGCAGCTATTCAGTATTAAAGTAATGTTAAGAAGGATATATTGTGTTTAATAATCATAGTATAGTTAACAACGATGTCCACATATTGTATTAATAAATTCACAGTAGATATTTTATGTATAGTATTCACAACACTGCAAAACGAAAATTGTCCAGTAAAAAGATCCATACTCGATATTGTTATTTTTGTATTTTCCGTTCTCTGCTTCATTGTATGTTTTAAAAAAGAAGCATATTGTTATAATATTTAAAGATATATGTTAAAATAAATATAAAGAAATATAATTTCATCATAAAATTTGATAACAAAGAGATAGTGAAAATTGTATTATTTTTATTATTAATTTTTTTAAAGTCAGAGTGAGGACTTCTCTATTGTTTTGAGTAATTACAATTAATAAGAGATGTATAATAGTGCAAGTTTAGTATACCAATTTTAAGTAGTGTAAATAAATTGTTGTCTTATTTATTTGTTATAATAAAAACATTGTTAAATTTGTTTTTTTTTTCAAAAATGTGTGTGCTCAGACTATTTTCTTTCCCATTAAAATGCATAGTACACATAGAATAATTGAATCAAACATAACATTTTGCACAGAAATAAATAAAGTATTATTTTAAGAATTCTAATATTTTCTTGGAATTTATTATTTAAGAAATTATATTTTACATTATCTTTATGGTCATAAATAAATTGATTATCATAATAGTACATCGAATTGTATGCTATCTGTTGCCACACATATATTTTTCAGATTATAAGATGCTACCACATATTTATTATATTATTATATGAGAATAGAAGAATATATTCTATTATTTTCTTCTTATTATTATGGTAATAAAAATTATAGTGAAGAGAAAGGATAAACAAAGCAAAACTCTCCATAGAGTATTGCCACCCTGTGCTTACCAGAGTAATCAATGAATGCCAGAAGGCTTGTGCATAAAATCCCTATCCAATGCCTATTCATCCAAAGCTACTCACTGATGATGTCCACAAGCCAGAAACTAGTCTGGTGATATTGGATGAGTAGGCATTGGATAGGGATTTTATGCACAGGCCTTCTGGCATTCATTGATTACTCTGGTTAGCACAGGGTGGCAATACTGTATGGAGAGTTTTGCTTTGTTTATAAACAGTTATGTGCTAGTATAAGATAGTGATCATGTGATGCTTAATGGTTTAAAAGAAAGGATACATAAAATTAGTTCATACAATGAACATTATTATTATTACTTATTATTATTTTTATTATTAGGTGTGGTAAAGTATGACATCAAATCCCTTATCATACTTTGGTTCATTAATTTTGATTAACTTAAAGTAGTTTTTTTATGAACCTGAGATTTCATTGAGCTAAATTATTAGAGATAAAAAGATTAAGATTTAATTAGTAGTTTAATCTTAATGATTAGGTTTTTACTGAAGTCATAAGAATGCTATAAATTTATTTATTTGAGATAGTAATAGAGGGGATAGTGTTCTTATGCCATTGAGGTAATATCCTGTGGGATATTGGCTTAATGTAATCTTTCTTGTCATCTATATCTCACTTCCAAGTCTCATGATTTAATAAATAGTTATTTATTTATTTGATAAACTGAACCTTATTATTATTTTTATTAATTTAAGCTAATAGAATGTTTTTAATATTAATGCAGAATATTTTATTTATCAATTATTTGCATTTAACCGAGCATAATCATTAACTGAGCTAACCCATCTTATTTAATACTATATTGCCCGGAAGTGAGAGGACATGCATAAGGTTAAAATATATTATAACGATTTGATTGAATGGAGTCTTAATTTACAGTCTTACCATATCTGCACTACAGAATGCCACTAGGCTACTTGAAACTAGAAAATTTATAGAGTAGGCAGATACGCGCTGTTAAAGATCCAACTTTTACACATATATTCTATTCCGACTGTTAGCCCATTAGCCACTAGCTCATGGAGATGCAGAGATTTATGAAATATAAATTATCAAAAATATTTTAAATATTAAAAAAAATATAAAATAAGCCACTGCCAGTAATTAACACACAAACATTTATTTACGCACATATAAATTTTGAATTATTTTTAGAATTACTTTTACTTTAAAATTTAACTTACATTTTAACTTGGATTTTAGAATTTAATTTACATTTTAACTTTTATAAGTTCGCACAGATGAATTTAATATTTATTAAAGTGTCGAGTATGAATAGACTACATAGATTGCAATTGAAAAGAAAATATTCTATCTTTTATTTAACCTTAGGCCAAAAGTTCGCAGTCAAACCAACACCAATCTATCTGTCATATTGATGTATTCAATGCAACACGAATACCACACTGTCAGGAATGCACATCTGAACAGCATGGTTAATAGAAGATATTGACTCTCATTCAGACAGGAATGCTACATCTGTCTGGCAAGAAGAACAATAAAAAAAATTCCATAGGAAGGGACTGCATTTTCCATCTTACTATCCCCTTCCATAGGCAAAGTGGGGGGTGTGCGGCATAATATGCGATCCTGCATGTAGCAAATCTCATACTACATCTGCTAATTACACCAATATATCCAATCCATTGACCCAATTTAACTACGAAATGCATAACCTAAGATTAACCCTCTCTTAATCTAACACAACATTACAAATCTATGCAGCCATTCATGCCCGACTTAAATTTAACATTTATTACCAGTTGTTTAATAAAAAAAATCATAACAAAAAGTTAAAAGAACGTAAAATAAATTAATGGAAATGATTTAACAAACAAATAATACGTTCAATAAAATAATTAATAAATAATTTAGTTTGGTCAGATAGGCAAATACTGGGAAAGTTTTATTATTAATGTTCACGAATTTTCTAAATTTCTTATGGTTTTAAAAGGTCCATATTTTGTAGTTGCTTGTAATTTTGAATGTGAATTCCCATGCCATCCTGAAGAGATTTGTATCCAGTTAGCCATTGGTCTTTTATTGTAGCTGGTATTTAATCACTAGGCCAAGATGTCTTATACTCCGCAATATGGGAAAACGATGTTTCGTTTTTCTTAGAACTGAAGGAATTGAAAGTGCATCTTTCAATCCCTTCTTCTCAGGCTCTCTCCAACTTAACACATATCACTATCCTCTCTAATTCATGTCTCTTTCCTTTTATAATAAACTTTCAGATCCAGTGTGCATTACTTCATGATGATGATGACCCTTTCATTGAGGTCCATCTCCCAAGGGATTTCTTTTATTGGCTATTAATTTCTATTGTTTTTCTCTCCTATCTGACCTTTACTTCTACATTTTGGAATGCCCAAAAGCTAGTTTACTTTTACTAATTAAAATAATCATTTCCATTTTATACAATAAAATTAATTAAATTATTTTACAAACTTAAAGATATATTTTTTATCTCTAAATCTTTTCAAGTGTTTGCTTTTAAAATACTTTTTTTTAATAAAGTTTTATTTTAATAATTTTTCATCTGTGCAATTTTATATATTAGAGTTTAGATGATTTTTAATTTTCAATTTTTAATTCTTAAAAAAGTCGTTTTTCCTTGCGAACTTTTATTTTTCATTTTTAATTTAAAAAAAAAATAATGTAATGGCATATGCACCAGTTACAATATATATATATATATATATATATATATATATATATATATATATATATATATATATATATATATATATATTGTGACCTTCTGGTTTGGCACCAGAAATATTCATTGTAGTAGTGTGGTAGTACATCAGGAATATCTGATATAATTCTCTTTATAAAAAAAATGAAATAACGTGAAATTTTTTAAAAAAATCTTATTTTGACTGAAAACTGTAATTAAAAGCAAGTATAGGTGTAATTAAAAAGATTTATTAAATGTTTAGTATCTTGTTTTGGGGTATAACCAGTGATAGAATAGGGAAGTAGCTTGTTATATGTATAGTCAGTACAGTTTGAGTTGATGCTTACTTGTTTTATTTGTTTATAAAGCAGTATTCAGTTTTGTTAGAATGATGATCACCATATCTTATACTAGCACATAATTGTTTATAAACAAGGTGATGTGATGTGATGTATTTGGCTTCTCCTTAAACAAAGTCAAGAATATCTCAGCAACTATGCCCAGATAAACCTGTTAGCCACTTTATTTTCCATTCCCCACTCTAAGTCTTACCATATTCTGCCCCATCCCATTTCCACAACATAATCTTTGTCAACTCTATGGCCTTTAAATCAAAAGCCCCCTTATCTTTTCACAAACCCAGCATAAAAACTACTAACTCACTTTCTGTATTGTCACTTTGTTCATACCTATTCTCCCATAACTTTATTATCTGTACCCTTTCTGCTTTCAAGTATTTACATTCAATCAACAGATGCCTAATATTTTCTATACCATCCTTACACAATTTGCATGCTAAATCACCCATAGTTTTCCATTTACATGTATATTCTCTTGTTGCTAAAGATCCTGTTCGAGCCTTAAACAATAAACTACTTTCCTTACTATTATCATAAATTAACTCGCTTCCAATATTCCATTTACTTCTATATATATTTAAACTCTTCTTACCCTCCATACTACTTCTCCATCTCTCCAACTCCCTATTTTTTATTAATGCTTTTATTCTTTTATCCCATTCCTTACCACTATAACACTCAACAATCCTCCTAACACAATCTACCCATCCTTTATACAAGTATACCGATATAAATTCTTTATCCAAATCTTTTGCATACCGCATTACCTTTCTCACCCATCTTGTTACCTGCCCTTTACTCATAACCCAATTAAACACTATTTTGGCTATTCTTTTAATATCCATAAACTGCAACCTACCAAACATTTTCATTTTACTTTTTGCATCTCTCATATAGAAACTTGACCATCCCATTTCTCCTTGAATTGCCTCCTTTGCTGTCCACATCTCTGCATCTAATGCATGTCTTCCTACTTCCCTTTGTACTTTCTCTAAATAATCTAAAATCCTTTTACTAACACATAATGCATCATTACCATATGTTAACCCTGCTACTGCAACTCCCTTCCATACAATTCTAGCTACATCATATTTATTATATGAAAATACTGTTAGTTTCTTTACCAAACCTTTTCTTTTCTTTGCTTCATTAACCAATTTTTTCTCCCATTCAACCAAGCAATTTTCCTGATTACATAAGATGATTCCCAAATACCTATATCTATCCACCACACTTAACTTTATATCCCCCAATAAAAAAACTACATTCTCTCTTTCCCCAGTATTAACCATCATTATATTTGATTTCTCTTCACTAAATTTAATCCCCATCTCTTTACCCACCCTTGCACATGTCCTCAACAGAATATAAATATCTTCTCTTCTTTCTGCACATAAAAAGATATCATCTGCAAAAAAAGACCAGACAAAGTATATACTCCTTTGCCACCTATTAATGGTATCTCTACCCCTCTTCCTAGTCTTTCTATTGCTTTTTCCATTTTACTCAAAAACAACAAAAACAAAATCGGTGACATAGGGCATCCTTGCCTTAATCCCACTCCATTTTTAACTTTAACTGATTCTATATCCCCTAATTGGTAAGTATAATAATTATTTTCATATAATTTCTTAATAATATTTACTAAAGCTTCATCCATTCCCAAATTGGCTAATCTTACCCATAATCTATTTCTATTTACTCTATCATATGCTTTCTCTATATCTATAAAACTTATATATAACAATCTACCTGAATTCCTACTCATCTCCATAAGTTGTGTAACTACAAACAAACTATCTCCTATATACCTATCTGATGTAAAACCTCCTTGCATTTCCCCCACTACTCTTCCATCCATTTTACAACTCTTCCAGCTACCATATATGTGAAAACTTTATATAAAACTGATGTTACTGCTATCAGTCTATAATTATTTAACTTTCTGTGATCCTTACCCTTTTCTTTAAATAATAATCTTATTCTTGTATTACTCCAACTACCTGGAAAAACTGTCTTCTGTGCCATCTTATTAAAACATGATAATAACTTTGCTTTTGCTCTATGCCCTAAATTCATTACCATCTCTGCTGCCCATCCATCTAAACGTCTTGCCTTTCCACTTTTCAATCTCTTTCCTGCCTCATTCAATTCATTTTTTGTGAACCTAATATTCCCACTACTAACTGCTTTCATGTTTTCTATCACTAATTCCTTCACATCTAACATCTTTTCTATATCCATTACATATCTATTTAAGATTTTCTCTAGCTTGCCGCTAGAGCTACATTCTATTCCCTCATCATCTATTAATACTATCTCTCTTTCCCCTACATTTCTCCTTTTAATGTAATTCCAAAATTTTTACTCCCATCTCTTCCACTTTTATTAATATCCTTTAACAATTTATTATTTAACTTCATCCTCTTTCTATAATTATCCATTTTAGCTAGCTTCTTCTTTTCCAAGTACTTTCCCCATTTAGCAGTAATATCATTTTCACTTTCTTTATTCTTAATAGCACACTTATATTCTCTGCATGCTTTTTTCCTCTCTTTTACACTTTTACTAACTCTCATTTTTTATTATTTTTATTCTTCTTCACATTCTCGACTAAAACCCTATTTGCCACTTTTTCTACTTCACCACACCAGTCCTTATACTCATCCCCAACCAACTGCTCCATGGTTTCTTCAACTTTTATTTTATACTCTTTCAACTTATTCTTATCATTCACTCTCCATCCACCTCTTTCACTATTATTTCTACCTTTATTTCTATCCTCCATCACATTACTAACCATTTCTATTACAATAAAGTTATGATCACTATTACACACTCTCTCTTCATTATGAAACACCTTAATTTTTCGTATTTTATTCATTCCCTCTTTCTCTACCAATACATAATCTATTGTGTGAAATACATTATTCCTAGACCATGTGTATTGTCCATCATATACATTTGATAAATTCCCAATGCTCAAATTTACTCTTTGACAAAATTCCTTCAAAAACTGACCATTCTTATTATTTACATCATCAATTTCTTCAATATGCCCATTCATATCCCCTATAACCATTATTCTCTTCCCCTTTTCTTTAAAATTCTGTATATCCTTAACTAGGCATTCATACATACTATTGTTCACTCCATTACATTTTGACTATCTCCAGTGGTGATATACACTACAGCCACCATCCATTCTTGTCTACCCAACCTTATTTCAAACCACAAATGTTCTTGACATTTAACAGTATTTAATTTTTTTTCGATATAACACCTATACCACCACCCCTTTTTTTTTCTTTTCTGTTTATACCCTGCCATACTACTTCTTCCAAAATAGGTTCTTCTTCTTCTCTTAGATGAGTTTCCACTACTGCTAATACCTCAAGCTCTTCATTTTCAATTGCTTTATTTAATTCCAGCCATTTTTCTGGTCTCCTACTACCTTGCATATTCAAATACCCAATGTTAACAATTTCTTCTTTCCTAACTACTCTTTTATAAATTCTTTTGCTTCCTTCTTCTCCATTATGTTTATAACAAACTTTCTTACCACTAATCTTACAAAACCATTCCCTCTCCTTATCTACACTTATATCTAAATCAACCATCTTTTGCTTATTTCTTATATCCCTTCCATTCTTCTTCTTTTTGATAATATTACAATTTAAAAGCCCACCCCCCTTTAAAGGTTTCCCAAATTATATTCTTTAAATATCAGACTCGCTAAAACTTCACTTCCTTGTTTTCCTAACTGCAAACTATCTTTACTATACAACTCCCTCTTTCCAATAAACCAATCCCATATATCCATAAATACAACATTACTTCTCTCACACAATTTTTTCACTCTCTCATTTATAGAACATGCCTTATCTAATAAATGCCTCTTATCAAATCTTGGTAATAGTCCCACTACTCCTACTCTCCCTTTAATCTCTCTCAAATTCCTAATCAATTCTACATACTCATCCATTACTTTCTCTGATGGCTCTAACAAATTATTAGTCCTACCATTACATATACCTCTCCACTACCTTGCTTTCTTACTTTATCTGTCACATCCCTAATTTTTGCTCCAGGCAAACATACTCTAACATACCTGCTTCTATTTTCTCTTGCAATTATATCCCCACAATCTCTTATTAGTGAATCTCCTATCAATACTGCCTCATAATCTACTTTCTCTACTCCATCTTTAACCTTTTCTACCACCTTCTGAATTTCCTTATCATTTCTACTCAATAATTCCTTTATCTCCTCACACTTCATCTCTAACAACTTTAACTTTACTTCTACATCCTTCATTTCTTCCTCTATCTTACTTATTCTCTGTCTAACCTTCTCCATTGCATTACTACTTCCTTCAACCATATTTTCTGACACTCCACTAAAACCATACTCTGTCCTATCTTTCTTAACTACATTTTGCTCCCTCTCCTCTAACTTTCTCACCTCTTTAATCACATTTAAACCCTGACTACATATCCAAAAACCTGTTACATCCTTCCTATTCTTATTCAAACATTTCAAATGATACACCTCAGCACACACTGTACACTCTTCTACTGCTCGTCTAACTCCTTTCTGTCGATCATATATACATTGTGCCACACAAATGGAATCCATATTCTTATTTTTCAAATCACCTATTTTATATTTGATTCTTCAAACACCCTTATACCGAAAAATAAAAAAAACTTTTTTACTTTTTCCCAAGCTTGATCAAACTACAACCACGTGTTTACTAACGTTAGGCCTTTTATCTCAAAATAAATCCCAATTTTAAAAATTAAAAACTCTTAGTAACAAACTTAACTAAAACGAATTAAACTTACATACAATTTTTTATAAATACCTCTTTATAATACCTCACCTAGTCTTCAAATACACATATACAAAAAAATAAAACTTTTTTTACTTTTCCCAAACCTGATCAAAACTATACCCACGTGTCTTCTAATGTTAGGCCTCCCAAACTAACGTTACTTTTTTTCTCAAACCAAATACCTATTTTAAATTCAAAAAACCTTCAGTAACAAACTTAACTAAAACAAATTAAACTTAGATACAACTTTTTTATAAATATCCTATGTTATCACACATTCAACAGGAACAACTTTTTTTAAAAAAAAAAACTTCTAACCTAAAATGGCGAACGAAAATCTTTCAGACAGTTAAACACAACAATTTTAAATCTTTCAAATAACTCACTCTCTCGATCACAATTTTACTCTCATTCACAATAATTGTTTTTTATCTGACTGCTCTCAAAAGATCAATCTCGCACGTAAAGAAAAACAGAACTAAAACAAATTTTAAAAATATCCAAATTCAACTTAGCTCCGTTTGCTAAAGTATTTATAAGATTTAATATACAGCTAGTCATATTTATTTATGATAATTTAACAAAAATCTTTTAATGGTGTTTAATATATAAAAGTATAATTTTGACATTTCTGTCTAGGCCAAAATTGTAAATATTTTGGACAATATGAACTTAATAGTTTCTTTGTATACCAATACTACAATATTTACATAACATCAAGTTTAATTAATGTCAAAATTGATTTCATTTTTATACAGATAGAGACAACAATGTTATTTACACACCACAAATAATGAAGAATTTATCCTTGATTTAGAAATAATTATTTTTAGATAATATTCCAATTCAATTTACAACTCACTTTAAAATAATATCAATGCACTCTTTTCTTAACTGAAATGAAGCAAATAACATTTTATTCTCAAGATATTTATCACACTGCCTCTATAAATGTATTCTTTAAGTCAAAAATAGTAGTATGCTTTATTAAAATAATTTTGGAATCTGTTTTGCCACTTAATAAGCTTAAGAAAGCAACAGGGGTTGTGAGATGATAAAATTTTTATCCTATGTCTTCCTATCCAAAATATGCATACTAGTTTTAAAATTACAGCTTTCATAATTGAAGACAGTTTGAATATTGGAGTAGGGCACCTGATCGTTAAAGTTTAATGCAACTTCACTGCCTATTATTTACTTTTATGTTACACTATCTTGCTACCATCTCAACATGGCAACAAGGTGAAAAATAATGCAAACTAGCTTCTCATTTACATATTTTCATATAAATAATACATTTTTACTGCAAACTTAATACAACTTGTGAAATAAGAATGAAGATTTATTATTAACATTTTTACATAATGTTAAACCTTTTCCAATAAAAATCTTCCAGAGCACGTTATAATTCTTCTTTTTCATATCATTCTATTAAACACATTTATTTTCTCTAGGCTTCTTCAAATGATCTATTTAAATAATTTTCACAATTGTTTAGAGAATCCCATTTATGATTAGGTTTACTTTTCTGGTGGCATTTCTAATAGAATAATTCTCTGTACCAATCTAATCCTCCATTAATATATCATGTATTTTGCTCGAAATCATTCTTTGTTAATGCCATAACATAAAATGGTGGTTTGCACTTTATGTATTTTTTACTGTTAAATCATCAAAGGTTATATTCATAAATAAATATTAATAAAATATATTTATTATAAGAAATTTAACATCTCCACAATTTTATATAAAATGTAATTAGATTTGTGAAAAAAATATGGCAATTTATTTTTAAAAATATGTTTATTTCCCTTTAATGTTAAATATACTATTCTAAGAATACTTTATCCAAGTTATTTCAAAGATTAATTTCAATCATTATGTTTTTGTTTTCCTCCATAATTAATGAATTGATGAATTTCTGTTTTTTTTTTGTCTGTCTTATTGAGAATTTAATTGAAGGAGGTATAATGTTGTTATATGACATAAATGTTTCTAATTGTGCTTTACCATTTATTCTTACAACAAATGTTTCATTAAAATAGCAAATCAAACTTTTAGATAGATATGGAGTAGACTTTATGGCTATGATTTCAAGTTTTTGTATGTAAGTAATACTAATTAGAACAGATAATGATGAGATTATATCCACTCTTTACATTTTTGAATTTTATACTGTATACAATGTTTTTTTTATATACAAAGTTCTATTATACTATCAATAATAGGAGATGGTCTGATTTGTAGCTGTCATCATTATTTAATTATTTTCTTAGAAATTCTAATATAAATACTTTATAGATTGCTTTTTAGCATGAGAATATTCTGTTATTGATTACTGTTTCCGTTTGAATAAAATGTTCAATAAATGATCTGATAATAAAATAAGTATTATTATACACATATTAATTATATACTCAAATCTACATCATTGCTATGCTTTTTTTTGTATTTCATCTTTGTTAACAAAACAATTTTGCATAACAAAAAATGCATAAAAAGTGTTAAGCAGATTGAATTTTTTCAAAAGTCAAGATATATAATTATATTATCTAAAACAAATTTAAAGTCAATATTCTGCTTTTTTATATTTTACTAAGAAACTGTAATCAAAAAATTATTGTGCAAAAATGGAATTTTTAAGATGTTTCAAGCAAATTTATTTTTCTAGATTCAACATCAAACCAGGTAGATTTGATTCCCCTAGTTACAGGTAAATTTTTATTATTACATTTAGAATACCCCCTGACTGTTTTTCTGGTTTATAAATGAAATCTTCCAGTTCTTGATTTATGTAAATATGAGAAAATACAAACTAGAAACCACAAAGCTAAGTACTTCCAGATTTTTGGCCATATTTAAAGAACTAAAGAGGTCTATAAAACAATTTTTGAATACATTTGTATTTGGATGGCCTGCCTAATCTCCCATGATATTTTAAGAGTTAAGCTATTAAAAAACCTAACTGGTCAGATAAATAATTACTATCTCACTAAAAATTAATTTTTATCAAACACAATTATATATGTTCTACTAATATTATGAGGGTACTCTATGCCAATAATAAAAATATCTATATTAAGTATTGTGTACTAAAATCTAATATTAAAACTCATCTTTGGCAAGTATTTGTTTAGTAATGTTTTATGTTTGCATATTACTTACTGTTAATTTTAATTTAATATGATTTTAAATGATTATATATAACATTCATAGTAAGTAATTCCAATATAAACTTTTAGACTAAGGTCTATTGACACTATGCTAGTTTTATTATCTATTTTCTTTATGTTCATGATTTTATATGTCCTAAATATTTAATAGAATGTTTAATATATAAATGACATTTATGTATACATTCAGGTGTATGTGCAATACCTGTCATTATCATTTGTGAAAATAAAACTTTTCTTGATTTAACCCATTTATTTATTTATCAAACAATGAATTTGTTTTTATCAGTGTACATTGTAATTAATAATTTTATATTTGCTTTTCACTGAATGATATTTTCTTAAAATTTTAAATATACATTGTCAAGCATGTTTAAAAACATATTCAAATAAAATTATTTTTGATTATTTTGACGAGAAAAATAATATTATCATTACATTCACCAATAATACAAAATTTAAATGAAACAATTATATTAAATAAAAAAATATATGAGATATTTTAACAATAATTGTTACATAAAATGATAAATATTATTTTATGTCTATTTTTTCATATTTTTTATTAATTTGTGATACAAAAAAAGATGCAAGCAATTTTTTATCTAATTTCAATCTGACAATACAATTTCAAAATCTAAATATATAACATTTTATTTTTTTTTTAAACATGTAACAAAATAAATTAAACCATGTATGGTATGGATCACATTTTGCAATATTTATATATTGAATATTTGTCAACACATGGATTATATTAACATAAATAAAACTTAAATCAATTGAAATTTAATCAAATTGTAAATTATTTGTGATTTCAAATTATGTTCATACATCAGTATTAAAAGTAGAATTTCAATAAAGAATCCATTAAAAATTTCAAATTAATTATTCTGTGACCGCCTTAAAAATGTTTATATTATTAAAATTCTGACATTCATTCGTTCATAATTGTACATTAAATATAAAAAAAGTACATTTAATACCTGTTAGAGAAGTTGCAGTGTTCATTACTGGTTCCATTTCCTTTGTTATCATTTTCACCAATTCATTTTCTATTGCAATTAATGCTGCTTTAGTACTAGCCCCTGTAAAAGAAATGTTTTTGTTGTATGTAAATTCCAGTATTCATTTTATAATCAAATAATTTTTGACATGAACAGAATAAAAAAAATGAAATACTAAGTTTTATCAGAGGTACAAATTAATAACATCTACAATTATTATCGATTAAAAAACTACTATTAACTGAAATGTTTACTAGATTTACTATTATGGCTGTTAATACTATAATTTTTCTTAAAATAAGTGAACACTTCTTTTTTACAACCACATTTAACAGAAATGTCTCATATGTTAAAGATGCCAATCATTTTCTTGAACTTATCTGGGATATTAAATTAACTAAGAATGATATTTTGGTAAGTTTTGATATTGTTTCACTTTTTACTAATGTACCTGTAAATGAAGCTATTCAAGTTTTAAAAAATATTTAATTATCTAATTTTGCTGTGGCTTTGATTGAACACTGCTTATTTAATACATTTTTTTTGTTTTTGATGGGCAGATGTATAAACAAACATCAGGTCTAGCTATGGGTCCACCAAATTGTCCAGCATGAGCTTCAATTTTTGTGGAGGATTTGGAAAATAAAATTTTGACTTCAGCAACTAAAAAACCATTTATATGGTTGAGGTATGTTGATGATACATTTATTTGGCCTCATGGTTAGCATGCTCTTGATGACTTTTTTAATTTTTTAAACTCATTATACAACAATATTAGATTTACCATGGACATAGAAAATAATAACCAATTATTTTTTTAAATGTATTAATTGAAAAAAGGTAAGATGGTTTTTATCTCATGGTATATATAAAAACCAACACACACTGGGAGATATTTACATTTTTCTTCTCATCACTATCCCACACAACTATTATCAGTGGCAAAGACATTGTTGGATAAAACTAAGAGACTTTCTGATGAGAGCCATTTTCTCCAGGATATTGCTGCTACTAAAAAATGCTTCTAGATAATGGTTTTAATTACAGCATTATTAATAGGGCTTATATATATATATATATATATATATAAAGAAAAAAACATTTTGATACATCAGAAATGAAGACAATTTTGCCATATATAAAAGGAGTAACTGATAAAATTGGTAACATTTTAAATAATAATAATATTCACACAGTTTACGCTACTTTTAAAAAAATTAATGAAATATTTCCACTTCCTAAAGACAAAATTACTTTGGAGTGTCATGGTGTATATGAAATTCCATGTAGGGTCTATTGACATATATATATATATATATATATATATATATATATATATATATATATATATATATATATATATATATATATATAATGGACAGACTAATCATAGAATAAATATTAGAAAGGACGAACATATTTTGGCAGTCAGAAAAAAATCCAATTCGTCATTATTCTCATATAAAATTAACTAATCATGATATCAACTTTGATAAAACAAATATTCTAGCAAAAATTGAACAATATGACCAGAGATTGCTAAGAGAAGCTATAGAGATTTTTAAAAGGCCCAAGAGCATAAATGAAAGATGTGAATTAAAGAAGATTAACATTTGGAAGAAGCTATTGGAAGACAAAATAAAATTTTAAACTTCTCAAGCAATAAAATTTAAATACAAGGAAAAACAAAAAGATAAAAACGATTTGAAATCTCACATGCATTCCTATGATTTGAGAAAGAGAACGCTTTGAAAAACAAACTTGTTATATGTCAGGTATTTTACCACACGGAATATTCTAAAAATAATAATAATATGAAATGATCATTTATCCATGAAAATATTAGAATTAACATATATATATATTGTGCCCTTATCTATAGGTCATAATAGGGTAGAATGGTCAATTGCTAAAAAAATTTAAATTTTAAAATACGTTTGTGTAATATATTGATAATTGTATGATCGATTAGATTTTATATACAATTTAAAGCTGAAAAATACCTGGTATGTAAAAGTGTAAGGGATTATTTTAAAAAAGGAACAGTTAAATAAAGCTTAATTATATCCTTGCTTATGGTTGTAAAAGCTGGCCATATAAAATAATACAGCTATAAATAGTTAAAAGTATATTAACAATTCAATTGTAATGTTTTAAAACTAATAAATTAAATAAACGCTATATGTAATATTATAATTATAATTAATATTCAAATTTAATCTAATATATTTTAAAATAAACTTTGGGATGGTGAGAATTATATTTAGTTCTACATTTTAAATTATTTTCCAAATTTTATAAAATATATTAGTTTTGGTAATTTAGACCGAGACGTAAATTAAAAAGAAAAATCATCTGATAAAGTTAGTAATCATGTGACTGTATATTATATACCTTCACACACATGCTTGTTAGAATATAATAATAAAGTTTGTGAATTATAAAACTAAATGTAATTGCTATCTATCGTTAAAGTAAAAGTTAAAATATTAAATGTTATTTTAATAATTGTTTTAAAGTTTAAATGATTTTGATAAAACTATAATTGAGTTTAAAAATACTATTCTAAATAATATTTTAAAACTGGAAGTCATAAATTCTTTATTTTAAAAAGTTTAATCTATTATAAAAACTAAAAATGTGTAAATTTGTTCGCGCTAAAAAAAGTCATTAACCAATCAACGGAGGTATTTTAGCAGACGAAAAACAGGAATTAGATGGAGCGGGAGAAAGGAATGTGTAAGTAAAGGAAGGAGGAACATATTTTTTTAGCTGTATATGATCATAAGCTAAAAAAGTGTTATAATTTAAAAAAATTTATATTTATTTTAAAAGTGTTGTTTTAAAATATAATATTTTGAACTGCCTTTAAATGGAAGGCTAATTTTTAAAAGATTTCTTACCAGGATTTTTATTCAAGTTTAGCCGAAACCTTGCAGTAAAAATGGAAATACTAAGGAAAAAAGTACCTAAAAGTATTGATAAAGTAAAAATAATTGTAAAGTGCCTTGAATACAGTTTGTTTGTGATCAACCAGGAAATCATTAGAACTCAGATAAATATAATTTGGACATTATACAGAAAAATTAAAAGAAAAGTTATTTGCCGTCAGAAAAAATTATGACGCACAATTTTAAAAAGGCTAATCCGAAGTTGTTTTTTTTATTCTTCTCTATGGAAAAATTAAGATGCGTATATCATAAAGAAAAAATTATGTAAAAGTTATAATGGAGAAAGAATGTTTGTCTTTTTAAAGAAAACATTACAAAGTATATAGTACCAGAATATTAAAAGAAGGAAAAAGTTACAGAATAATAATATGAAAGAGCTATTGTGTTGTTATGGAAAAGGAACCGAAAAACTTTCTCTAAGAAGAATTAAAAATATTATAAAGTGTTCATTAGAGAAATGCTTAATAAAGATAAAGATTTGGAAAATATAAATCTAATTGACTTAATGAAATGAATCCATGGAAGCAGAAAAGTTTATTAAATATTTAAATCAAAGTACTGAAAAGATGCATCGTAAAAGTCGCGTGGGAGAAATATTAACAAGAAATATAAGAAGAAAATATTTAGAAGTTTTCTTTACGGGATGAATTAATATCATAATTAATAATTGTATTAAATATTATAAAACCCAAGGATTATCATTCAGGAATATTTATTGAAAGAAGTAATATTTGTTTTACCTTAAAATTGAACAAGCAAGAGAGGAACATTAAGTAAATGGAAAAGAAATGATAAACAATTTTTTTTTTTTGGCTTGAGTATGAACAGTTTTTCAAGAAAATTTGAGGAAAGAGTACAGTAAATATAGTTTGAATATTTTTTACTAATTTATTTTAAAAAATAAATGTTATGTGAGATTAGGGAAACATAAAACATAAATTTACTAATATTAAAATTTAAATATAATAACTTGATAAAATTATAGAAATAGTGTTTAAAATAAAGTGTATGGATGTGAATCTTATATCTACAAGGATCAAATGGATGGTGAAGCCTACGGAACATGATCGAGGAGATAAAGGTCGTTTTGGTAATTTTAATGGTTGTTTATAATGCATAATGTATTTTTTTAGATCATATATTCATTAAGAATGAAGTGTGAAAGTCTTAATTATATGTACACATTTTATGCAACATTTTAACATTAAATGAGATAGGAGTAATTCGGAATATGCATGCAACAATTTATTTAAAGTATATTAATAATAATAATCTAACAGAACAATTGTGTGATTCTTTTGAACTTTCATGTGATAAAGTATTCAGATATTTAAATAGTTTGTAAATGATTAAATATACGGAGGAAAGTAGTAAAAAGATTTTCTTATAAAACAGTGGAATAGTTTTAAAATATTAATGAATTTGATTATTGTTAGTAATGCAGATATGTATTTGTCGATGTACAGTATAAAAAAATCTTGAGAAATAAGATCGGATAGTGACTTGGAAGTACTAAGGGAGAGGAAACCAAGATGATGTGTTTTTTTTTAAGAAATAGGAAAATATAAAGGATTTGGATCATATTTAGTTTTGTGTGATTTAGTATAGTTAACAAAGTCCTATGACTGAACACATATAGTTTGGACAGTGTTTTGCATATCTTTAAACTTTTGATGTCAGAATAAAGCTGAAGAAATAGCTTTAGCATCGTTCCTATGATAGAGGTTGGTAGACAGGTAAAGGTCACTCCTCTATAGTGTATTTTAATTCACTGTGCCATGATTGTCAAGGTATATGACGAGTAATATTCTAGTTGTATTTTGATCCTATGCATCTATCTTTGCTATCCATATTTCATGAATCTGCATCGGTCAGAAAGATATTTACAAAGAAATAATGAATAAAATAGAACTGAAGATATGTTATCGTTTGTGTAAGAATAGTTTATTTGCTTGAATGTATAGAATTGTGTAACTTTAAAATGGAAAGTCCAAAATATCATAAAGAGAGAAAGAATCATATAATACATTGTAAAATTAATTCAGAAATGAATATAAGATTTTGAAAAGAAATCTAAACCAAGTATTTTAAAAAGTGATAATAAAATTTGAATGAATTTTAATTATTAATGTTGGAGGGAATGAGTATTGTATATTTATCAAGAGAAAATTCAATAAGGTATAATAAACATATACTTGTGCATGGTATATTAATAGTTATAAGTATATCATCCAAAGTAAGGCTTGAATGAGAATATTAGGATTAATAAACATCGGATAATGAATAATAAAAACCTAATACCGAATGTAGAATAGTGTTTTGACTTTGTAAGATTCCATACAACCAATATGAAACTAAATTTTATTATTTTGTGGAATTTTATTACGAATGTAAATTTTGTAAAAATGTAATTTTAATAATATTAGGGATGAAAAGTGTTTCTGATAATCATTTGAGAAATGCATTTTGTAATAAGCTAACCATAGTAATAAATCAAGTAATAATTCTGTATTTTCTTAAGTGTTTAAAAATAAGATTTAACTAGGAAAAGTAAATAATATTTTGATTTCATTTTATAAACTAATAAACTAAGTTGAGATATGAAAGTAAGGGATATCCAATGTATATAGTATAAAATATTGTTAATTTATTTATGTTGTTAATAAACTTTGTTTTAAATTTGTTTTAAAGTTTTGTGTCTGAGTTATTATTTGTCCACATGGATGCATGAAATCACGATACATTTATAATTGAAACAGACATATAGATTTTGCACAAAGAGTAAACATAAAAGTGTTATAAGAATTTTGAGAATTTATTGATATGTTAAAATTAAAAGATCATAATTTTATATTATTTATTAGTCATAAGTCGGTTGCCACAATATTATATGAGATTATATGCTAATGTTGCCCCATGTATTCTGTTGTCAGATTATTAAAATACTACCACGTTCGTATTTATTTATTTCATTTCAGGAAAAAATAAGATTATATTATATTATTATTGTTATTATTATTTTATTATTATTAGTTGCTGTGTAGTAGATTATGACATAAAATTCCCTTTTCATATTTTACTACCGTGATTTTAAATCAGTTAGAATACAATTTATGAACCTGAGATTTTATTTTATTTACTTCATTTATTTAATTAAGCTAGATTCTGGTTATAAAGAAGATTAAGATATGATTATTATTTTAATCGTAGTGAATAGAGCTTAGAAAGTCGTAAGAATACTATGAGGTAGTTATTTGGTATAGTAAAAAGGGGGGATAGTGTTCTTATGCCACTGAGGTAGTATCGTGTGGATAATGGCTCAATGTAGTCTATCTCGTTCCCTGTATTGTCACTCCCTGTCTCATGAAATAGTAAATATTTGTTAATTCATTTTAAAATTGAACCGTATTTGTATTTTAAAAATTAGAGCTAGTAATCATTTTAATTAATGCTGAATATTTCATTTATTTATTTGTTAACTGAGCTAGAACCCGTAATATTCGTAATAAACAGTATATTTTGGGGTGAGGATGCGCGGGGGGAGGTTAGAATATATATTGTAATGGATGTTTAAGACACCATTACAAAAATTATAGTTTTATAGGGGTGAAGAAAATAAAATAAACTTTTATATAAGATTTCGTTTGTAAAACTTGATTAAAAGTTTTTTTTTTTTTAATGCTTGTACAAATATATATGTATGTGCGTGGGAATTATATTTTAATACCACAGTTATATTTGGTTTTTAGTTTTAATTTTGAAAAAAAAAAAAAAAACTAAGATTATTTTTTTTGTTAAATTTATGTAAAAGTAAAGTGTACAAATAAATTGCTTTTCAGATTTGGGGATTTAGATTGATAAGGCTAATTAAAAAGAAAGAAAACAAAAAAAAAAAGAATTTTTCATTAGTTAATTCCTACATCTGTAAAGGGCAATTTATAAATTTCGTTAATTAGATAACTATTGTTATCTAGATGGAGAATTTTTAAATTTTAATTAAAAAGGAAAAGTTTGGTAATTGGTTTAAAAGATATGATTCGGATATAACAGGCTGAATCAGGCCATTGGTTTATCTTGGACTAGCTTTCAATACTGAGATCAGCTAGAATACTTGCACCAGCGCAAAGAGACGGACACCAACTCTGACAGGAGAATTGCACAATTCCTGCCAAAATACTTGGAAAGAATGATTCCTGCATATTCTGAAAGCTGATTCAGTAATTATTCTACCTAGAATGAACATTAAACCTACAGCAAGAATATTTTCTTTACCATGATGTGTTAAGCTTCTCGCCAGGACAGGTTCGGACGTCCTGTGTCTCCATTAACTGCCTACAATGCCATAAGAACCGGCACCAAAGAAACCACTAACCAGCTCGCCCAAACCTACCATCAGTGAATCCAGAGCAACGGACTAACCTAAGAAGTCTAGTGCACTAGCATTGAAATAAATTATTAAGGTACCTTGCATTTTTGCAATTTAAATAATGTTATCTTAGATTTGTTCCCTTTTTAAATATAAATGTTTTTTTTAAGTTATATCTTATATAATTCGATTTCTTTGTGCTTGCTTTTTTTCTTTCTTTTTTTAACGAGTGCTGGTTTCAAACCTATTATTGTCCATCCTATTTAAGTCTTAGTAAGTAAGATAGTAGTTTATTTATAATCTCACATTTCTTTTTTTATAGAAAGCAGTCTGGATATTACAGACTATTTTAATTGACTTCTGGCTCGTGACCCATTTTATTATTAGTTCTCCTTATGTTGTGAAACTTTATTTATAATAGTCCTTAGCTTTATTTCTTCAAGCTTCCAATTTGTTTATTAGGGGCACATACGATCGTTTTAACCCTCTCAATAGGTAGATCGTGAGCTCCTAGCCTGTCTCATTCAGAGGGAGGTCAATCGATTGAAAGTAATAACTTTCAACACTCTTTTTATTATTTTTAATGTTTTGGAAGCTACTTTCACATTTCTTTGGTTTGACATAAGCTTACATAAATCTCAAATACGGAGATTCAACCTTTTCTAACTATGGGTTATAAGCAGGAAGCTAACCTCCCTTTTCTTATGTGAGATCATGGAATAATTACTAATACTTCTGCTACTGTCAGTATTTTGCACTCTTTCACACAGGAAATCGCTCTCAAAGCCATATAAATATTTTAGTTCAATTTTGACGAATGTACGTGTAGTACATATTTTAAGTGTGCTTTCAAGATTATTATTTAGATTTATGTTTATTTAATCATACTTTTAATAAAATTATTTATTTATTCATCTACTTAGTTGATTTTGTTTTCCAACTCTGTTGCTACCTTTCCAACTCACAGAACGAAATATAGATCTCATTTGCTTGATTGAGCTAGTCCGGCGCATTCGATTCGCATATTCTGTAACCCCTTAAAATTAAATGTCTAGTTCCAAATTTCGGACTAGTGGCGCCGGGGCGGTCAGTTTATGCGAGTCTAAAGCTTTTGTCCGGTATAATATATTATCAGACATACCTCTGTTATCAAAACTAAATATGTTTAACACTGAATTAAATCTGATACCATAAGAAACAGTGACATCCATTAATAAAAAATTGTGTTGTGGACCTTTTTATATCTCCAATCACTTGCACATATAGTGTTCATAATTTACACTTGCATTTATTCTATAAAAGCATAGATATCAGAGAAATTTTTTTATTTTGCAATGCACCTGTTTAAAAAGAAGGAATATTTAAGAAATGGATGTTTTAAAACATTTACTTAATATCTTTTCTCACCTTCATAAATAATGAAATAAACAAATAATATATCATATACAAAATATAGCTCAAATGAAAAATGGTTGAAAAGTATTATTCAATATCTATGTTGTCATCTTAAAAATGAATTTATGTTTCTGAGTTTAGTAGCTAGTTCAATTTCCCATCTACATTAATTTATTTAAAATAATTAACTATCATATTTATTACAGCATGCATTAGACACATTATAAATTGCTTATATTAACAGAGATTCAGTCATTTATCTAATTATTTATTTATTAGTATTATTTAATGTTTCTTTAACATAGTAATTATATTTATGTAAATAAATTCATTGGCTTTATTACTGGTTCTTATTTGAATTTATCCAATCATCAAGATATATATTGTAATTTGAAGTTCATAAACTATAAGTGTCTATCAGTAGTATAACAGGACACCGGTTTTCACCAGAAAGATGATATGTATTTCACTACAATCGAACTTTGAGTCTTCGGTAGAATGCTAAAAATGAATCGATGAAATACTAAGTCCATGATTACATCCATCTTTATTATGCTAGCTCAATAATTTTTAAATAAATTTTGATATAATTTAGACTAGTTCATTCATCTCATCCCTCTTTCAGTCACCATTATGCCATGATATTCAAACTCATGGAGAATTTGCAATTAGCTCTTTTCAGGGATGATTTCAAAATAAGTCATAATCTAATATGCCTTTATATAAGCATTAACTAATAATTGATATTCATATGATATTTATAATACTAACATATATATAATATAATTTAATAATGATTAGACAAAGAGATCAAGTTAATAACTCAATATTTAATAAACAATAAAAAATATAATGTAAAAGATAAATAAAATATGAATAAATAAATAAGGATGGATTTTACCATTTTAAAATATTAATAAATAATATTTCCATCTAACCCACCATGATAAAATTCTATGTTATAATAAACTATTCAAAACTAAAGAATATAATTTAAATTAACAGATATATAAAACAATATATTGTAATGATCCAGAGAATTTGGACTTACGTAAACTGCACTACAGGGTGCCATCTAGGCATTTGAACCTAGAAAATTTTGTAAAGTAGGCAGATACGTAAGTCAAAAAAAAAATTTTTTTATCTTATTTTGATTCCGGTCGTTAGCCCATGTCAGTAGCTCAGTGGAATAGCAGAGATTAAATAATATAATATCTTATCTAATTATATTTCAATATTAAAAAAAATAAATAAAATAAGCCACTGCCAGTAATTAACATACAAACATTTATTTATGCACATATATATAAGATTTAAAATTATTTTAGTATTAGTTTTACATTCTAACATTTAACATTATTTTTAACTTTACCTTAGATTTTAATTTACATTTTAATTTCTATTATATTATCAGTTTACATTTTAATTAAGTTCGCACAGATGGGATTATAAAAGCTTGTTTTAATATGTTGCTATAGATCGGTTACATAGATTACATGGTTAAAAACATTTCAAAGTAAACATAAACGACCAAAATATAAAATCATTGATACTGGCAATTGCAGAGGGAAATTTATAAGTAACCCAGTAGTATTCACCATAAGAGACTTGCATTGTCACCAATGATTTAAAAGACATCCGAACAAATACATTTTAGATACTCACCATAAGGTATCATTATTTATCGAATGTCTATATATTTTGATCAAATATGAAAACCAAAAACTTACTTAACCGATAACCAATCCATGCAAGTGTCCATAAACAACTTAAATTTAATGCATTTTTATTTAGGGTCGAGCATGAATAGACTACATGGATTTGCATTTGAAAATAAAATATTCTATCCCTATTTAACCCTAGGCTAAAATTCGCAGTCAAACTGGCCTCAATTTATCTGATATATCGATGTATTCAATGTAATACGGAATACGGCAGCACCAAAAAGATTAAGAGAAGACATTGACTCTCATCAGATAGGAATATTACATCTATCTAACGAGAAGAACAATAAAAAAAAAAAACTCCATAGAAAGGAACTGCGTTCTCCATCTTATAATTCCTTCCATAGGCAAACGGGTGAGTGCGGCGTATATATAAATGATTCTGCCAGTAGCGAATCTCCAAGTACATCTACTAACTACATCAATATATCCAATCCACCTTGACCCAATTTAACAACGACACAAATAACCTAAGATTACCCTCCCCTAATACTACTTTACAAATCTATACAGCCATTCACGGCCGACTTAAGTTTAACATTTATATAATTAATTTAACGAAAAACAAAAATCATAATAAAACTTAAAGAACAAAAAATAAATAAATAAATGGAAATGATTTGAAATATATATAAAAAAAAGAAATACATCAAATAACATTATTAATAAATTAAGTTGGTCAGATAGGATAATATTGCAGTCATTTAAATCTGGAAAGTTTTAATTTAATGTTCATTATTTATAAAGTTCTTACGGTTTAAAACAGTTCCTCTTTATTCGTTGCTTGCCATGAGCGTGAATTCCCACGCCGTCCTAAGATTGGTATTCTGTTGGCCGATTTATTTATCCATCCGGAGGTTTTTGCTTTAACTGGTCCTCAATGTAGAAAAACGATAGTTCATTTCTCTTTTTTTTCTAGCAAAACTGAAGGGATTGAATCGTGCGTCTTTTTCAATCCCTTATCCTTCACTTCCACACTAACACATATCTGTCACATCATAAATAATCAATAATCACTAATTAATAATTTCCAAATTTTCCTTTTATACGTATTCGAAGGATTGACTTGGCATTATGTCATCGACGTGATGATCCTTTCGCTGAGGTCTGATTTCCCGATGGATTTCTTTCATTGGCTATTTGTTTCTATTGTTTTTCTATCTGACCGATGTTTTTACATTTAAATGCCCAAGGCTGGTTTACATTTAACTAATTAACAATCATTTCCATTTCTGATTAATTTCTGTGTTTTTCAAGATTAAAGATATATTTGTATCTCTAAATCTTTTTAAGTTTTTGTTTTTAAAATACCTTTTCTATTTTTAATACAGTTTTATTTTAATAATTTTTTTTTTATCTGTGCGATTTAATATATACGAGTTTAAGATGATATTTAATTTCAATTTTTAATTCTTAAACAAAATTTTTAAATGCGAACTTTTTAATTTACTTTCATGTTTAATAAATATAAAAAAAAACAATGTAATGAATGTCTGTGCTCATTACAATATAAATTCAAAAATTAATAATTTAAATAACTTATTAATGTATTAACAGTCTTTACTCAATTGTTTTATAATTATTAATATATAAATACTATTTACAATTGTATAACTTATATATTATATGCATTCATAATAAAATCAATACATTATACATTTATTATATTATATAGTAAATATAATAATCCTATTTTAAATATCTGTTAAATAGTAATCATTTTTTTATCCTTCATCTTATTTTGATGAATTATGTCAAATTTTTAATTTATGATTATAATATTAAATTTGGATATTCCTATTTAAAATGAAATGATGCCAAATTTGAAATAAAAAAAAATAATAATAATAAACAAATGAAAATAATATAAATATTATTATAATATAGTGCTTAGCGTTTAATAATTTTTGAATCTTTATAGCTTCTTTTTCAAGCGCTTCACATGCTTTTAATTTTGTATATAAATAAATAAAGAAAGAAAAACTTATTTTCTGAATTAAGAATACATCTTTAAATTCATAATACATAATCTTTATGGAGTTTTCTAGTGAAGTATATTAATCCATTGTTATAGTGATTATTTATTTATTCTTAATTGATAAATTATTGATATTATCCAATGATTTGACTGATATAAAATAAAGTAGATTTCCTTCGAATATTGATGTTCTTATTCTCCATTTTTCTATTATTATTAGACATTCTATACAACAAATACTTCAAGTTAGCATTAAAGTTGGTTTCGAAACCATTACGATACAAAATTATTCTACTCACTCCACATTGTAAGATTTCTTTATATATATAATTATTTTAAATTTATATATATTTGTAGAATAATGAAGTGTTAAAATAATGTAGTTTCCAAAAACTCAAACAAATGTTTTTTCTTTTATATTGCTATTCCTTTTAAATTTAATTGAAAATTAAAATATTTTCCTTGTAATCTTTTAAACCATAGAGTTTAATCCATAGATCTTAATTTGGAACAGTTAATATTTAATTCCAACGTTGAATAGTAATATTTATATAAAAGAAAAAGTTATTTAAAAAGAAATTATTTTCTTTTTTTCTCTTCAATAACTAGAGACAGAATGAATCTCCTCATGTGTTTTGTTTCATTTTCATGCTTAATTTAAATATTAATTGTTATCAATAAATATTAAGATCTAATAATATATATATAACTATTCTTTAACTTCAAATCTGGCAATTACTCAAAAGCTTGACATTAAGGTATGTATTATTTAAAGTTCACATGTATAAATAAATAGTATATATGTATATGTATACATATTAAGGCTGCAGAAAGGAGTTTGCTATTAACTGAAAGGAGACCCTTTGACTCCTCTTGGAGGCCTTAAAGGAACCGAGCAGGGCAAATTCCTAATGTCCACTCCATACGTTCTTGTCATTGCAGCTGTTATTACTATGTGATTATTCATATAGTATACGAACATGGATGGGCTGCTCACCAACACTCATTAGCCAGCATGGTGAGTTTATTGGCTTTTTACCTCTGAGTTTAAGATCAAGAAACACTGTGGTCTTTCTTCTCAGTGCCTGATAAGGCAGAATGAATGTTTGTGTAAATGATAAATATTTTTCCAATACATATATACAATTATGACAGACAAAAATAAAGCATGGCCCTTATTCCCAGGAGGCTGTAAAGTCACCAACCAAAGCAGCGGTTGGTGGCCGAAGGTGGAGGGTGCTAAGAATCCCCTGATTGTGGACCCAGGCTGTCACTTGATGATGACTTTTTATTTAGGTACTTACAACTGCAGATCACTTTCAAGTGAAGGAAGATTCCAAGAATTAGAAGAACTGTCTTATATTAAATGAGACATTATTGGACTTTGTGAAGTTAGAAGAAAAGGAGAAGAAACAATTGATTTAAAAAGTGGACATATAATCTATTATAAATGCACACATATTGGAAATACAAGTGGATTAGGATTCATTATAAATAAAAAGTGGAAGAACAATATTGTGGAAATTGATGGTGTATCGTACAGAGTGGCAAGATTAGTTATACAACTTAATAGCAGATACCAAATGCTGATAATTCAAGTTTATGCCCCAACAAGTTCTCATAGTGATGAAGTAGTAGAAGATTTTTATATGGATGTACAAAAGGCTTTTGATCAGAGTAAACAACATTTTAAAATTGTTATGGGAGACTTTAATGCTGGAATTGGTAGACAAATGAAAGATGAAATTGCTGTAGGTAATTTTGGTTATGGTAATAGAAATGAGAGAGGACATAGACTTGTGGAGTTTGCAGAAAAAGAAAAACTTTATATTATGAATTCATTTTTTGAGAAAAATGTTAAAAGGAAATGGACATGGAAGCATCCAAATGAAGGTACAGCAGAATTGGATTATATTTTGACTAACAGAAAATACATATTTCAAGATTGTAATGTTCTTAATAAATTTAACACAGGAAGTGATCATCGATTAGTAAGGTGTAAGTTACGTGTTAATGTAAAACTAGAGAGACAAAAATTATTAAGAAAAACAATATTTACAATTGATATTCCTAATCTTCAGAAACATTCTAATGAATTTAAATTGGAACTTACAAATAGGTTTCAAGTGTTAGGAGATTTTGAACATGATACAGATTTGAATGAAATTAATATGAAAATAACTGATACACTTTTACAAACTGCAATAAACATAGCTGGTAGAAAAAAGCAGCAACTGACTAATAAAATTTCTACTGAGACTAGAGAATTTATGAAGAAAAGAAGGAATATGAAGATATACAAAAATGATGTATTAAAAAGAATTGAATATCTCGAATTTTGTAAAATGGTACGGAAAAGAATTAAAAATGATATAAGAAAGTATAACTGTGAAATAGCAAGGAAAGCTGTAGAAGAAAATAAAAGTCTCAAAAATGTTAAACAACATTTTGGTATTGGTAGGAAATTTATATCTGCAATAAGAAAAAAAGATGGAATTATTACTAAAAAGAGAAATGACATCACGAAATTGGTAGAAGATTTTTATCAAGAATTATATAGTAATAAAGAACAAGTACCTCCTATATCTATTACACATCTTCCGAATTGCCCAGAATTTTAAATGAAGAAGTGAGACATGCAATTAAGTGTATGAAGAAAGGAAAGGCTCCAGGAAATGATGGAATTATAATTGATATATTAAAAGAAGCAGGTGAAGAAATAGAAACAATTTTAGCAAAGTTATATACCAAATATCTAAATGATAAAGATGTACCGGAAGATTGGAAGAATGCAGTAATAATATTAATATTTAAAAAAGGTGATAAAGAAGATATTAGAAATTACAGACCTACCAGCCTTTTATCAGTTTTATATACAATTTTTACCAAGATAATTACAACTCGTCTACAGAGAACTTTGGATTTCCACCAACCAAGAGAACAAGCTGGATTTAAAAGTGGTTTTAGTACAATAGATCATATCCAGGTATTGAGAGAAGTCATAGAAAGGACAAACGAATATGAGTTGTCATTACATTATGTTTTGGATTTGTAGATTATGAAAAGGCATTCGATTCTATACACATTTCTTCAGTGATTAAAGCATTGGATCATCAAGGTATAGATCCACAATATTGTCATATTTTAAAGAATATTTATAAAAATGCAACAGAAACAATTAGATTACATAATGATACTGGAAAAATCAACATTGAGAAAGGTGTAAGACAAGGTGACTCCATATCTCCAAAACTCTTTACAGCAGTGCTGCAAGAAGTATTTTGTGGATTAAAATGGGAAACTAAAGGAGTGAAAGTAAATGGAGAGTATTTAAGTCATTTAGATTTCGCAGATGATGTAGTTGTTTTTGCAAATAATGCTTCAGAGCTGCAGGAAATGTTGCAGGAGTTAGCAGATGAAAGTAGAAAAGTAGGACTAAAGATAAATGTTAATAAGACTAAAGTAATGTTTAATCGATTTGCTCAAAATATGAAAATAAAGATTGACTATGAAGAATTAGAAAAAGTTAACAGTTACAAATACCTTAGTCAGATTATTAATACAGATGGAAACATAATGGAGGAAATTAATCATAGAATTAAACTTGGTTGGAGTGCTTTTGGTAGAAATAACTTGATACTAAAAGAAAATATGCCTATGTGTTTGAAAAGGGTGGTTTTTAACAAATGTGTTTTACCAGTTCTTACTTATGGATATGAGACTTGGACACTTAATAGAAGAGCAATACAAAGATTTCAGACCACTCAAAGGAGTATGGAGAGATGTATGTTGGGAGCAACAAGAAGAGATCGAAAACACAATGTATGGGTAAGACAACAAACAGGTTTTACTGACCTTATTGAAAAAATTAAAAGATTGAAATGGAGTTGGGCTGGACATATTGCTAGAAGAGATGATAATAGATGGACAATTGAAATTTTAAACTGGATTCCAAGAGACTGTAAAAGACCCAGAAAGAGACCACATGTGAGATGGATGGATGAAATAATAAAATGTGCAGGGGTGTTGTGGTGAAGAGAAGCTAAAGATCGGAGAAGATGGATTAAACTTGGAGAGACCTTCATCCTGCAGTAGATTGATAATGGTTGATGATGATGATGATGATGATACATATTAAAATATTCAAATAGATTTTATATTTATAAATAATTTCATTAGAGATAAGAGTATTTTAAACTATTCATATATTAAGTTAATAATAACTAAAAGTTATTATTACAGTAAAATCAAGTATTCCATAAATCATAATGATTATCATTTCTGATAATGTATCAATGAGGATTCAATTTAGGATCTATGTTTCAAATTTTTTGGTTTCAATAAGCTTATGATCAACAGGTAGAACTTGCTTGGTGCATATTAGACTGATATCCTGGTTATTGAGCACCTTAAAATTAAAAATATTTATGTCTGTATAATGAGATGAATATTATTTGTCTTCTCACATGCTGTTTTATAAATTTTGTTACATATCTACATAATATATTCATTTTCCTGTTATGGTGTAACTACATATAATGGTATTAATGAAATATAACCCCATTTACAGATTACTTACATAAAAATGAAATCCCCAAAGTATGGTATCAATATATTATACCATTATATAAAAATGATTACCTTTACATAGAGACTTAGTACTACATTATAAGCTCAGGAAAATGTTACAATAAGTATTAATTTAGAGTGTACTCTCCATCATTTTGATTTTCAAAAGAACTCCAAATCAACTATTAACATAACCAAATGCTAAATGAAGTCAGATAACACTGGCAAGCATTGATCATATCACAATTATTATGAACATTAATTAAAAAATTATAAATTACATCAGAAATTAAAAAATAAACACAAATTTTATAGAACTGTGCTCAATGAAAAAAATCAAATACCTGTAGAAATCTCAAACATAATAATTAGAAAATGATTCAATTTAAAATAAGAAGCAAAAATCACAAAACCAAAAGATTAAATTCTGTCTCAATCAAATAACACAAACATTTTATAGAACTGTGCTCAATCAAAAAAATCAAGTATTCCTAGAAAATCAAAATATCAAATATATTAATATTTATAAAATAAACAGTTGGAAAAAACAAAAACTATGTAAGTATAAAATCAAATTATTCCCACAATCTAATATGAAATGGATCATTATGTAACCACAAATAACCTCCAAAAGTGAATAACAATATTAACAATTTATTTTTACAACAATCTAATAAAATAAAATTTAAAACGTATGAAGTGCTTAAAACTAAAAAAGAGTCCAAAATATTAAAAGCTTAGTGCTTTCAAGGCAGGTTGCCTTATCTTCATAGCAATACTGAGCTGTGCAGAACAGAGAGATAATGGTGATATGCCTCTTTCAAGCACTTCATATGCTTTTAATTTTATTTTATTATAATATTGAGAGAGAAGTTTAAAATTTCTAATAACAATCTAATATAAAATAATCTAATATTACAATAAATGAAAAAACAATCCATTTAGATTTCAAGTTATTATATTTTACTTTTATAATGTAGCAGTATTCATGTGCTTCTAACTAGACAAAGTTGGTAGTGAGTGAAAAATTGCACTGGCTAAAATTAAAAATGTACACGAGCTAAAATAATCTAATATTATAATTAATTAAAAGCAAAAATGCAATATTTATAAATATATTAAATAGTCTCAAATATTACTACAGAATTAATGAAATGCATCTAAGGGAGCATTTATCATTTATTGTATCTTTATATGAATTTAAAAAAATAGGTTATTG